>CM048599.1:22099119-22699119 GCA_026413675.1 Populus pruinosa
GGTAAAAGTTGAATAATACCTGGTTTAAAATTAAAATGAGATGCATCAGGAGGAAAAACTATACATGATGGTACACCTGTTCTTGTGGGATTCATGTGGTCTCTAAGTGTTCTAGCACGATTATTCTCATTATTCTCATTATGAAGTGATTGATTATCTTTTTCGGCCATATTTTCTGAAAATGATGAGGATACCCTAGAAAGTCTACCACTTCATGTACATGACCACACTCTCATGCACATGTAGGAATAGAATAAAAGGAAAAAGAAAATAAAAAAAGAAGAAACAAGAGAAAAGAAACAAAGTTATATACAAGAAAAGTGAAAAGAGAAAATAAAATAAATATTATAATTTATGCAAACTTACCTCCCCGGCAACGGCGCCAAAAACTTGACACGACTGAAAGATTGATGTCTTCTCCCAAGTGCAGGAGTGTCGAAGTAATAAATAACCTGGTAAGACCGGGGTCGAACCACAGGGAGGTTAATTATACAAATTATAAATAACAATAATACAACAACAATAACAATAACAACAACAACAATAATAATAGTAATAACAGCAACAGCAACAACAACAACAACAACAACAACAACAATAAGAATAATAATAGTAGTAGTAGTAGTAGTAGTAGTAGTAGTAGTAGTAGTAGTAATAATAAAGAAGAAGATGAGAACTTTGAGATGGACTATTAACGTAAAGATTTAACAACGATAACATTAAATGTCAAGGTTAGAGGATCCATTAATGGTATGTCAAACAAGTATAGTATAAACTCTTATTATTCAATTGGAAACCACACACAAAGGAGGTTCCAATCAAATTATAGATTGTTAACATGATTACATTAGTCATCTTATTCAATTAATGCTAATACTTGTAAATTTCGTCAAGCATTCATGATTATAACTTATGTTAACAACAAATCAAGTTCCTTTCATAGCTCAAGTGTCGGTTATACCATACAATATAGGCTATGAAAGTGCCAAGCATTTGTTGTACCAAGTGTTATACAACATAAATCAATATTAGTCATTTAACAAGCAAAGTATTAAAGAGTGAACAAGATAACAAATACAAAACATGTTAGTATCAAACATTAAAGTCCATATTAAGTTTACACTATACTTATTCTTACACCATTAGTGTAACTTTTTCACCTTGACATAATAAACTTAGCTAGACATAATGAAAGAAAGAAAAATAGATAAACTAAATAAGAACATAAATAAGATAAAAGTTAACTAAGTAAAGGAAAGGAAATGAAAGGCATAAACTTGATATTAATGAAAGCAAAACATAAACATCACAAAAAATACAAAGAGAGAAAGCAAGAGCATGATCTTGATCTGAAAACCAAGATGCCTAAATGCATGGCAAATGCCTCCTTTTATAGGCCAAAATTGAGAACTATTGATTTGATGACTAATTGATGAGTGGGTGGTCACCTCTTGACTTGGTGATAATCCTTATCTTCTCTTGTCTGCCCAAAACGTCATTGATAATGTCAAAATTGGAGCCACTTGAAAACATGAAAGTTGTAGGCAATTGTCTCAGATTTCTTGTGTAAAACATTTAGCTCATTTGGACTTCTAGAACTCCAAATATGACCAAAATACTGAATAGTGCTCGGGCTGGAGGACAGATTAGGGCTTCTTTGTTGTTGCAACAATTTGGAGTTGAAAATGGCCTTTTTAGATCTTGGGCTCCATATAAAAGTTGTAGGCCTATGTCTTAGCTTTCCATCCATATAAAGTAGACCTAAATCTAAGATCTATAGCTCCAGATATAACTTAATTACCGAACAGTGTTCTGGTTTGGATTGCACCGACATCTCTTTTCTAAGTTTGGCCATCTCTTTATCCTTTCAATTTCAGTTCTTAAATTCATCAATCAATCCTTTCATTTATGTGATAGGCCTGCATTTAAAATGAACATTTACCATAAATTAAAGGTATCTTATATTATTAGATATATTATTATAAAACATGGTTTAGTTAAGGAGTTATTGATACTTCAAGTGTAAAATGATGATATAAAACCTTGATAAAAATGCACTTTTAAGTACTAATCATCAAGATTAATAGATCCACTAATAGTATTTCAAGCAAGTATAGTATAAAATCTTGTTACTCAAATAAAAACCACACACAAAGAAGGTTCCAATCAGATTATAAATTGCTAACATAAGTACCTTAGTTATCTTATTCGAATAATGCTAATACTTGTAAATGTTGTTAGGTATTCATGATTATAACTTATGTTAATAACAAATTAAGTTCCTTTCATAGCACAGGTGTTGGTTATACCATACAATTTATGCTATAAAAGTGTCAAGCATTGGTTATACCAAGTGTTATATAACATAAATCTAGATTAATCATTTAACAAGTAAAGTATTAAAGAGTGAACAAGATAACAAATACAAAACATGTTAGTATCACACATGAAAGTTCATGCTAAGTTTACACTATACTTATTTTTATACCATTAGTGTAACTTTTTCACCTCAATATTATAAACTTAGCTAAATATAATGAAAGAGAGAAACATAAATAAACAAGATAAGAACATAAATAAAATAAAAGTTAATTAAGTAAAGAAAAGGAAATAAAAAGGCATAAACAAGATATTAATGAAAGTAGAACTTAAGCATTACAAAAATACAAAGAGAGAAAGAAAAAGCATGATCTTGATCTGAAAATCAAGATGTCTAAATACATGGAAAATGCCTTCTTTTATAGGCCAAAATTAGGAACTATTAATTTGATGACTAATTGATGAGTGGGTGACCATATCTTGACTTGGTGACAATTCTTATATTCTTATCTGAATAAAATGTCATTGATAACATCATAATTTGAACTAGACCTCTACATGAAAGTTCTAGAAAATTATTTTAGCTTTCCAAGAAAAAAAATTAAGGTCATTTGGCCTTCGAGAACTCAAGATACGGGCTGAACACTGAATAGTATCTAGGCTACATGACAGATTCAGACTTCTTTATTGTTGCTATAATTTGGACTTGAAAACGATCTTTTTAAATCTTGGACTCTTATGAAAGTTATAGACCTATGTCTTACTTTTCATCCATATAAAGTAGACCTAAATCTGAAATATACAGCTTCAAATATGACCCAATTACTGAACAGTATTCCAGTTTGGACTACATCAACATCTCTTTTCTAAGTTTGACCATCTCTTTGTTCTTTTAATTTTAGTACTTAAACTCATCAATCATTCATTTTCATTTATGTGATATGCCTGCATTTAAAATGAATATTTACCATAAATTAAAGGTATCTTATATTATTAGATATATTATTATAAAACATGTTTTAGTTAAGGAGTTTCTGATACTTCAAGTGCAAAATGATGATATAAAACCTTGATAAAAATACACTTTTAAGTACTAATCACCTCCAGAGTATTTATTCTACCTATAAACTCTTAATATTGGATGAGTTCTTGAAATTTGATGTTTCTCTCTTGATTTGCAAGAATGAATACAAAAACTCCTTTTCTTTTCTTATAGTTGCTATAGATTTTTAGTGAGGAGAGAAGTATTTATACTCTATAATTTCTTTTATTTGCACTTAGACCTCAGTTCCTTTAAGTGTATTATTTTATTCAATTAAATCCAACCCTCGACATTACTTGGTTTATTTATAATGTCTTGAATTATTTCGCTTGGAAATTTATATTAAAAAAAATTGAATTTCTATTTTTATTTAACCATATGCATGAATTTCTTCACTTTTATTTTTCATGCAGTTAATTTGCAATATAAGCACCCTTTATGTTTTTTCTAGGGTTTACATTCTCCCTTTCTAATAGAAATTTCATCATCAAAATTCAAATTACATACCTATGTTAAAGAATAAATGCGGGAACTTTTGCTTCATCTCGAATTCTTTCCCATGTTTTTTCTTCTATTTGAGAGTTTCTCCACAATACTCTCACTCGGGGAACTCTCTTGTTCCTCAACACCTTCTCATCTCAATTCAAGATCTTAATGGACTTAGCTTCCATGGTTAGATCCCCTTTTATCTTTATAGGAATTTATGGCAATACCCCTAAGGGGTTTATCTTGATCTTCCATAATAATGACATATGGCATACATTGTGAATCTTGTCCAAATATACAAGTAACTCTAATCGATAGGCAATTAGTCCAATCCTTTTCTTAATCTTGAAATGGCTAATATATTTCAAAGCTAATTTTCCTTTTACTCCAAATCAAATAATGCATTTCTAAGACGCCACCTTTAAAAATACCTTATCCCCTCCTTGGATAGTTGGTGCTCCCCTCTCTCTTTTGTTCAAATTTTTCTTGTTAATTTCTTTTCCATAAATATTTATCTTATCTATAAACTCTTAATATTAGATGGGTTCTTGAAATTTGGTGTTTCTCTCTTGATTTGAAAAAATAGATACAAAAATTTCTTCTTTTTTTTTCTTATGGTTGTTGCATATTTTTGGTGAGGAAACGAGTGTTTATACTCTATAATTTCTATTATCTGCACTTAGACCTCATTTCCTTTAAGTGTATTATTTTCTTTAATTAAATCCAACCCTCGCATTACCGAGTTTATTTATAATATCTCAAATTATTTTGTCTAAAAATTTATATTAAAAAATTTCTGAATTTCTATTTTTATTTAACTATATACATGAATTTTTTTTTTTTATTTTTTATGTAGCTAGCTTGCAATTTAAGCAACCTTTATTTTTTTTAGAGTTTACATTTATATTCTAATAAGCTAATCAGTGATTATGATAGACTAACCAAGGCAAGATTAAGCCTTTATTTGGCTTACAATTGCTTTTTTTTTAGATGTTTGATTTTTTTTTAAAATTTGATCTTTTGAAGTAATTGAAAATTAGTTTTTAAATTTTTTATTTCTAATTAAATGATTAAAATCATAAATTTATTAAATATGCACTTGATGATATTATTATTTATTTATTTATTTATTTTTCACCATAATATTGGTTTTCATATTAAAAAATGATTATTATTATTTTTTTTGTTATTTTAATATGTTTGTATCGACTGGAAATTTTTTTTCTTTTTTTTTTATCGTACCGTCAAAGTAGCACTGTCTTGTAGCTATTAAAGTAATTACATTACACGTAGGCATACAAGGACAGGTTACTGTAACTAGAAAATGATAACGTCATTCTCGAAGACGCGAACAGCCTTGCAAAATAAATTACAAGCAGTTGTCTTCTTCTTCCCTTTTCGGAAGAAATTCAACACCTTGCATAAAAATGGCGAGTCATACGTCTGCTCTGTTAAGACAAGTTCAAGTAGCTCACCAATTCGATTACGACTCCTTGCTTCGCTATGCCTCTGTCCATGTCCCTGGCTTCCCTTCTTCTGCACCTTCATCTTTCACTGTCAAACAGGTTAGTACACTACTACTCAACTTTTACCAATCGTTGTTTTTTTCTTTTATGATTTTGTGTGTGAGATTCTAGTTTGGACATGGACAATCGAATCCTACGTTTTTATTGGAAGTGGAAAATGGAGGTTTTGTGAAACGCTACGTTTTGAGGAAGAAACCGCCTGGTAAATTGCTTCAGTCTGCTCATGCTGTTGATAGAGAATACCAGGTAACTAACTTCTGTTCTGTTGATTTTGATTGAATGGAAATTTATGAGTTTGATTCTGTTTGGTTACTGAGAAAAAAATTGAAGGGAAAGTGAATTTTGTTTGCTCTGTTTTTTATATGTGACAGGTTCTTCGGGCGCTGGGAGAAAGTACAAAAGTTCCAGTGCCCAAAGTGTTTTGTTTGTGTAGGGATGCGAGTGTGATTGGAACTGATTTTTATGTAATGGAGTATTTGGAAGGACGCATTTTCATAGATCCTAAGCTTCTGGTATCTTTTTCTTTTTTGAATTTCAATTTCGTTGAGTAATTGTAATATGAGCTTGAGGGGTTAAGACTTAAGAGTTGTGATCACGGGTCATCATGTTTTGATTCAGGGTTTGGCACCAGAGAGGAGAGGGGCAATTTATAGAGAAACTGCTAAAGTTTTGGCTGCTTTACATTCTGTTGATGTGGATGCTATTGGTTTAGGAACATATGGACGTCGAGACCACTATTGTAAAAGACAGGTGGTGAATTTTTCTGTCAAGATTGCAAGCTTGTTGCCTTTGTTTAATATACCTACTGGTGCCCAGCACCATAAATTGAGTTAATGTGGTGTTTTGAATGGGAGTGGGGTGTTCGAAGGACAGTTTAACTGTTTCCTTTCCACACAATGACGGTGCTTATGATTTTTATTTTTTTTATTTGGTGCCTCTTTAGGTAGAGAGATGGACCAAACAATACATTGCATCAACATGTGATAGCAGGTATCCGAGTAATCCAAAGATGTTGGAGCTGGCTCAATGGTTGCTGCAACATATTCCTGGTGAAGATTCCTCAAGAGCATCGGGAGGAATTGTTCATGGAGACTTTCGCATAGATAACGTTGTATTTCATCCCAACGAGGCATGTTGCTGCAAATGCTTATATATATATATATACACATATATATATATATATATATATGTATATATCAGCGAGTCAGTTGAATATTTGATTAAAGTATCTGACTGCACTATAACATGGTATTGAGATTAAAAATGCAGCAAAATTAATGCTTTAGATGATCATATTTTGAGATATGAATGTTTTAAATAGTATCAGGAATCTAACGAGACTTTTAATGTGCAGGATCGAATAATTGGTATTCTTGACTGGGAATTATCCACGCTGGGAACCCAGATGACTGATGTTTCGTACAGCTGTTTGGTATTGACCCCAATTTCAAATTTCATTTTTTTTAATGGAAAGAGTATTTTACCATGTTTTTTTAACCTTGCGGTGCAGATGGCAGTGTTTCTTTCTGGATATGGTCTCTAAAATATAGAGGATAATTACTTTTTCTTTAGCTTTTAAGCAACAATTTTAAGTTGATTGTATGCATCTTTTTTGGCAGGCTTACAATGTTGATATTAACCTTGAAAATCAACAAGCGGGTAAAGGTTTTGAACTTACTGGAATTCCAGAAGGAATTCCTACACAGGCAGAATTTTTGGCAGAATACTGCTCTGCATCAGTAAGATCCATTGTGAAACTTTTATTTCATAATGTTTTCCTTCCACATTGTTCAAATATGATTCTTTGAGGAAATTAAACTATATGGACATGTTTTCTATGTGGGTCTTGAAAATTGAATCTAGTTGTTGATTCAAAAAGATGTGAGTATATTTGATTGAAAGGAAATATGAATTTATTTGTGGTTAATGCAACTAAACCGAGCATATCTGTCTAGTAGATTTTACAAATGATGCATTCTGTGCCAAGATCTGTGCGTGTGATTTCTTTTTATGACTTTCGAAATGCACTTTTACTGCTTGCAATTTGTATACTGAAGGAGATTGTCAGACAGCTGTGAATTCTATTTCTATCTAGGTCATGAATTCTGTTCAGGATTGATTCCAGGCTTTCCCGCATGTCTGTACTCTCTCTCCTAGATTTGTTGACCTTCAACCTATTTTTGAAGTTATCTTTTAAAAGCATCATATACACATTCTGTGGATTTTTATTTCTTTTGGGAAGAAATCAAGGTAACTACAAGATGTGTGAACAGTGGCGGAGGGAGGGGGGGCAAGGAAATTTTTTCCAGCCCCTCCCTTATATAAAATAATTAAAATTTTAATCCTTTAAAAATAACTCTTTTAACTTGGCCCTCCTTAATTTTTTTTTCTTACTCCGCCCCTGTGTGTGAAGTAGGTGTTTAAGAAACAGATCTAATGATTTGTTGAAAAAGCTGATAATGCAGCTAACCTGTAGGGTTTGAGATTATATTTTCAATGCTACATGCTTTATAAGTCAGTCCTCTTGACTTTCTTGATGCAATTTTAGTACTTAGAAGTAGGAGAAATGACAGGTATTTTTGAATGTTACGTATCAATGAATGCTTGTTACTATTGATTCTTGCATTTTTTTACCCTTCTGCTACTATGAAGCTACCCACTATTTGCTCTTGCCTTGTTTTATCAATGCTCATGGTAGATGTTTATTTGATGACTTAGACTGGAAATGTTGCAATTTAGGGAAAACCATGGCCTGCTTCTGTGTGGAAGTTCTATGTTGCCTTTGCTATGTTTCGTGGGGCAGCAATCTTTGCAGGGATATACAGTCGATGGCTTATGGTAATGTTCAAAGGCAAAACTTGATATTCTTAATGTTAGGTTGTGGTAAAAGCTCTATAATTGGAATATCAATAAATTAACATTGTGGTAAAATCTCTATCAGTGGTAGGTCTATAAATTAACATTGTATTTTGTCCCCATGATACTGCAGGGAAATGCCTCAGGAGGTGAGCGTGCTCGAAATTCAGGAAAGCAAGCTAATGATCTTGTAGACTTTGCATGGGCTTATATTGCAAAAAAATCTGTTCTTCCTGATCACCCTGCATCAGGTAGATGCTTCTCTTTTTTATTTTTCTTGGCCTTTTGTTATTTTACCTATAAAAGTTATATTTAAGAACATTATTCTTCTATGGGTTGCATAATTCAACTTTGATCCATCATACTAATGGTTAAACATTGGGAAGATTGAGGGCATGCCAGTGATATCTCTATTGATCTTGTAGGTTTTCAGTTGCAACATTATCATTATCTTTACCTAATCTATTATTTAGTGTGCTATTCTCTTAACTATCCAGATCTAATTGCACGAGATTACATGAAACAATTTGGTGACGGGAATGCAAGTGGGAGATTTGTTCCTAGCAAAAGGGTCCTAACATTGAGGAACAAGTTAATCAAGTTTGTGGAAGATCATATTTACCCCATGGAGAATGAGTTCTATAAACTTGCTCAGTCCCCTTCACGTTGGACAGTGCACCCAGAGGAAGAGAGGTTAAAGGAGCTGGCAAAGAAAGAAGGATTGTGGAACTTATGGATACCTGTATTTCTGCTTCTGCCTTTTTGAGCTCCATGTTTCTTTTTAGTCTTATTACCTTTTCTAACTCTACAAAAGAATGATTAGAATCATGAGAAACATGTACTTTTTTGCAGTTTGATAGTGCTGAGAGAGCTAGAAAATTACTATTTGATGGGAGTGGTCATATGATCTCTAATGGTGAGCATGATCAGTTCCTTGGTGCGGGTCTCTCAAACCTTGAATATGGATACCTGTGTGAGATCATGGGGCGTTCAATTTGGGCTCCACAGGTGTTAAATTGTGGCGCACCTGACACAGGAAATATGGAGGTAAATTTTATTTTCTGATTTTATAGGGTCTGGGAACAATTTATTAGCATGCATGCTTATCTTCTACAATGAATTCTGAAATATTGTCTCAAACTCAAAAACTAGGAAATATAATTAGAGTGGGGATGGGGCGAGTTTTTCATGTGTATTTTTTATGCATCCCAAGTACATCTATAACCATCATCAACATCCGACCTGTACCCAATCAAGTCTAATCAAGTGAGGTCTTTTCCTCCCGTTGAATACCTTCGGTGTTGTAGTCAATTCAACTATTTTGTCTTTAAAAATTAAAACTTTTTGAATTTTTAATAGCACGTTGCAATATCACATCGTAATAAACAATCTCGTGTATCGAATGATTTTTTTCTTCATGTCACATTTAAAATTTTAATATTAGGTATGATTTAAAATATAGAGGTGTGCCATTAAATATCACTAGTAATGTTTACCAATTAGTAACTTGTATGATTATGTATATGAATCATTCAAGACCTCTTTTATATTTGGAATTCACATATATGACATTGAATTAAGTGATTATTATTTTTTTAATTGATTTATATCATGTATTTCAAAATGAGTATATCAACTACATGACTTATATCATATATCACTTAGTATTTGATAGAAATATATTTTGTATAATACTAAGGGATACTAATATACTAATATATTCATAATTATTACTAATTAATTATCATACATTTATAATTATAAATTAAACTTCAACTTTAAAAGAAAATAAAAAAATATAGTATTGATATAATAATTATATATACTTAAAGAACTTACTAAGTAAAATTTAGTTAAAAATTAAAAATTGAATAATTAGATTTGCTTTATTAGGTTTATAATGATTATATATATGTATTGACAAAAAATTACTGAATAGTAAAGATATAAGGTTAAGTGATGGGGTAGATGGAACCTTCACTTGATATCTGATCCAAGTTAAACTAGGTTCGGTTTTCACCTGACCTGCTTGGCCCTGGTTTAACTAGGTATAAACTTAACCCAATTGGGTTAGGTGATGGGTGAAGTGAAATTGCCATCTCTAAATTAGAGTTACATAAAAAACATACATGCATATATACATATTAGACTTGTTCATGGTTTGGGTAGCTCAATAGGTTACTAAATAGTAAACATACATGCATAAAAGTTTCCTGTCAACTTTGCTCATTTTGTTGGAACCTGTCAACTACAACAAATATAGATTTCATCCCCTATTGTGTACACAGTAAACCAAGTACAAAATCTTTAGACAAGTCTTCCCATATGTTTTTAGGAATAGGCAAAGGTATATATAGACCTGTATTTTTGCACAAATTTAACAATAACTCATTTTAAGTGAAGCCAATAATATTTGTCAATGACTGTACCAGCAGTCTTCTATTGCCCCAAGTGACCAGCCAAACCTTTTCCATGCAAACCTCGAATTACCTTCTCTCGCAACGAAGATCGAGGAATGCAAAGTTGATTACCTTCCATTAGAAATCCATCATAAATGTGAGTCATCAACGAGCAGATTCTTACACTTCTTCCACACCTCACTGAAATCCTCATTATGCTCATACAATTTTTTAAAAAAGTAAAGTCTAGTGATCTCTCTCTTTAGAGTAACCAACAAGATTGCTCTTTGACTCAAAGTATCAGCAACTGTATTTTGAACTCTAGTCTTATATACAATTTTGATTGAAAATCGTTATAGGTAAGTGACCCATCTTGCATGCATGTCATTACTTATTCTCCTTTAATTAAGTGAAAATTTCAGCACCCCATGGTGAGAATACAACGCAAACTTCTTATCAATCAATGATGCTCCCACTTCTTAAGAGTTCAAAAAACAACATAGAACTCTATGGTTTGTGGACTATTTAATCTAGCATTACTCAACTTCTCACTAAAAAATGTCATGGGTCTTTTCTCTTAGGATAGAACTCCACCAATCCTAACACCACTAGCATTAAATTCAACCTCAAACAGTTTGTCAAAATCTTTTAAGTATCAAAACTGGAGCATTGCTTAGTTTTTCTTTGATTAAAGCAAACCTCTTTTCAATCTCTTTTCCTTTCTTTATGCATTCAGTAATGAGTGCCACAATATTACTTAAATTTCAGATGAATCACTAATAAAAAGTAGCTAACCCATGGAAATTACGAATCTCACTAACTGTTTTAGAGGGTAGCCAATCTCTAATGGCCCGAACCTTCTCCTCATCAACATATATGCCATCTGCACTAACAATAAAACCTAAAAACATTAGTTTACTAGTCATAAAACTACATTTCTTCAGATTCACATATAATTTATTTTTCAGCAGCACCTTAAGCACCTTCCTCAAGTGTCCCACATAATCAATTTTAGATCTATTATAAATTGAGATATCATCAAAATAAACAATCACGTATTTATTTGTAAAAGGATGTAGAACCTGATTCATCATCCTTATGAAAATGCTCAGTGCATCAAACAACCTATAAGGCATAAGCAACCACTCATACAATTTCTCATTTATCTTGAAAGATTTCTTCCATTTATCACCTAACTGAATCTAAATATGATGATAATCACTCCTAAATTCAATCTTCATAAAGATTGATACCCTATGTAATTGATCAAGCATGTCATCTAAACGAGGAATCAGAAACTTGTATCCCACTATTATTTTGTTGATGGCACAATTGTTCACATATATACGCCAACAGCCATTCTTCCTTGGAGTCAATCATGTTGGAATTGCACAAGGACTTAAAACTCTCCTGAATTTGTCCATTTCTCAATAGCTCTTCTACCTTCTCCTGTCATATCTCACTCTCATTGAGACTCATTTGATAATGTGGTAGTTTTGAAAGGTTAGCTCCTGCCACCAAATCAATTTGATGTTGAATGTCTCTCATTGATGGCAATGTAGATGACAATTCATCAGGTAAAATCTCCTTAAAATTAGCAAGTAAAGGATTAATTGCTTCAGGAATGTTTTCTCCTCTTTTGCTTGTTCGTCCACTAATGCCTTCACAGTCAATGCATGAACCTGCCTAGTTTCTGGTACCTCTGCTCGTATTTTAAGTTTTGAACTGGTTATTGTAAGAAAATTCTTCCCCTGTACTTTAAAAGCTATAGCTTTGGATTCTCCCTTCAAAGGTATAAAAGCATAATACACAATTCTTTCTATCTTGATGCAAAAATCATGTGAATGTTGCGGTGATCTGTCTTGGAATACTAAAGCCCTACAAACCCCATCAAATTTGTCTCCACCAACACTCTCCACATGGACAACTAGTTGTCTAAATGGATCTTCAGGAATAGGTTTGAGATTTGGCCTACCTCGAGGCAAGTCTCTAGACAAGTTTCTCTCCTTTTCATGATCCCTATTTGCGTTATCCATTAGCCAAGCTAGATCTGCTATGGTTTATTGCAAACGATCAAATGTTAGTTCCAAATAATCTAGTTTATGCTTCTGAGCCCGCACAACACCCCTGAGGGCCTCCACTCTTGCATTGTAGAGTCGGTTGCCATCACCTCCATCCATTAAAGAGGCTAACCTGTTCCAATACCAATTGATGTGGTGTATAGCGTGATTAAAAGCTAGGGTTTTCAAGCATTTAGGTTACAGATATAATTTATAAAGAAATTTAGAGAAGACACTCTAGTGTTTTATTAAGAGTCTGAATAATTGTTTTTCTCAAAATAAACTAGACATTCCTATTTATATTAGTTCTAAAATCCTTTATAGAAAATGATTTTTAATTAAAATTTTACTAATTGATAGAAGTCATTTAGCATTAGGATTTTTAAATAGTAAATTACTAATTAAAGAATAAATAATTAAAATTCAAAATTAATTAGGAAAATAATTAAAACAGTAACTTAAGGTTTCATATAAGATGTTTCTAGGTTTTTTCATTAACTTCTCTTCAGGCTTGGTGTTGTCTATACGGTTCATAAATATAGTTGTAAGACGCTTCACGTTAGCCTAAACCAACCTGTCATGGCTAGGCTTGGGCTTAGAAATTGGACATAAATAATTGTTTTGGATTCAAGCATAACAAAAATGTACCACGCCTGCCTTAGGCCAGGCCCAGATTTGGCTTGGTCTCCCCCATAGAGAGCAGTATATTGCATAGATTCAATGTCTTAAGAGTTAGTAATTAAGTGAAAGAATGTGCATCTGAAAGGCTTTTCAAACCTGCACCAAACCAAACTATGGACAGCATTCAGGTAGAACTGTCAAGAATACTTCCTGTTCAAGCTTCTGTTGCTTTCCTTCTATTCAAACTTTTAACAACAAGGTGCATGCTTGTTGCATTACATGCTTACTGTCATTCTGGATGCGTACTTGCGTTAAGCAATTATACTTCTTTGTTCAGGTATTGTTGCGCTATGGGAATAAAGAACATCTACTTGAATGGCTAGTTCCATTACTTCAAGGAAAGATCCGCTCTGGATTTGCAATGACAGAACCACAAGTTGCATCATCAGATGCAACGAATATTGAGTGTTCCATTAGAAGGTAGTGTATATTGAACAGGTGATGCCCATTTAAATTGAATTAGATGGGCACAAAAGTTTAAAGCTCAGTGCAAGGTTAATCACTGTGTGATATTTATGTGATGTATGCAAATGATTTGGAGGTTCAGCTCTAATTATCTATGCTGTAATTGAACAGAGAAGGGGATTCCTACATCATTAATGGTAGGAAGTGGTGGACAAGTGGAGCAATGGATCCAAGGTGTAAAGTTCTTATAGTCATGGTTAGTTCTGGTATTTCTGGTTAGGGATTGTCAAATTGCTCGTCCATTTTGTTAATAAGGGGACTGGAATTACCCGCAGGGAAAAACAGACTTCACTGCTGCTAATCACAAGCAACAGTCTATGATATTGGTAGACATTCATACTCTTGGTGTACACATAAAAAGGCCACTCATGGTCTTTGGCTTCGATGATGCACCTCATGGCCATGCTGAAGTTGTATTTGATAATGTACATGTTCCTGCAAAGAACATTCTACTTGGAGAAGGACGTGGATTTGAGATTGCGCAGGTAAGGTGGTGCCCATAACTTGATGGATTGCATGAATTTTACACTGATTGATTTTCAGATTTGGTTTAATTGTAGAAGTTCAATCAATTGGCAAGGCACCTCGATGGATTGCATGAATTTTACACTGATTGATTTTCAGATTTGGTGTAATTGTAGAAGTTAAATCAATTTGCAAGGCACCTCGTGCGTATGGTTGAAACTGTTAATAGTCAACTTTCAAAGACGTGCTCAGGATTTGAAAGTAGTATCTACTTCTAGTTTTGCAACCAGTTCTATAATAGACACAAACCAGGAGACGCTTGTGTAGAACTCTGTGAGGATTAAAAGCTGTGCTATCTATTTTTAGAAAACAGCCTGTTCACACTGCTAGCACACTGGCTTTTACTGTGTCAGTATCAGTATATCCCTGATTTCTTGCAGGGGAGACTGGGCCCTGGAAGATTGCACCACTGCATGAGATTGATAGGTGCTGCTGAGCGTGGCATGCAGATGATGGTTCAAAGGGCTCTCAGCAGAAGAGCATTTGGAAAATTAATTGCAGAGCATGGTGCATTTCGATCAGATGTTGCCAAGGTAATTTTTTCATATGCTATTTTGTCCGATATCATTTTTTGCCAAAAAAAATAAATGATCCTAATAACTTGAAGAAAATAAGAAACTGATCATTCAATCTAAAGAAAGGGAACTCCGTCCATCCCCTGCGGTATTGAATTGAAAAATAGATCTGGGATATTGTGTTAGAAATTTGTCTGCTGCACATGTTGCGTGCCTTTTAAGCTCCTTTCATCGAAAACTATCTGTCTAGCAGTTCTGTCTAAATTCTGATGTGTAATATACTGTCTCATGCAGTGTCGAATAGAGCTTGAGAAGGCCAGACTATTGGTTCTTGAGGCAGCTGATCAGCTTGATCGGCTTGGAAACAAAAAAGCCCGTGGTACCATTGCGATGGCCAAGGTAATTATTGCCTTCCAATTTGAAGGGCAACTTATTGTTGTTCTCTTCATATTAAATATCCAAAACATGAATAAGAGAAATGGTTTGCTATAACGTGGAGCAGGTAGCAGCTCCAAATATGGCACTCATGGTTCTTGACATGGCAATGCAAGTGCATGGCGCTGCTGGCTTATCATCTGACACAGTTTTAGCCCATCTTTGGGCAACTGCAAGAACACTGAGAATTGCAGATGGCCCTGATGAAGTTCACTTGGGCACTATTGCCAAGTTGGAATTACAGAGAGCTAAGCTTTAAAAGCCTTGGAGTAGAATTCCGAAAAGCAGAATTTGATCTTTTGAGTTGGAGGCGCTGCCTTGGAACCGACCCAAACACTGATGTTAAAATTATCGAAATTCATCTTTTATGTTTTTGAAATGTTTAGATATATTAATGTTAATAAGAATTTTAAAAAAATAAAAAATATATTATTTTAATATATTTTTAAGTAAAAACATTTTAAAAAATAACCACCATTATCATTTTAAACGCCCCTGGCATGTAAAAAGGTGAAGAGAAGATAGATTTGGAATTGAATAGATACACCAATTGTTAAAGAAAAAAAAAACGTACTAAAATACATGGGAAGTGTGAGGTGAACTAGAATATTGTGCTGTTGCGTGGATCAAGTTATAAGGAAATGTATTTTTTATAATCTTAAGTGTTTGTTTTGTTTCATGTAAAATATTTTATAAAAAATATGTTTTTGTGTTTGTTTTTGAAAAATATTTTTTAAAAAATGTTTTCATATTTTTGTCTTCTCTAAAATATATAAAAAAAAACTAATTAATGAAAAAATTGTATAGTTAATTATTAAAATTAATTTATTTATTAAAAAATATTTTTAACTTTTATGAAATGTAACTCATTTATAATATTATCTAAATATTTTAACTAATATTTTTATTTTATTATCACTTTTATCTGCATCCCTCCATTACTATTAGTATTATCATATTTTATATATAAAAGATATATATTTTCAGGTTTATTTTTGAAAAATATTTTTAAAAAAATGTTTGCAGAAAATATTTTTCCTTAATTTTCTCCTCTCTATATTACTATTTCTATTGCCATTACGGTTACAAGTATTACTTCTTTATAATAGAATAGGATGAGTTTCACTTAAGAGCATCTTCAATTTTTTTTATTTTATTTTTTGCAGAAAAACACTTTCATCCCTTAATTCTTTGATTTTTTTTATTTATTTGGTCCTTATAGTTCTATATTTTTTACATTTCAGTTCATAAACTTTTTATTATTATTATATTTCAATATTCGAGATGAAAAGGAAAGTCATTAAAAGAAGGAAGAGAAGCGGTAGAATTTTTGTGGCTATATTCTAGCCAGAAAAACACGAATAATTTCATCTTGGAGAAGAGATTTTATTGGGGTGGTTTTGCCTTTAAACTATGCTAAGAAAAATATATTAGAATATAAATTTTTGAATTCGGTTTAATTTTACATATTTAGAGTAATTAGAGCTTTTCTTGAATTGAAAATGAGATAATTGAGATTTTTATAATATTTTTATGGTTTTTTCAAGTGCAAACAAGTTAGAATTTAGGTTTTCAAGTCTGAAAAACTCAGCATTGATTTTCTAGGCACTGAGAGTGGTAGAAAAATTGATACAGCTGATGGAGATGACGCGTCTTGTGATACAATTTCTTATATGCATAAATTGAGCAAAAGATGCGTTTAAGAAAAGAAAGATGGTAGGCATGTCATCCGACCTTTCTAAGCTTTCTATCTTTAGAGGTTCAGGCGTGCAGCCCGGCCTCCCAGCTCTCTCTCTCTCTCTCTCTCTCTCTCTCTCTCTCTCTCTCTCTCTCTCTCTCTCTCTATATATATATATATATATATATATATATATATATATATATATATATATATATATATATATATATTTAATTTAAAATGTATTTAAATTAATAATCTCAATGTCTTTAAAAAATTATCCGATTATACCATCTTTTTAAATTAAATGAGAACCGTTTATGAAATAAATTTATTAATAATTATATATGAGTGTAATATGTAACAAATTGCACATGAATATTCAATAAGAATAAAATATATTTTTTTAATTTTTTATATAAGTTTCATGAATTAATTATTCTTTTATTTCTTTCATTCAACCACATTAAAATTTATGAAGACATGATTTTGTTTTTGTTTTTATTTTAAACTTACCTTTTAGATTATGATAAAATTTTAATTTAAAAATTAGGAGTCGTGTTTAGTTTATTGGATAATATATTGAATTTATATGGTTAATTGTCCAAAAGAATATTTTGTAGAATAGTAAAATTCTAACTCAAGAGCTTCGTTTTTCATTATTGCAGCTGATCTGCAGGCTGCAGCTCTTGGAGTTTCCAAGAAGCTATAACGTCTTTTGTACTTCCAAGTTTTAGGACTGCGAGGGATCGATTTATTTCGTTTATTAAAACATGTAAAATTGAAAGGTACAATTAAAGATTTTGTAAAAAGAAATCTTTTAATCAAATAAAATATCAAATTATATTTTGCAAATAATCTATCAAATCTTTTAATCAAATAATCTATCAAATTATACACAACATATTTATCAATCAATCAATATATATATATTCTTCTAGAATAATGTTATTCTTTTTCTTCCTTTTTCTTCTTCTAATTTTATATTTTATTTTTTAATATAAAATTTATTAAAAAATAAATTTTATATTTTTTTATAATTTATTTTTTATAAAGTTATCTCAACTCACAATTTATACCATAACATTACATTATTCATTAGAATGATAATATTCTTTTTTTTTCATTTTTTTTCTTTTAATTTTTTATATTTTTTAATCTTAATTTTATTTTTTAATATTAATTTTATTAAAAATTAAATTTTATAATTTATTTTTATGAGGTTATCTCAAACTCACGACATGCACCAAGACTGTAATAAGTTGACTCTAGTTTTTAAATTTCATGTTTTAATATTGGATTAATCGAAAATAAATTTTATAATTTATTTTTTAGATTATTTTGATATCATTATCTAAGTCATGTATTTATCAAGTTATCTCATAGTTATTCAGATTATGTTTTTAGATTCTAGTTTTAATTGATTTTTTTAATCTCATTCGATAACATTAAATTTATTAAAAATTAAATTTTATAATTTATTTTTTATTATATTATCATGATTTCATAACGTGATATATAAATTAATGGTTATCATAACATTGACATGAATTAATTAAATATATTATTTTATTAATGTTTATTAAAAAATCTCACCATAATATTTATTTTAAATTAAATTATATTTTTATCTGTTATTAAAATTATTTTTAAACTTGTCAAAATAGCTAAGTTATTAATTCTCATATAATTTTTTTTATTAAAAAATATTTATAATATCAAAATATTTTTTTATATTAAAAATAATTTAATTTACTCTAAAATTATCGCAAAAATAAATATATTATTATGTCTTAGTTTCTTTTATCAATAGATGTTCTTCACTATTTTCTCGTAACCAAATGTTACCCAATAAATACAACTGAAAAGCCGAAAAAGAAAAAATCGGAAACAAAGACAAGCGGGAAAAAAAGGTACCGAAAATTTTGAACTCACAAAACCGCTTTTGATTTTCTCACACTTTCTCTCTAATTTTCCAGGCAGCCAAACGCCCTTGAATTTCCCAACCTTCCCCACTTGTGCCTTTCTTCAAATTCCCAAAACCCTAGTGCTCCAAAAAGCCCCCCAAATGAACTCTTATATAATTATTCTAAAACAATGATTAGCAACAACAAAGAAGAACCAAGCAAGTACCACACTGTACAAGCAGAGCGTGATTTAGAAGCCAATTGGGAAGTCGACCTTTCAAAAAAGCTCGAAGATTACTTGTTAAAGATTTGTTCTGGTGAAATTGCTGGAAACGAAGAGGATAGTAACGTCAATTTCGCTGAAGGTTAGGGTTTTATAGAAATTAATTGTGTTTTATATTTCATTTTCTTGCACAGTGCAGTTGCTTTATTGCTCAAAGGTTTGGGATTTTTATTTAGATTATTTGTGTTTCTAGGGTTCTGTTGTTGAGGGATTTTAATAGGCTTTTCTTTTTGTGGCAAATGTAGCTGCTTTATTGCTTCAAGGTTCGGTTCAAGTTTATAGCAGGAAGGTTGAGTATCTATATAACTTGGTTTTGCATGCTTTGGATTTCCTTTCTCAAAAAAGGTACCTTTTATGCCTATTTTGTTGGGTTTTGATTGTTTGTCAAGTTCCTTTTCGATGCAAAATTGATTTCTTTTAAGAATTTGTGTAAATTACATTTTTTGTGAGTTTGTTTGATAGCTAAAGGTGATTGTCGTTTGGTTTTTAAATTGTAATGCAGTTTAATTATAAAATTTGGTGGTTTTGTCGCTTTGAAACCTACATTTTTCAGGATAAGTATTTCATAATTTTGTTGCTGTGATTGATAGCTGTTACAAGTTCAAGGAGAGTTTGTGTATGATATGTATAGTTGCCAAATTCAAATTTCTTTTTTGAGTGATTTTCCACTGCTTGAAATGGACATAGATAATGGGGCTACTGGTTAAGACATGACAGGTGATGTATTCAACTGTCATCTTCATAATCGAGCTGGGATATTCAAGTTCAGTTTGTGCAACTATATGTTGCTAACTTTTAATAAAGAATTGCTAGGATGTACTGTGTATTCAGTTGATTTCCATGAATTTTATAAATAGATTTGGAACAGTCAATTACAGAACACTGATCATTTTGTCAGGGAAATATCAATTGTTGTGGAACACAGTGATCATTAGAAATTCACAAATTAGAGGTGATTTAATATACTCTTCCCAATAAATTCTCAAACCAAACCAACCCATGAAAGCTCAACTATGGATTATAAACAAGGTCAATATCATGAAGAAAAAAGAGACATCATCTATACCCAAATAAAAACTTATATTCTCACAAGAAAGCAATGGAACACTTTATAATGAGTAGCCTTGAAGCCCAAATGAAATGGCGTTCAGATTGGTTTTATAAATTTTTGAAACAGGCAGCAGGAGCAATCAGAGGGTGCTTCAATCCAGCCTGAACGAAGTGGTTCCCAAGCAGTTTCTGATGAAGATAATGATCAATTTTGGGTCTCAGATGATGTCCCAGGTAGGCCTAACTCTGCCTTCTATTTGATGAAGTTATGATGGAACTCTTGGCTGAAAGAAATCCATTTACTGCAGTCGAACCAAGGAATTACTTAGATGCTTCAACCAGCAATGATGCTTCTTTCTATCACTTTGTGAAACCACCAGCAAATCTTATTGTTCTTGAAGGCGATTGCTTAGACACCAGTGGTCATGGCGGGGAATTAGAGTCATATCTGGTATTACATGTACTTCCACATTTTAATGTATCAATCTTTCTGTTACTGACCCCATCTAAATTACTTATTTTTTCTACATGGTTGCAGTTAGCCAGCAATGATCTTTACCAAGACTTTATTCTCTTAAACCCATGTGATGCCATAGCCGTAAATGATTTTTTGAAAGCAGATGATACTAGAAAGGCACAATGTGGTTCTTACAAGGGCAGCTCAACACGCAAGACCTTTCAATCCCCGACAAGATGTTCTGGGGGGACTGCTCATAAGCCTTCTATTGGAAAGAATCAGGATGCCAATCCCATGCAACCACCAGTTGCTGGTTGTGGTTTTCAAGTTAATGATTATAAGACGGGGCGTGATCCTACTGTCCTTGATAATTTTGACAGCAATCATGGTTTTGATATGGAAGACACACATTCAGAACCTGATAATGAAGAAGATTTGGATGATGATGATGATGATGATCCCTGGAAGCCATTGAATCCTCATGAACCTGGGAACTTAAAAGTGAAACCTTTTGAGAAAGGTTACTAGAGAATTTGTTTCTGTATTTTCCCCCCTCTGTTTTCCATGTAGCATGTTTACTTTGCACTCATAATATATTTCCCTTAACAAGCAGTAAAAGCTTTCAGAAGGAATGGGAAAAAATCTGCTAAGCAGGCATCTATAACTACTCTGTTTCCACCTGCAAGGATGCATGGTCCTGTTAGTCTGGATCTCACAGAAATGTGGGAAGCACGGCAAAACGAACTTGGAAAACATAGGAACACGCAACCTACTCCATTATATGAAAAGGTATTGTTTTTTTTTCTTTTCTTTTCTGATATTGTCTTTACCTTAATTTCTGGTGATTGTTATACCATACCCGATGTTCCAATGGCAGCTGAGGAAATCCCTTAATAATGAAGGACATAATATTCCTGATACTTTTGGTACCTCTGGGAATGACAATGAAGACAATGCATATGACACTGGGTTCCCTGATTTCGGGCAGCATGATGGTGAGATTCCGGGATACAAGGATGAAGATTTTCCCCCTCCACGTGAAAAGGTTGGCAGGCTTGTGTTTTATTCTAATTCGTATCTGCTGTAGTATAGAAGGAACAATCCAGTTGCTTACTGACTGATTTACACAGCATGATGATGGCGCTACTTGCTTTGATACCTATAAAGATTTTGGACATGGAGATCAAAGTTCTCAAGCAAGCCTAGAAGTTCTATGTCGCTCTCATCTTGTAAGCTTATATTTCGATCACTTTTTGACTAAATTTACCCAGTCCATGGAAATGGTACATGCACTCTTATACTCACATACTTTTTTTAAGGGTTTGGGTGGAATTTCTTTGCAGGCTTAAGTGTTGATGTCCAAAACTTTTTCGGTAACTTGCCTAATATTTTGGAACATGTACTCTTTTCTTCCTGATTTTGTCCTGAGGAGCAAGCTGAATAAGTTCTGCTCTCTTTGCAGTTTTTTAACACATGCTTCGTCCTCTGCATTTACTTTCTGTCCATTTCTGAAACCTTGCTTTCATCATTGTTTGTTTGCGCGCTTTGCTGGTTTTTCTTTTCATTTGAATTTCACAGGACATGCAAGCATGGTTTTTGAAATCAATGATTTTAGAAATCCTAGAAAGTTGAATTACGGAGATCAACCTGGACCCTGAAATTTTGGAATTGACCGTGAGCCAGAGCAGTTGTAGCTTACCTACCCCCTTCTTTTATATATATATACACGTAGGATGCTCTCCTTGCCAATATAGCTGAAACTGAGAAGCAAACTGAATTGGCCACTCGGGTTTCATCATGGAAACAGAAAATTGAGCAAAACTTGGAAGAACAAGTAACTTCTATCTCTCTGCTCTCTTCATATTATCTGAACTTCACTTTTGGCAGCTACAGCCACTATTTGTATATGTTGTTGCTGTTCTTTAGTTGTTCCCAATTTTTTTTTTTTTTGGTTTTGAATTGAAGGTGAATTTTGTTTCTAATAGGACTCACATCCGCCATTCGACATTCATGCCTATGGTGAAAGGATTGTTGACAAACTCTCTCTTGAAGTGGATAGAAAAAATGTCATGGCTTTTACTGACGTTGTAAAGGGCCAAGAAAAGCATGATGTGGCTCGAACCTTCTCTGCGCTTCTTCAGCTGGTTGTTCTCTTTCATTATTTCAATCTACCAATCTTAGTAGATTAAAGTAGAATAGCTTCTAAAATAAAAGGCAGGTGCCCTATTGTATGCAATGCAATTGCTCTCAGGCCTCAAACTTGCGATATGTAGGCTACAACCTCCAGGATATTTTCTTAAAAGACACCTTAAATTTCTGTTATTATATTTGAACTTGCACTGGACGAAATCAATTCTATAGGAGAGTGATTTGGAGTGAAATACAATCACTGCTTTCAAAAGCTGAAAGAATTACCATGAACTCTCCGATTTCAGGTGAACAATGGAGAAGTTGATTTGGAAAGGAGTCAAGCTAATGGGGAGTCATTCTGTTACTCGGCTGTCAATCCTTTCAATGTTCGGCTCCTTGGTAATAAAAAAGATCAGGAAGGAAGACAATTTCAAATGTTCAAAAAGAGAGTTAAATCACCAGTAAGAAAGGGAGGTCCGAGGCCTGGGAAGAATGGTGGCACTAGCAGGTGCACGCCGGAGGGTAAGAAGAGGCGAAGATCTCAACTTGTTGAACCAGTTGACTTGCATTCGGCCCGGGTGACAAAATCATGATAAGCAAGTTGTACTTTATTGCTCGAGTTATTCAATCCTAGTGCTGAATGGCTTGGTGCTTTTACAATGTGATTGCATTATTTCTGACTCAGTAGTCCTAGAGACAATGGTCAGCTAGCTAGCATATGTAATCTATTTTCAATACAGCATGGACTTGCAGGTGAAGTGCCTTGTAATAACACTACTAAATACTAATTGTCTAGTGTAGCAGAGGATAAGTTGTAATCCTAGTTAATGCTCACTCGTAATTAAATTGCAATTAAATTAAACTAGATATAATTTTTCACTGAAAGGATTGAGCCGAATACAAATAGCCTATTGTGTATATTTTTGATAGAATGATGATCTTCCTGTAGCAACTAACAGTACCAATCTGCTTCTGGTAATGTTTTGAAGATGTTTGCAGTATTATTCTCTGCTTGGATTTTCTTAAATATAAAAATTATAGTTCGAAGTTAGGTCAAATAACAGTATTAGCAATGACATGAAGAGAAGAATGGCCGGCCGTAGAGGACAAGGACCCTGATCTTAGGTTCCACCATCTCCTTCGATGAATATATTTGCCACCACTACTTTTTTTATTTTATCCTCACTTCCACGTGTCTATTAGTTCTTGCATGATACAAGATGTTGATTGGTTGAGGGATGCACAATCATTAAACAGACGAAGATGCTCCTCTAAACTCTATTTCGATTGCTGGTAATGAGACTAACAACTCTCTTGCTACAGCAAGAAACTGCTCTTGAATCAAGGCTGAGCACCAAACGCCCTTTGAGGGACGATTGCCATGATTATCTATCAAGAAAATGTAATAATAATTGTTTTAAAAAATATTAATTTAAAAACATTTCTAAAATATAAAAACAAATGAGCTTGTAATCAGCATCATATAGTTGTAATATGAAAAAATTCTTCAAACTACTTCTATTTTCTTTCTTTTCTTCTCCTATTAACTTTAATAACAAAAGCATTATTAGGTTGGGACATATAGTTAGATAGATGAAACCACCTACCAATTAGCCTTTTAGATCTTCTAATCTTTGTCTTGATCTAAAATTAACCTCCCTAAAATTAAGGTATTATTTTTTAGAAAACAGTTTGGAGTGGTTGTAGCACGTGTCGTTGTGAATGCAGGCAGACACCTAATCATTTTCTCTTTTTGAATGACACAATATACCCACAGAAATGGTGGAATCCATCAACTACAAATGCATGCGATGCAATCACATCTCTTAGATGCTTTTTTTTTAGATTGTTGAATTCTTTTAACTAGTTTTTAATTAAAATTATAGTAATAGTTATTTTTTAAAATAATATAATTTTTTATTTTTAAAAAATTAATTTTAACACTAGCATATTAAAATAATTTTAAAATATTAATTTAAAATAAAAATATTTTTTTACAAATTTTTCAAAAATATTTATGAAATGCAAAAAAGAAAAAGAAAAGGAAGCATCCACCGTTTTATTTGCAGGACAATTACGCTGTCGATTGTGTTATTATGTCAATGAAATGATTTCAGCAGCATTGTTGCCTATGATTGTGTGATCAATTGCTCCTACTATGCCTATAAAGCTACCTTGTCCTCTTCATTCTGAGATGACACTCCAACTAATATGCGCTGATTGGACAGTCGATTCTCCCTCTTCTGGTGAAGACGACTGAATTCACTACTGTTCATGATATTTGGCAGCGTTGCTTTTTATTTTTGGCTGTAGCGTTGTTTTTAAGTGTCTTTTTATATTAAAAATTTATTTTTTATTTTTTAAATTTTATTTTCAATATAATATATTAAAAAATTCAAATTAATTGTTAAAAAAATCCAAATTTTTTTAAGAACACAATAAAACCACAAAACAACCATCTCTGCCCTCTACTGCTTAACACACATGAACAAAACCTAAACCACATAAAATGTATGTGCTATACATATTGATTGATAGATTTAATTTTAAAAGTGATATGATAAGTTAAGGATGTGATGGGATTAGGGATGAGAATGAATAACCTTCTAGTATTACTTAATATAAATATTAAACTTAAAAAACCTTTTCTTTGTGTGGTAAGAACCGGTGATTAAAATTTATTTATCAATTAGTTATAGCTTAATCTTTGAAATTTATGAATTGGGTTATTAAATATATCCATGTAACATAAAAATAATTAAATATTATTTTCACCTCTTAATTTTTTGTTCAAGAAAATCATTTTTTCCTCATCAAATCTTCTTGATTTATCTATTTTCTTTCTTTTTATTTAAAAGGAATAAAAAAAATAAATAGAAAAAAAAACATCCTTAAGAACTAGGTCATGAATGGTATAATTATAGGGGTCAAATATATAATTTTTGAAACTATAAAGACTAAGTAATTTATTTTACTAATTATAATTAACTCTTATTTAGACAAAATACCTGGTCAATTCTTTGCCAAGCAATCAATCAATAATGTGAACCGAATTATTTCCTTGTCAAATTAGAATTGCGAAAGAAATCAATGGCTTAACTTTAGTAATAACCACACGAAAAGAACTGCTTGTAAATATCACTCGTTTTGGAAGGAGCTTCAAAATTTCATAATGAGCATAGTCATAATTCTTCAATAATTATAAATTATTTTCGTTTAAAGTTTATTTTTTTTTGTATTTTAATTAATTTTCTTGTGTTATCAAATTATATTGATATTATAAATAAATCGTTTTTAAAAAAATGTTCAAAAAAAACTACCAAATTAAGAAGATCAATCAAACTGGCTTGATGTTGAATGAACGGTGAGGATTTGGCCTCCTAGTCTGCAAGACATGCATGGAGAGTATTTTGGAATTTGTTGGCGGGTCTCTAAGAAGACGTGTCAGGACATCGTACGCCATTCAGTGTAACAAAACACGGTAGTATTGACTTATCCGCTGTGTCGCTGCCTAAAAAGCCTCAAACACACAGTTACGAAAGCGTGTGGACCTCTCTTCGGGAACAGAGGTGGCGTGTTTTAGGTGTTTAGTACGGCGGCTCCGTCAGCTGCGCAACCATTATTTTAAAGATATATTAAAATTTATTTTTAATATAAAAAATTCAAAATTATCTGAAATAATAATTTAAAGTATAAAAAAATAAATAAATATTCAATTTTTTTTAAAAAATATTTTTAAAAAAAAAAAATAAAATATGAGAAACATGTTTATTTTATTATCTAATTTATAATTAAACACATTTAAATCCATCATTTCTACCATGAAACATTAAGAAAGCATAACTTTAATTAATTCTCTGGATGCTTGATTATTATTATTTTAAAAAATTTCTGGTTTTCAAATTATTTTTTAATTAAATTTTAAATATGCCATTCAAGTTTATTGAGAAAAGAAAGAGGGAAATAGCAACAAAAAAAAAAAGGAGGGCTGAATTGGAAAAAGAAAGAAAGAAAGAAGCTTTGCTGAGAAAAGAGTTAGTGAAACTCCAGAATTTTATTTATTTATTTATTTATTTTATACTATTGCCTCACCTAAAATATAGTGATGTCCTAATCCATTCATATTATATTTGGGTCACGTAGCCATAGTAAGTGGCGGCGTTATGCCCGCGTTCGAGCATTCTTATTATTAGCTAAAGGCAAATCCAGGATTCTGGACATTGACTAATTGACAAAAAGCCTTTGGAATATATTGTTAAAAATTAAAATTAATTTCCAATACAATAATTTTTCCCCCTTCCAATCTTAGTTAGAAGGAGAATATGTATTTTAAAAAAAAAATTCAAAATTTAATAATTATTATAACTATTACAGTGAACTAATTAGACTAAATATAACATAGAGCATTGGATAAAAAGTGTAATTTTTGTTTTATTTTAATCACAAATTATCAATATATATATATATATATATTTGTCTTTTAGAGAATGTAATTTTTGTTCTATCTCAACCATAAATAATCATTGAAAGAGATTATTTAAGACACCGTATTGTATAAGTATAATGATATTTTAACACTTTCTCATCTTATTTTAAAAATTAAAAGAGTGGAATTTTGTGATAAACCTAGCGTTTTTTCTTTTCTTTTTTCTTGCAAAGTCTAATAAAGATATGCTGTGATAAATAGTTATAAAATAAAGGATACTAAGTGAAATTAAAAAAAAAAAACATATATATATAGACAGCGTGTTGTAATATTAAAAAATAGGATAAAAAGGTACGAAGACTCGAATGGCATCGTGTCCTATTTGTATAAGATTTATTAACTTCTGTTCATGTCATATAAGCATTATCCTACATAATATACTCAATTTGGTGTGGGCGAGAAACAAACAAGTAACAAGCCGTTCAATAATATATATATATATATCGTGAAAACAACATTGTAGGAGGGACATTTCTGTAAAATAAGTCGCATCCCTTCTTGCCCTACACCGATGCTTCCCCCTCCTTTTCCTTGGGGCCAATTGACAACTGCTCCTAACCTTTATTCTATTTCGTCCCCATTTATATACGCACTCTGAATTTCAAGTTCTAGCACTTTTAAAAAACCTTAATATAATTTTTTATTTTATATTATATATTTATCTTTGTTTTTCAAAAGTTTTTTAAAAATATTTTTTTATTTTTTTCTTTGCTTTAAATAAATATTTTTTTTTCAGATCATTTTAATTTACTAATTTTAAAAATAATTTTAAAAAATAATAATATTATTTTAATATATTTATAAATAAAACACAGTTTAAAAAGTAACTACAACGCTTCCAAATACTCCCTAACTTTATCATCAACAATATTTTTTAACTAGTTTTTATTGAGTATATGATAATTTTTTTTTTTAGTTTTTTTTAATAAGTAAAGATTATATTTATTAGCATTCAAAATTAAAAAAAAAAAACATAAAGAGATATAAACAAAATTTATTCTAAAAAAATTTTAAAATAAAATTATAAAAAAAATACCTTTATCTCCAAACATTAACTAAACCTTACTAAAACAAAAATCTTCTTCACAAATGAAAACATTTGCAACATCATATATCATATATAATTCAATTATTGATTTCTCATAAAAATTCTTTATTTTTGTGCTTCGGTTTGATAAGGAGGCTATTCAATTAAGATTGTGTTTTTCTTAGAATTTAATTTTTTTTTTTCATTCAATCATGATGAGTTTTTAACATGAGATAATTTTGATAAATCTTTGTTTGTATATAATGATAGGTTTGGTCCAATCTTTGTGATGAATCATTTGGCCAAATTAGGTTAATTCATATATTAGTATGATTTAAGCAGCAAAGTAAACATATTAAAAGCTTATATCAAATTTAGTTTGAATTATATTAATGAGTATGAGTTTGGATAACATGAGATCTGAAATTGGCTTGTATTAATTAAGATGTGGGATACTTTTCTTATAAGAATCAATAAAATATTCTTTAAATAAAAATTCTTTAATTACTATCTTTATTATTTAGAAGAATATTTAGTTAAAAAAGAAGAAGAAAGTTTCACAATAATACAAGGAAACTAAGGGTTGTTAGATTTGAATTCTAGAATTGGACGAATTATTTAATGCTAAAGATTTGATTCTCCTAATTAAAAAAGAAAAGTAATAGGTAATTACAAGAGAAATTTGTTTCTAATAATGTTTTTCATGTTTCAAAAAAAAATTATAATCTTACAAAGAAAGAAGATTTTACCAATTAAATTCATATTTAGATCAATTTTTTTAATGTTTAAAACACTTTAAAAATTAGTTAATCAATCTCAGAGTATTTAGAAAGATGGAGCTCAACCAATAATTATTCAAATTATGAGAATTAAGATAGTTTATCTTGTTATCTTTTTATTATATGCAGTATTAACAAGTTATTATCTAAAATTTATTGTTTTCACTATTATTTTCATGTTTGAATTTAATTAATATTTTGGTTTTTAGCTAAGATTTAGGGTCTAGGTTTATTAGTAAATATTTTAAGTTATTTTTGTAAGTGGATCAATTTAATCCATAATGATTAATTTATTAAGATTAATGAATATTTATTTTTGTAAGTGGATCAATTTTTAAAAAACCTAAATTTTAAAAAACTTTTGATGAATAGTATTTTTAAATTTTTTTAGTTTAACATGTGAGATATTTCTATATATTTTTGGTTCTTGAATGAACCGAATTTAACTTATAGAAGATTAATTGATTTAACCACATTATTTAATTTCATTTTAAGAATATTAATGCCATAAATTTTTATTATATCATATTTGTATCATATTTGTTTTGAATTTTCAAAATTAGATTTCAATTTTAATTATAATCTTAATTATAAATTTCTACATCATATAATTACAAGATTCACATTAATATAACTTATAATTAACCTTATTATGCATATAGTAATAATTAAAAAAATTAAAAAAATTCTAATTATCATTCAAAATAATTAATTTTCAAACCCAACAAACCATTCCTTACTGTATCTAAAATTAAATCATTCTATACTCAAATCATAATAGAAAATATAAGGAGGAGAAAATTCAATAAAAAGATTCCTTTCGTTATGTACAAGTCAAAAGTCAAACATAACCTCCTCAAGCGGCGCTCCTATCCACAAGGACCCACACCGCCACGTGAGAACAAAACTGCCACTCAAGCGACTGGCTATCGCCGCCGGTTTTCTCAGTAAGACAATCGCCACGTGGTTACTTCCTCATCCAACCGGGTCAAGAACTGCCCTGCCACCTCTGATTTTAACACCGAGTTTGATGAGGCATCGACTCATCCCTCCCTTGCTCAATATCAAACTCGGTCGTCCCTGACCCACCACCGCAGCTCACTGAGTTAGCCACGGTTGGAGACACAGTACCTCTTCTTTCCCTACTTAGCATCCTCTTAAACGACAACATCCGACTCATTGGCGATCTAAAAGAGTGACTTGCTGATGGTGACTCGGTACTTGACTCGTCCTCGAAATTCCCATTTCTCCTTGGGACGTCTATGGTCACACCAATAAGCCCACCAGGTTTCCTTCCACCATTAAACGACGACGTAGAAGACGATCCCAGATGATCCTCCTCGTGCTGGCACGAGGTACACAGACCCGAAACCGCTTCTGAAATCCCGAAATTTGAACCTTCTGGAACGGGGTTTTCCTCCACCGGCTCAACCGGAGAGCGACAAAGAGGGCAGGTGGAATGAGAATGAAACCACATATCGATACACTCGGTGTGGAAACTGTGGTTACACTTGGGCAAGACCCGACCCCTTTCATTCTCTTCAAATTCGGATAAACAAACCGCACACTCAATCGAATCTTGGTGGGTTTTTCTTGAATATACAAAAACAGGAAGAGAATTTTTGACAGTCTCTTCAAGGCCACGCGTGACATGAGAGGGGACATTGTTGGGGTTGGTGGAGTCGACGTAGAAGACAAGATGCGTACGGCGGTTGCGGGCTCGGCGGACTTGGCGCTGGCGTGCACGAGTGAGGTACCAACGAGCGTAGAGGTGGAGAAAAACCATTAGAATGATAACAAAGAAGAGAATAACAATAGCACTAAGCATTATCTTGCCACTTAATGCATAGCCTTCTCTGTACTCAGGCGGTGGATCTCTCGAGTCTGGGTTCATTTCTTGAATAAATGGACTCAATTTTGATTCTTGTGTGCTTAAGAGAAAGAGAAGGATAATGGGTTTGGTTTTAGCAATGAAGAGAGAAAAATGTTTTTGGAATTGGTATATGAAGGAAGGGGGAGAAATACTAATGAAGAGAGAGAGGAGGAGGAGGAGGAAGGTTCCTGAGGGTTTCTTCTAGGTTTCAGTTCACACAAATGGAAGAAGAACGCCAGGGTTGACGAGTGCTTTTACTAGGAATTCTCCTTGTTGTCCCTCTATTAAAGCCCAATATTTCGCATTAATTTTCGTTTTTTTTTAATTAATTTAAATTTCTGAATTAACTTTTCCGAATCTTTGATTAATTTTATAAGTTGAAAGTTAATAATTATATAAATTTTTGGTTGTTTTAAAAAAATTTAAATTTATAATTATTTTAAAGTAAATTCAAGATTTAATCAGTTAAATTGCTTTTCAAAATTACATTAATTTCTATTTTATTTATTATTTTCAACTTAAATACATTGTTATACAATCTTGTAATGCCCTACCAGGTTAATTTAATGACCCGAGATTAACTCATTGATTTGAGATTTAATATAATTTTTTTTTCTAAAATGACCGTGTATCAACCTCTTATTTTTAAAAAAAAATCTTAAAAACAAAACACTATTTTTAATCTATCCATCCAACCTATGAATTTTAAGCAATGATATTTGTCATTTTTTTTTTACTCGGTGAAGATATTTACAATGAGGAGTGCAAGGATGTTCTATGATAATGCATAGAAATTGCATTCGCATTCACATTCACATGCATTCTGTGCGAAGGAAATGGAGAAGAGTATATAAGTTCGTGAAGGAAGAAGTGGTGAGTAAGCATTAATTTTTAATTTTTAATTTTTAATTTTAATTAATAAGAGGGGCTAATTCAAGATTTGGAATAAAAAAGATTAAAGAAAGGAGTATACCTCCTTAGCAATTAAGCTAATCCTAAGTTTATATTTACAAGGAAAATAAATAAAAAAAGTCTGAATAAGTTGCATTAGAAGAGCTGCCATCCTCACGGCACTGAATATACTTTTGACTCTTCTGAGTTTCAAACTGCCACGTGGGTTGGCAACTTGACTCTCTTGTATCATAAATGCGGAGAGCATTCAACGCAGCTAACCATATTCACGTGCGTACTTGGAATAAACACACGAAAGAGAAAAGGATTAATTATTTGCTGGTTACACCTAAAATAATATACGTTGTTAATATATTCTTTATTATCTCTATAAATATTTTCTTTCCAGAGAAGGTGGTCAATAAGTCGTCCCCCTCTTATATAAATAACGTATAAATACAAATTTGGGTTTTTTTAATTTGTTATTTGAGATTTTTTTAACTCTCCCTTTTGTTATGATCTTTTGAGTTTTTTTTTCCTTGAACTCTATCCTTTAATATGATTCTTTTATTTTCTTTAGTATTTTAATATATTTTTTTTCTTTGAATTTATCCAATAAATAAGGTCATATTAAAATAACTTTAATATAATTTAATTTAGAATCTAAACTACGAAAATAGTTGGGTCATGATTTTTTTAAATTTGAACCATTGTACCAAGTTTCATGATAATGCTGAAAAGTTTTCAATAATATATATATATATATATATATATATATATATATATATTATATTCAAACTTTTTCTAATCCAAGTCACATCAAGAACATGGTCAATAAACTAGTTATCTTTTATAATAAATAAACTATGATTTTTAGTGTAAATTTAACGTGATGTGAATAATTAATTTTTTTTTATATAATTTCACCATACCTTTTGTTTTTTATTTCTCCTTATTTTTCTCACAATTTCATTTTTTAATATTTTTTAATGATTATAAAGATAACTTTTCAACTTATTAACTTAACTGAATTATATTGAAGTAATTCTTATATAGTTTAATTAAAAATTCATGCTAAATAGAGTGATAAGTTTTTTTTGTTAATTTTATTAAAGTTTTAAAATTTTATCCTTTTAATCTCTTTAAACTAACTATATTGATTACATTAAGATAATTTTTATACAATTTAAATTTAAATTTAGATTAAGTAAATAATTAGAACGGAAAGTTTTAAAATTGATATACTTAATCAGATTTAATAATAATATCAAATAATATTGATAACTTTGATTTTTTTTTTTGTTATGTTAAGAAAAAAATTAATCAGATGTAGATGTAGGTAGCTTGTACCTGTAAACTGTTATTCTTGAAGAGAAATAAATAGAGAAGTTGGGCTGTTATTAATAATGCCGCTGGGCTCACCCAAAAAGAATTGTTTTAACTAAGTTTGTAAATAGAGCTCATAAAGCCCACCTCCACGGCAGTTTTGAAGTTGGATCCCCTTCCTACCATACCATGGGACCAGCACTTGTTTAATTTATTGTTATAAATTAATTACCTTCAAATTTATCCCTTCCATAGCGTCAATCTAATCATTTCTTTTTAAAAAGTATAATTCCTCACGCGATCAACTCCAGCCCAGTCTATTTATTTAAAAATTTAATTTATTATTTAATAAATCATGTCAAATGTAAGTTTTTCACACAATAAAATGAAATTATCAACTAAAATGATGAATTGAAGAATGACTTAATATATAAAAATATATTAAAAATTAAATCTCAAATTTAAATATAGGTGGAAATAAATTGTTGTTGTTATTATTATTATTATTAAGTATTGAAAAACTTAATGGAGCTTTATAGAGTCCTTTCTTCTGCTCGTTTCCATTAATTACAAGTTGCCTTTGAAAAGATAAACAACGAAAATTATTTTTGCTCCTAAAGCTAAATTAGATGGGGACCATCTCGGGATATTTTAAGTTGCGTACTCAAGTTTTCAAGGTTATTTATTTGATGAAATTAAATCTATTCTTTTAATCTATTTTAAATTTATTTTAAATATTTTTTATTAATTTAAATAAAAATATCATTATAAATTAGAAAAATATCTAAAATATAAATATATGTTGAAATAATTAAATTTATAGAGATATATTAGAGGCTATGACATGGATGATTTCAATACAGTTGAGAATAGGGACTAAAAGCTTTTTCTTTATTTAAATAGAAAAAAGTATTTAAATATCACAAGTTATATCCTTCAATGATTTTTTTATTTTTATTTTTAATGATTAAAATAAATCTTTTTAGCAAGGAAGATAATGAATTAAATTTGCAAGGTTTTCTTTTATTTAAATTTTGAAAAGCCTTTTGAAAGAAAATGAATTAATTGTTTTGTTACTTTGATTTTGTCATAATCCATTTTAATCCCTTAATTTCTCTAAAAATATATTCTCAACAAAACTCAATCAATTTTTATCATTTTATAATTTTTAGCATTTTTAATTATTTTTCTTTGTTTGACAAGGTAGAAAAAAAAAAGAAGTGAAATAAGAGATGATATAGAAAAAAAAAAGTCGAGATGATTGGAACTAAAAGATATAATGGAAGATTATGCAAATAAAAAAAAAACAAAATAAATAAGAGACTCAAGTAGAATAAAAAAAGTTATAAAAAAATTCTATTTTAATAAGAAAATAAAAAAGCTTATTTTTATGAGTTTTATAATTTCTATAAGAATATTTAATAGAAAATAATAAAGTTCTTGAATGTAGCAAGAATTTTTTAATGTTTTTTTTTTAAACTTTACATGGATTTTTTATTTATCCTAGCCATGTAAGAAAATAACGGCAGAAGTATTTAATGACAAATTAGTTGGTTTTTTTGGGTTTATTTAAGCTTGTTTTATAAATAACTATATTTATTATTCTAAGTTTTATATTATTTTTATTATTTTAGACTTGTATTTAGTTTCAGTTTGAACTTTTACTTTAATTTGGATTCATGACAATCCATTAGTCATTGTTTAGGGTTTATTAAATATTTTGGGCTTAGTTTTTATTATGGTGTTTTAGGACTTTAGATCTATTAATCATTAATGTTATTACTGTTGTTTGATGAATCTATTTAAGTTGATTATTATTGTCAAGCTTTGAAGCCATAATATTTGGAATAAACTTGTGTTTTTTGTGATGCGATACTTTTCTCTTCATTAGAACAAATAATAAAGTTGACTTATTAAGATATAATTGAACTTATGATGTCTTTCTTATACTTTTCATTAATGATATACTAATAATTGGATTAGAGTTTCATTTTAATAATGTTGATGTTTGACACGACTAAAAGATTGATGTCTTCTCCCAAGTGCAGGAGTGTCGAAGTAATAAATAATCCGGCAAGACCGGGGTCGAATCACACGGAAGTTAATTGTACAAATTATAAATAACAATAACAATAACAACAACAATAATAATAATAGTAACAATAACAACAACAACAACAACAACAATAATAGTAGTAGTAGTAATAGTAATAATAACAACAACAACAATAATAATAAAGAAAAGAAGAAGAAGAAGAAGATGATGATAAGAACTTTGAAATGTAATATTAATGAAAGGGTTAAACAATGATAATAACAAGTGTCAAGGTTAGAGGATCCACTAATGGTATGTCAAACAAGTATAGTATAAACTATTATTAGTTAATTGGAAACCACACACAAAGGAGGTTTCAATTAGATTATAGATTGTTAACATGATTATATTAGTCATCTTATTCAATTAATGTTAATACTTGTAAATCTCGTCAAGCATTTATGATTATAACTTATGTGAACAACAAATCAAGTTTTTTTCATAGATCAGGTGTCGGTTATACTATACAGTATAGGCTATGAAAGTGCCAAGCATTTGTTGTACCAAGTCTTGTACAATATAAATCAAGATTAGTCATTTAACAAGCAAAGTATTAAAGAGTGAACAAGATAACAAATAAAAAACATGTTATTATCAAACATTAAAGTCCACATTAAGTTTACATTATACTTATTCTTACACCATTAGTGTAACCTTTTCATCTTGACATAATAAACTTAGCTAGACATAATGAAAGAAAGAAAAATAAATAAACAAAATAAGAATATAAATAAGATAAGAGTTAACTAAGTAAAGGAAAGGAAATGAAAGACATAAACTTGATATTAATGAAAGCAAAACATAAACATTACAAAAAATATAAAAAAGAGAAAGGAAAAACATGTTCTTGATCTAGACATCAAGATGCCTAAACGCATGATAAATGCCTCCTTTTATAGGCCAAAATTGAGAACTATTGATTTGATGACTAATTGATGAGTGGGTGACCAACTCTTGACTTGGTGACAATCCTTATCTTCTCTTGTCTACCCAAAACATCATTGATAACGTTCAAATTGGAGCCACTTGAAAACATGAAAGTTGTAGAAAATTATCTTAGCTTTCTTGTGTAAAACATTCAGCTCATTTGGACTTCTAGAACTCCAGATATGACCAAAATACTAAATAGTGCTCGGGCTGGAGGACAAATTCGGGCTTCTTTGTTGTTGCTACAATTTGAACTTGAAAATGACCTTTTTAGATCTTGGGCTCCATATGAAACTTGTAGGCCTATATCTTACCTTTCCATCCATATAAAGTAGACCTAAATCTGAGATCTATAGCTCCAGATATGACCCAATTACCAAACAGTATTCCGGTTTGGATTGCATCGACATCTCTTTTCTAATTTTGGTCATCTTTTTGCCCTTACAACTTAAGTTCTTAATGTCATCAATCAATCTTTTCATTTATGTGATAGACCTACATTTAAAATGAAAATTTACCATAAATTAAAGGTATCTTATATTATTAGATATATTATTATAAAACATGCTTTAGTTAAGGAGTTATTGATACTTCAAGTGTAAAATGATGATATAAAACCATGATAAAAATGCACTTTTAAGTACTAATTAATATCTTGATTCAGATAATCATTTCATCATACTTTTTATTAAACTTGATTTTTGGCTTTCCAGGATTATTTTAATCTTACTTGTAGGTTTTTGGATTTTTATATCCATAAGACTCATATCATAGGTGTTGTAAATGTCATATTAGGAATAAAAATTTATAAGAATTTTGATTGATTGGTATTTTTCAATCTTATTATGTTGAAAAAATTCTTGAATTTTATTTTAAAGATGACAATAATACTATCAAAACATCAATGAATATAAGCATACATTTATCCAAAAATAAAGGTAATAGAATAGTCTAATTAGATACTCTCAAATATTTAGGAGTTTGATATATGTTATGAACCACATAAGACCTGATATTACATACTCGGTTAACAAATTGAATAGCTTTACTAGTAGTTCTAGTATGAATCTTAGCAAAGCAATAAATAAGGTACTCAAATATTTTAGGAACTCCTTGAATTATGGGTTACAATATATTAGTTGCATTATAATATTCAAAGAAAATAGAGATGCTAATTGGATATTTGACACCAAGAATTTAAAATTCACTAATGGATATATCTTCATTTAATAAAAAAACAAAAAAAAAATATTGTTTTTAAATTTACCTAGATTGACTGGTAAACTTATAACATAAACCTTAAACTAGCTCAAACCTCGTATTGTGTCACGTAACTATAGAGTAGAGAGTTAGTTAAGAGAGTCATGCTATGAAATTTTAATTTTTAAACTTAAATTATTTACTCGACAAATAACTTCTTTGTGAATACAAAATCTAACCAGCATTGTACCAAAATCAAAATTGGTTTAATAAATATATTAAAAAAATATAATTGGTTTTGAAAAAATATTTTAGCTTAAAACTTAGAGATATTGTTTACTAGAATAGTATAAGGATATTTTTTCCCCTTCAACCAAAACAATTTAACACTAACTTCTAAGGATATTAAATCTTTTCATATGGTCCATTAGTCATTGACACGACTAAAAGATTGATGTCTTCTTCCAAGTGCGGGAGTGTCGAAGTAATAAATAACCCGGCAAGCCCGGGGTCGAACCACAAGGAGGTTAATTGTGATAGACCTGCATTTAAAATGAACATTTACCATAAATTAAAGGTATTTTATATTATTAGATATATTATTATAAAACATGCTTTAGTTAAGGAGTTATTGATATTTCAAATGCAAAATGATGATATAAAATCATGATAAAAATACACTTTTAAGTACTAATCACTCATCATCAAATTAACCAAGGCAAAGAAGTCATTTCTCATGTCAATTGCATAAATAAATAGTTAAATTTCCTTTAAAAGAAGAAAAAATTTGAAACTAAAGTCAAGGGGTTTTTTCATCTTTTTTAACAATAGTTTTTTTATTATTATTAGGCCATCCCAGGGGAAATTTGGTATTTGGCTATGTGTGTGTAGAAAAACAAATGTGTGTATAATACTATGAAAGCACTTGTGTACTTTAAACGACATGTGCAACGTTTCTTGCTGTCTAAAAATACCTTGCCACCATATTGTTGAAAGCGTTGCCACATCCTCTTTCCTATAGAGAGGCTCATGTCAGTATTGGTTGTATGTTTTGTTGCTAGTAAGCCTTTTTTTTCCTTTTCTTTTCTCCTTGAAAATTATAGTTTGACCCTCTTTATTGTTGTATTTCAACTTCAGTCCTTATTTTTCTTATTTTTAATTTTTTTCTTATCCTTTTTATAGAACATTTATTTATTTTTAATTTCATCCTTTTATTTTGATTTCTATTTTTTTACTTGGCCCTCATGTAAAGCTTTATTAGTTTTAGATTTTACTACTTAATACAAATTGATGATATTATGTTTTTTAATTTGTTCCTCATTATTTTGATTTTCTTCTTGGCCCTTCTGTAAAATTTATTATTCTTTTTAATTCCACTATTCCATCAAAAATTATTTTTATTTTTTATATCAATTCTGGTCCTTATTCTATAATTTTTGTATTCCTTTTACTAAATTAATTTTTCTTTTCAATTTCATCCTTCAATCAAATATAAAATTTCTTTTGTATATTAATTTTGAACCTTATTCTTTTAATTTTTATCTTTTAAATTCTTTTGTATAATTTGATTGATTGAGAATTGGACTTAATGGTTTTTAAATAGGTCACTTTAGCTCTAATGACCTAAGTCATAAGTTTTAAAAGTTAACATGATTTTTTTATTTAAAAAAAGCTTAATAATTGTCTTAATTTTTTTATTGGGTTACTCCAATCTCATAATCTATACTATAGATATGGTGGGATATCATGGGTTAGCTCGATGCTAATTATTAAAGTTGTATATTTGTCATGCTAACTCAGGTTAACCGAGATTTATTTTTTAATGTTCTTTTTTATACCATTTCATTCTTTCATATTTAATGAGTTATGAATTGAGATATATCATTTGACCCATTTTGAAAAAAATATCTTTTCTCCAAGTTATCCTAATAACTTTTATTTTTGAATACATCTATTGTCATTTTTATTTTCTTTTTTTATTTAATTGCAATAAAGTCAGTTTATTTGACTTACTTGAGTCTATACACCAAGTTACACATTTTTATTTCTTTTTTAAAACATGTTTGTGATATCTAAATATCATTTTTTGTGAAAAGAAAATAGTCTAGCACCGTGGTGAAGCGCAAACCCCAAGGCTAGTTATCTTACTACTATAAAAATTTTAGGGTACAATCATCCCCTTCAATATTTATATGTACAGTGAAAAAGTTGAGTTTTTTTCTTTTTTCATCTCCCTCTCAATGTTTTTCATTCCGCCCCTTTTATTCTTATTTTCTTGATTTTATCCTTCAATATTTAATAGATTTTGAATTTATCTTTATAAATTGTTTTGATTTACTTTTTATAAGGTTACTATAGTTTTAAATAAATATCTCAATATTTGATTTTGCTTAATTTTATAGGCATGTTTTGTTTCCATATGATTAGTTAAAAATAGTTTTTTTATATAAAAACATTTATTAAATCTAATAGAGTTCATCACCTGGATAGAAGATTTGGTTGGTAAAGCATCAAAGCATGTGTAGATTAAATATGTAATCGTCTTAATATTAAAATAAGATCATCTTTTTTTAAAGTCAAATCATCTTTCTTACCGATTGTCTAGGTTGTCTTTGAACATGTCAAGTTGAATAGATCATGTCAAAATAACTCTCACACAATTTGATTTTAAACTTACACTAGACCTAGAGGCAAGTCGAGAAATTTTAAGATTGACTCATTAAATCGGGTTTAATAACAATATCAAATATTTTTTTATGGCTTAATTTTTTTTTAAGTTTAATTTTTTTTTATTAGAATGAATTTTAGCATGGAAATGTAAACTAATTAGTAACCTAAAAAAATCCAGTTTCAATAAATTACGGTTAATGTAATTGCTACTCTATTCATTGTTCATATAAACAATAAACAAGCCAAGTTTTTTTTTTTCATTTCTCTCATTTTCCCCTTCTTTTCTCAATTTAATCCTTCAATATTTGGTAAATTTTGTCTTCATAAATTGTTTTGATTTGTTTTACATGAGGTTATTGTAATTTCAAACAAATATTTTGACATTTGGTTTATACTCAATCTTACGAGCATGTTCTTATTACCATATAATTAATTAAAAATAGTTTTTAAAAAAAACAAAGTTCTTAAACTTAATGGAGTCTATGACCTGAATTATAGATATGACAGGTTTAGCAGCCAAACTCCATGTAGATTCAATACGTTGTTGTCTCAATATTAAAAAATCATCTTGAATTCTTTTTTTTAAGTCAAATCATATTTCTTACCAATTGTTCATGTAGTCTTTGAACCTATCAAGTCAAATAGATTGTGTCAAAATAAATCTCACATGATTTAATCTTAAATTTCAGCTAAATAAGGAGTTAAGTCGAGAAATTTTAAGATCGACTCATTAAGTAAGGTATAACAATAATTTCAAATATATGTCTTTATTTTTTTTACATTGATTTTTTTATTAGAACTAAAGTGTAGCGTGGCAATGTAAACTAAAGAGTTAAAAAAAAACCCAGTCAGTTATGGTAAATTAAGGTTAATGCAAATGCTCTATTTTCTTTATCATACACTTAGAGCCTATTTGGTATTGTAATGGTGGCTTCTTTTCAAAGTGATTTTCATTTTTTAAAGATAATTAATTTAATAAAAATAATATAATAAAAAATATTCATGTTTTTCAAAAATATTTTTGAAATACAAAAATAAACTGGTTGTATGGAATAAGTCACGAGCAACTTGTTAAATGATTTTGACCTTCCATTTGTATACCATTCATGCGAGGCTTTGATTCAGTCTTCATAGACATCATAATTTCACTAATAACTACACAAAAAAAAACCTAAAAGGTATCAGTCTCTTACTATGGCTTTAGACTCATAGTACCGTGGATTGGAATGATATTATGATATTTAAGCCTTTTTTTATTGATTACTACTTAAAAGTATATTTTTATCAAGGCTTTATATCATCATTTTGTACTTGAAGTATCAATAATTCCTTAACTAAAATATGTTTTATAATAACAAGTCTGATACCATAAGATACCATTAATTTATAGTAAATATTCATCTTAAATCATATAAATCAAATGATTGATTGATGAGTTCAACTACTAAAATTGAGAAGACAAAGAGAGGGTGAAGCTTAGAAAAAAAATGCTGGTTTAGTCCAAACTGGAACACTATTCAGTCATTATATGTGGAGCTATAGACTTTGGATTTGGGTTTGCTCTATATGGATGAAAAGCTAAGATAAAGGCCTAAAACATTCATGGAAATGCAATACTCAATTCTACTGTTTGGAAGTCCAAATCTTAACAACAAGAGAGAAGTCTGAATCTGTTCTATAGTCTAAATACTGTTCAGTGTTCAGCCCATATCTTGAGTTCTAAAAGTCCAAATAACCTCAATTGTTTTTATAGGAAAGCTGAGATAATTTTCTAGAACTTTCATAAGTTTATTTAAATTCTGATGTCAGTAATGATGTTTTGTTCAGAAAAGAAGATAAGGATTGACACCAAGTTAAGATATGGTCACCCACTCAATAATTAGTCAAAAAATCAATAATTTCTAATTTTAGCCTATAAAAGGAGGTAACTGTCATGCATTTAGACATCTTGGTTTCTAGATCAAGATCATATTCTTTCTCTTTTTCTTTATATTTTTGTAATATTTAAGTTTTATTTAATGTTATATTTTTCTTAATCTCATGTTTATGCATTTTATTTTCTTTACTATACTTATGTTTTTATGTTGTTTATTTATATTTCTCTTCTTTACTATGCTCAGTTAAGTATTATGTTAAGGTAAAATTATTATTCTAATTGTGTAATAATAAGTATAGTATAAGTTTAATATGGACTTTAAAGTTTGATATTAACATGTTTTATATCTTTTATCTTGTTCAATTTTAATACTTTATTTGTTAAATGGTTAATCGAGATTTATGTTATATAACACTTGGTATAATAAATACTTGGCACTTTCATAGCCAAACCGTATGGTCTAACCTACACCTGTGCTATGAAAGGAACTTGATTTGTTGTTAATATAAGTTATAGTCATGAGTACCTGATAATATTTATAAGTATTAGTATTATTTGAATAAGATAACTAATATAATCATGTAAATAATTTATAATTCAATTGAAATCTTCTTTGTGTGTGATTTCTAGTTTAGTAATAAAAAAAATTAATACTATACTTGTTTGAAATACTATTAATGAATTCTCTAACCTTAATATTTTTTTTTATCATTGTTTAATCCTCACATTAATTTTATATCTCAAAATCCTCTTTAACTTCTTCTTCTTATTGTTGGTGTTGTTGTTGTTATTTATAATTTATATAGTTAACCTTTGACATGACGAAAAGATTGATGTCTTCTCCTAAGTGTAGGAGTGTCGAAGTAATAAATAACCCGGCAAGACCGGGGTCGAACCATAGGGAGGCTAATTGTACAAATTATAAATAATAATAATACAAGAACAATAACAACAATAACAATAACAATAACAATAACAATAACAATAACAATAACAATAATGGTATGTCAAGGTTAGAGGATCCACTAATGGTATGTCAAACAAGTATAGTATAAATTCTTATTATTCAATTGGAAACCACACACAAAGGAGGTTCCAATCATATTATAGATTGTTAACATGGTTACATTAGTCATCTTATTCGATTAATGCTAATACTTGTAAATCTCGTCAAGCATTCATGATTATAACTTATGTTAACAACAAATCAAGTTTCTTTCATAGCTTAGGTGTCGGTTATACCATACAGTATGAGCTATGAAAGTGCCAAACATTTGTTGTACCAAGTGTTATACAACATAAATCAAGATTACTCATTTAACAAGCAAAGTATTAAAGAGTGAACAAGATAACAAATACAAAACATGTTAGTATCAAACATTAAAGTCCATATTAAGTTTACAATATACTAATTCTTACACCATTAGTGTAACCTTTTCACCTTGACATAATAAACTTAGCTAGACATAATGAAGTGAAGAAAAATAAATAAAAAAATAAAAACATAAATAAGATAAGAGTTAACAAAGCAAATGAAAGGAATTGAAAGGCATAAACTTGATATTAAGGAAAGAAAAGCATAAATATTACAAAAAATACAAAGAGAGAAAGGAAGAGCATGATCTTGATCTGGAAACCCAGATGCCTAAATGCATGGAAAATACCTCCTTTTATAGGCCACAATTGGGAACTATTGATTTGATGACTAATTGATAAGTGAGTGGCCAACTCTTGACTTGGTGACAATCCTTATCTTCTCTTGTCTGCTCAAAACGTCATTGATAACATCAAAATTGGAACCACTTGCAAATGTAGGCCATTGTCTCAGCTTTCTTGTGTAAAAAATTCAGCTCATTTGGACTTCTAGAACTCTAGATATGACCAAAATACTGAACAGTGCTCGGGCTAGAAGCCAGATTCGGGCTTCTTTGTTGTTGCTATAATTTGGACTTGAAAATGGCCTTTTTAGATCTTGAGATCCATATAAAAGTTGTAGACCTATGTCTTACCTTTCCATCCATATAAATTGGACCTAAATCTGAGATCTATAGCTCCAGATATGACCCAAATTATCGAATAGTGTTCCGGTTTGGATTGCTCCGACTTCTCTTTTCTAAGTTTGGCCATCTCTTTATCCTTGTAATTTAAGCTCTTAAAGTCATCAATCAATCCTTTCATTTATGTAATAGGCCTACATTTAAAATGAAAATTTACCACAAATTAAAGGTATCTTATATTATTAGATATATTATTATAAAACATGCTTTAGTTAAGGAGTTATTGATACTTCAAGGGCAAAATGATGATATAAAACCATGATAAAAATGCAATTTTAAGTACTAATCACACCCCCAACCAGCTTATTACTAGTCCCTAGTAATCAAAGCATTAAAATAGAAAAATAATTTGCAAATTCCACAAAGTATGGTACTCATCATTTAACTTCCATTAATCTATCCAGATAAACAAACTCTCATTAAATTTATATATCTGCTCAATATCTCTTAACAAGATATTAATAAACCTTTCTTTTGTGGTCAATGTATCAACACATAATTATGGGGTTTTTCTTGGAAGAAAACAAAATTTTTGTTCTAATATTTAAGGTTAACTTCCTTGGGTTGGGATTATTATTTTTGCCTTCTTTTTTTTTCTTCCTTTTTTTAAAATGTATATACATATAATTTAAAAATATCATCCATCTTTAACCCATGTAACGAGCTTTCAGCTAATGACTCCCAGACCAGTTGGTCTTAGGGCATTAGGTGTTAAAACACCCCTACGAGCTTAGTAACTCGGGTCGTAGATACTGATATGTAGATTGTGCAATGTTTGATTCCTTTAAGCTTTTCTCCTCAACCCATGTAATAAGCGTTGGGCCAATAGCTCCCAAGTCAGTTGACTTTAGGGTATTAGGTTTTAAAACACCCCTTCGAGCTTAATTGCTTAGGTTAGGGAGGCTACGAAACCAAACTTATCTATATTTTTATTATCATCATTTTTTTTTATTTTTCTTTTTTCTTTTTTTATTTTTTTTCTTAATTATATGCAATCCCTTTCCCTTAGTTGTTACCTTTAACAAAAGAACATAAATAATGTAATAATCCAATATGCAACCCACAATCATATGTTAAAGTGTGTGTGTGTAAATTAAGGTTTAAGAATATATGTTAAATAAGTATATGAGCAGAATTAAGTGATAACAATGCGAGAGTTTGTAAACCTGATTATTTCAAGAAGTATTATAATATACCTTGTTAAGAATGGTTACTAAGATGCGTCTCAAGAGTCACTTTAACAAAAGAGCTCCTTTACTCTGCCATCCTAGTAACAACAATTATGCACATGCTTTATGAAATGAAAAACAATTTTTTTTATCAACTACTACCCTCTCCCCCCAACCAAAACGAGACATTGTCCTCAATGTTCTAAGGTAGAAAGATAGAGTATAGAAGATATCACCTGAAATAATGAACACTAACAAACCTGAAACGCACTGAAATAAAAATAAGAAAAACAAAACACAATAATAAAACTAAAAGACACAAAAATTCACAAATGAAGGCTCAAATCCAATCTAAGCTTTTTACGGCTTTTCTTAGTTGACCAATTTATGCGACTCATGGAGGGATCAATTACAAGAATGAAGGATTGTAGTTGGTTAATTAATTGTTCAGCAGTAGCAGCAGAGATTATGATTTGTCGTGTAGAAGATGTTAGAAATTTTTGTTCCACGACATGATCAAGAAAAGACAACAACTTATCATAATAACCATTAACATTTAACAAACCTTTGTGTTTATGGTGAATATGCAATTGAGTCCAAGAGGAAATATGAAAGATCTCTTCCAATGTGCCTAGACCACCTGGTAAAGCAATGAAGGCATCAACATGGTTAAACATTGCATTCATTTGAGCCGACATTGTGGAGACCTGAAGTTCCTCTCCAATTGTTTTTCCAATGATGTCCCCTTGTGCTAAAGCTTCGGAGACGACCCCCAAAACTTGACTGCCTCCTAAAAATGCAGCTATTGACACATTTCTCATTAACCCAAGACTGCCTCCCCTATACACTAAATGAATCTTTCTCTCAGCTAACACTTGACCAAGATGATTTGCTGATTCTAAAAATTCCTTTTCTTTTCCAGGATTAGATCCACCGAAAACACAAATATTTCTTATATGATGACTTGAGGAACTTGCCATTTCTACACACTTCTGTATTTGTTGAATGTATGAGTTGAGTAGAAATGAAAGGAAGAAAGAGAGGGTTTTATAGATGAGAAATTAGAAAGGCAATCATAACACCTATATGTAGGTCAACTGAAGTCTCACTCTCTCTCTCTCTCTCTCTATTTATTTATTTATGTACTTTTGAAAAAGCATGTGTATGTATAGGTAGTTGTGATTGTGGCTCACATCTTCCCTTAGTTTTACGTCCAAGAATAGCTTAAACGCCCTCTATAGGTTGGGGATAGGCTTCCCATCCAGTTTTCTTAAAAACTGGCAAATAAGGTCTTTTTTAGTCAGATTCCCAAGACTAAGTCGATCATGTTCTTTATGAAATAGTGGCTATAAATCATGAATTACACGATGCACATCTCCACTAGGATGTGTCTCAAGGGTCAATAGAAGATTATCTAAAGACTCCTTACTCAGACCATCCTTAATGAATTGTATTTTATCTTCACGGTTTATAGATACCATTCCTAAAGAATGACATTGTGTATTACAAGTCCATCTAGCATATCGATGACAGACTTTCAGTTATTTTGCACGACGTTTCTTTGCAAAAGTACTTTTACCTGTTCCAGGCATGTGTGAAATGAAGGAGTTAGAGGACTCACCTGATAATCAGACCTTTTCTTCAATCAACCAGCGAATATCTTTAGGAATTCCATGATTCATTAACAATCTCAATCTTGCACATCTAGCACGGTAAATTTTTGTAATCGCATTCTGAGGCAGAGCAGGAAAATACTTTTTCAATTTTTCAAGATTAGTGTCCATTTTCAAATGAGAATTGGAAGAGAGATTCAAAGAATTGCACAAATATATATACATATATTAGTTATTGTGGGAAACTAAAAGAACCGACTTAAGTCACGGAGTACCGTTGTTCGCCATTTGACCGGGGTGAGAGAAACTAGCAAAAATTACTCAAAAAGGAATACAAAAACAATGTGAGAAAAACAAAATAATCAACCTTTATCTACAAGATCATTCAAACCAGTTGATTCATTTTCACTAGGAAAATTATCAAAGTAAACTTTCAAACGATGTCCATTTTCCTTAAAATCATTGTCATTCATTGAATTCTCAATATCACAGGCCCCATAAAGATTGCTCTATCTTAATCTTAGCTCTTTAGGGAATGCATAAAGTTGAGAATTATAAAACAAAACTTTTTGACCGGTATCAATTTTTTGATAATTTTCACAAGTTTTGCAGAATGCATGCGTGTCCTTGAATATGGCGGGCCAATAAAATCCATTTTGAAAGATTTTTGCAGCTGTTGTTTTTGACGAGAAATAACTTTCACATGCTTTAGAATGACAAAGTTTAATGACACTACTTACCTCATTATCGGGAATGAATCTTTGAAATATTTGATCAAGACAATATTTGAATAAATTAAGGTCATCACAATAAAAGCTCTTCATTTCGTTCAAAAACTTTTATTTGTCTTGGGTACTCCAATTAGCTGGCAAATCTCCTAAAGAAAGAAAATTGATATTTTTATCATACCAAGGTATTGGATTAAGAGAAAGTAAGGTTGATACTTGAGGTTTTACCCCTCAATGTTTTGATTTTTTTTTTTATCAAAGTTTAATTTGTTTTGAATTTTATTGTAGGATCTATAATTTTTATTTTTCTTAATTTCACAACTTGGATGTCTTGATATTTTTTATTTATTTTATTTTATTTTTTGTCATTTTGATTATTGAGGATTGTATGTTACTATTTTTTCTGGTTGTTTTTCTAAGATGTTGAGTTATTAATTTTTTTTTAAAATGCAATTAAACATGATTTTTGCATGCTTTAAAAAAAGTGAGTGCGGGCAAGCTATTTAGTTAATACTATTTAATAGAGGAACCCGTGGTGAAGGATATGGTTTTCTAGATAATTTGTTTAATTGGTTTCTGACTACATTTTCTTATTTTTCCTTACCTATGACGACGTGGCATTTTTTATGCTGTCTATAGCAGGAACATGCATTTGGCTATCACGTTTTGTCGCCTATCAAGAACATAAATAAACAGTGCTATATATATAAACCCTAGCCAGATCCTGGTTTATAGAGCCACAGTTGGTCAAATTGTCAGTTGATTACACGCATAAAAAATGGCATTTGAGTCGCATTAGTTAATCTTAATCACAGTGCCCAATTACCAATATACCCTCGAGGCCGAGGTTCAGTGCAAGATTTGTTGGGTTTCTGATGGGAAGAAGAGGGTAAAATGTAATTCTGTAAAGTAAAGCAACGGCTGAAAACACGATTAGAAGGTTATTTGTAATTATATTTTTAAGATATTAATGTAATCCTAAAGCATTTAATGACGTGGGGCACCCGCACACTGTCATAATAATTCGAATATTTTATGATATTTTATATTAGTATTATTTATAAACGCATTATCACTTTACTCGTACATTTTGTTTTTAGGGTCTCGAGGTGTATAAAAAACCCCTGTGGACTCCTCGTTGTTTATAAGGTTGAGAAGATTTTACTGAAATTTTTGATGAAATAGCTATTTATAAATGTGATATTTATTAAATATTATTATTATTATTATTTTAATTATGATAAGTTCATGCTTGAGTATTCAGGATTATCCGTTATTTAAATCTAGATTATATTATTAAAAAATAAAAAACAACTAATGTCAAGATGCTTTTATCTATCTTTTAAAGTACAAGTTGAATATATATATATATATATATATTAACTTGTAAAATATATATATAAAATAAAAAAATTCATTAAATTATTAAGAATTTCTCAATAATTTTAGTAAATAATGCTCTTAGAAATAATAATACTTAATAAATATTATATTCTTAAAATGTATTAGTTTGATAAAAACATTTGTTTTTATATTAATTCATAGATTATTTTAATTTTAAACATTAATTTCTTGATTTATCTTGTTTGGAATCGATGAGTCTTCAAAATGATGCAATTTTGTTTTAGATTAATATAGGTGTTCGGTTAACTTTCACGCACCATAATTAATTTTACAAATTCTAAAATTAACGATGATATAAATTTTTAATAATTATTATATAAATAATAAAAAACTCTAATATAAAATTACAAAAAAAATAAATTTTTTAATTTTAATTTTTTATCACTATCTAGATGGTCAATGAAGCAATCTTGATAGCAAATTAAAATGAAGTTTCCCACTGACTAGTCTTGCTCGCTTCAAACAAGTTCCCCTCATCCCTTTCCTTCTGTCACACAAGAGCGTGACTGCGATAATAAATTGTGTTTATTATTTAAGAGACCGTACCATTGGAAGTATTTAATTTGAGTTGTTTTTTATTTTTATTTTAAATTAATATTTTTTTAATATTTTTCGATAATTTTGATATAATAATGTAAAAAATAACTTTTTAAGAATAAAAAATATTATTTTAATATATTTTTAAATAAAACATATTTTAAAAATCTATATCTGTAACTGATCAGAGGGAGCATTTACTAGGGCTTGCTTTTCCTCAACGGTCACTACCTCCCCTGAGACCCAAAGCCCAAAAGAACCATCTCTTTCCTCTTGTTTTCCCTCCTCCACAAGTCACGACCAGAGTCTAGCTGCTGATGCCATTAATTGGCCCCTCCTCCACCATAAAGCAAATCCACAATTAAAGGCCCTTCACTTTGGTGCTACCACAAAGCGAAAATGTCTAACAAGTCCCCAATTTTTCCCATTCCCGAACCTCAACACTTTAGCGACTATGGCTTTGACCCGCAGATTGATTACTTTCAGGTTTGTTTACTTCATCAGTCCTTTATACGATTCTCTTCATTTACTCTTATGTGTCCATTTATTTGTTTGATGTTTTCAACTGGCCCCGTTTGTCTCGATTTCCATGAAAATCAGTTCCTGGAGGAAGCAAGAAACCACAAGAGAGAGACGACGACAACAAGGTCTTCCGTTGATTCCTTACACTTCAAGCTCCAGAAACCCATTCCAAAAGAGGAGTCTGCTAATAGAACGATCCACAAACCCAACAACAAGAAGAAGAAATGGTGGAGAAAAGCTTTGCTATTCTTTAAGTGGAAGTGGATCCACAGTAATCACAAGGATGATTATCTTGGTCACGGAGACGTTCATATAGCAAGGGCTAGAGCTTTCGGAGCTTCCATCTCGGGGCCTGTTTATTTAACTGATAGTTTAAGTGGATCAAGCACTCCTTACAGGTCCACTAGCAGACCATCATCAGGGCCTCTAGCTGGATCCTTGACTCCGGCAAGAAAGGGTGATATGGAGATACCGTATTTGAGTCTGAGGGAGCTTACCATGGAGCAGCGGCAGCAGCAGCAACGGAGTATTTCTACTTCGGCAATGCCAATATATTTGGTCACTTGAGTTTTAGATTAGTGGGTCTGTTTAGTGACTAATTACTTGTTGGTTTGGTAATGGCATGGCTTCTCTGGGGTGCTCTTTCAGTTTCTTTGTTAATGTTTATCGCCATCTTTCTGGGTTTGCCCCTTTTTTCAGCTAAAGTGCAAACTGCAAAGGTGTTTGATTGAACCCTTCTGGAGGGGTCCTGTCTTTGGGGTGCTTTCTTGCTCGCCCTTCTTCTTCTTCTTTTTTTTTATAAATTTCTGCTGCTGATAAAACCCTGTTGTTTGACTAAGATATCCATTCACCTGTGGACGTGTATGTTCTCTCCCTGCCTTCTACATTTCTTGATGCTTAGATTTTCCTGAGTGAACGAGCTACTGGGGCGGAGTTTGTTTTCCGGTGATCTTTTAAAAATATTTGAGATTTTTTTTTATTGTTTTGATATATGACATTAAAAATAAATTTTTAAAAATAAAAAATAAATTTATTTTAATGTATCTATAAATAAATACATATCACCATGATAAACAATAGTGTTTTATTTATTTATATATCGCATGTTAACTTTCTTTTATTCCATGTCAATTCATGGATCGATTTTTTTTCCTAAGCCGATTTATTTTATGATTTATTTTATATTTGCATAGAGTTTAATACATTTTGTTTGTATTGATACTAAACTTTGAATCCATAAAATTAAATAATAGAATATGTTTGATTATTAATTGGAGAAAAAGAATTTATTTCCTTGTATTTTTTTACTTTAAAAATATATAAATTTATTTCAAAACTATCATAAAATCTAATTTATTTATTTTTTTATTTCTCATCAACTAAATATATTTATATTATTCAAAAACACTAAAAAAAATCAAATATATTTTTTAAAACATGGTAAAAACTTCATGTCAAACAGCCTCGAAGCCTGTACATATTAAAATTTTATATGCTCTATTGGGTCATCTTGTCAATTTTATATGTGTGTGTGTATATATATAAGGAAAAAAATAAAAAAAACTTCAGTGATGGATCTTGGCTCGTGAATGTGCATCGATCTGCTGGGGGAGGAATAAAAAAAAACAAACGATTCTTGGGTGTGGTTTTTAAAACTGACATGCTCATACTCTACTCGCATTAGGTTCTTGAATTGAGCGAAGAGATCTTGCTTGCCCAGAAGAACAAACGGTGCAGGCGAACACGCATCATCCTCTGGGAAGGAGGCGATTGCTTGCTGTGGATGCAAGATTCTGCTGGAGTAGTCTCTGCAGCATGCCTGTGGGGACCTAAATTATGTGAAGAAAATAGTATTAAATCCCAGCAGCGATATTTAAAAACAAAATCACAATTTCATCCCTTTATTTTATTTTATTGTATCAATATACAGAGGCAAGTGGAGGTTGGAGATCCAAATTGACAGAGAAAAGGGTTTGTGATTTGTGAAGGATCAGATCGCAAAGAACATGAAGCTGTCACAAAGGTCCGGAACAAGAACCGGCGGCATAAATCCTCCATGTGCTTCTATTCGTGGGATGCTGAGGCGTCATGATGTTCTTGTTTCTTTTCCTTAATTTCTCTCTCTCTAAGGGGTATATTTTATCATTTTGTACTTTCATAAAATACTAAATATTTGGTTGTAATGATGTTACATTTATTTACAAACATGATTGTTTTGTTATTATTACTTCTATGTAAAACATTATTGAGCTTTAATGTTGATTTTTTTTTCAATTAACCTCTTATTTTTTTCAATTTATCATTCTTTTTAATTTAATTTTTATATTTTTTTTACATTTTTTTGGTTTATATTTGGATCAAACGATTAAATCATGTTAGAGCAACTGTTACATAATTTAATTTTAAATTTATACTAATAAAAAGTTGATTCTAGAGATTTTTTTATTCATTTTTATCATTTTTTTATTTCATCATCATATTTTTTTAATTGTCAATTAGACTGTTTTTGAACCAGTCAAGTTAACTAGATCACATTCAAATTACTCTTATATTATTTAATTTTAAATTTGAATTAGATAAGAAGTTAAGTCTAAAGGTTTTATTTTTTTTAATTTAATTTTAATTTTTTTTAATGATTAACTAAGATGTTTTTAGATTATTTAAATTGATAAAGTCACATTAAAATAAATCTTATATTATTTAATTTTAAAATTGAGTTGCACAATAAATTGAATCAAGAAGTTTTAAGATTGATTGAACATGTTTATTTTTATAAATTAAAAAATTTCAAATAATTTTTTATAAGCTAAATATTTTTTGTTATATTTTAAAAATATTGATATGTAACATAGCGTGAGCTTATAAACTAGTTACATTTGAAAATTATTAAATTTAAATTAAATAATTATAATTTATATAAAAAGAACTTAATAGTAAAATCTAAAATTAATAATGAAATTTGAAACATAACCGATCATGTTCATTTAAGAATATGAGAAGAATCCAACCTTAAATATCCAACGTTAAAATTTAGTTATAAGATATGAAACCTAGCAGGTCGTGTTTATTTAAAAATATGAAAAGAACCAAACCTTAAAAATCTAAGATTATAATATGTCCAACATTAAAGTTCTTGCGTTGAGAGTTTTGGTATTCAAACATGAAATTAAAGCACGGCTCTGACATCTCCTGTCTCCTTGGTCTTTTTCTAACACACCATTAGCATTAACCAATTTACAAAAACACCCTTTATCATATTTAAATTGAGTGTATCTTCCTTTCTTTCGATTTTATTGGTAATTTTTCCAGCATCTTTCAGGGCTAAAGAGTCGATATTAAATCCTTCCTTGATGAATTTTATACTCATAATCCTTATATTTAAATTCAAAATAGATTAAAAGATAAAAAGGGATCTTCTTTCATATTGAAGAAACTCAAATAAAATTAAAAAGATTATAGTCACTTGAACCATATGGAAATTCATAATAAAGATGTTTAGAGAATCTCCAATCATGCATATATCTCATTGAATTTAAGAGAAAAAGGAAGAGATCTTGCACATTTTAAGAAAGGAAAAATTGATATTTGACCTTAGAATCTCTTGGATCTCATTCACAAATAAAAAAATATTTTCTAATTAATTGTTGGATTTTATTTTCTTGGGTGTTCAACACATAAATTGGGGTCCAAAGCACAACAAAAAAGATACTAAATATATAAAAAAACTAGAAATAGACCAGAAAAGAGACCGCAAAAAAAAACTAGAAGAGGAGAGAAGAATAAATAAAAAAAAGGTAAGAAATAAATAAATAAAACTATCTCCCTCTTTACTATAAAAAAGAAAAAGAAAAGAAAAATAACAAAGAAAACAGACCAAACCTTTCTCTACAACGATCTCTCTCCTCAAGCAACATTGGACTTAACTGCTACCGCAGGAAGAAAGAAGGGGAGAAGAAGGTGCAGCTGATCCAACGAGCCACGCTCCCCAATCCTCATCAGCATGATAGTGCATGGACCCCAGCAGCACCCCTTTGACAGTTTATTTCCAATAGCTGCTCGCCCCCTTCAATAACTCTTGAAGTTGTTTTCAAATTCCTAAAATATTCTTGTTTTATTTTCATTAGTTTGTAACACTTTATTAATTTATGCTCGTATTATAATGAATATTTGAAATGTTAGTTCCATAATATTGGAGGATTTACTTTATAAAATGTGATAAGGTTAGAATAAATAACCCATGATGAAGATGGGAGGGCAGGTTGCAATATATTTATTTGAGGTGTAATATTTTCAGCTTGGTGTAGAATTTTTATTGGTGGATGTACATGTTAGCTACTTGTAAAATTTGTATCTAGATGGTATTTTTCATTAATTTATATTTCACTAAATAGATATTATGATTATTTTCAGATAATGTTTTTTGAATTTTTCTTTATGTGATTGCATAAAACTTGAAAGTTTATAATTTAAATATATAGATATATAAATTTTCATGTAAATATAAGATTGATAATAATATCATCTCGATGAGTGATAAAAACCAAAATAAAAAATAATAGATAAATATGACATATAAGATTCATTTAGTGTATGGGGGAGGCAGTCTTGGGTTAATGGGAGGTGTGTCAATAACTGTATTTTTAGGAGGTAGTCAAGTTTTAGGGGTTGTCCCCGAAGCTTTAGCACAAGGAGACATCATTGGAAAAACAATTGGAGAGGAACTTCAGGTCTCCACAATGTCGGCTCGAATGAATGCAATGTTTAACCATGCTGATGCCTTCATTGCTTTACCAAGTGGTCTAGGCACATTGGAAGAGATCTTTCATATTTCCTCTTGAGCTCAATTGCACATTCACCATAAACCCATAGATTTGTTAAATGTTAATGGTTATTATGATAAGTTGTTGTCTTTTCTTGATCATGCTGTGGAACATGAATTTCTAACATCTTCTGCACGACAAATCATAATCTCTACTACTACTGCTGAACAATTGATTGACCAACTACAATCTTTCATTCCTATGATTGATCCTTCCATGAGTCGCATAAATTGGTCATCTAAGAGAAGCCGTAAAAAGCTAAGATTGGATTTGAGCCTTCATTTGTGAATTTTTATGTCTTTTGATTTTATTATTGTGTTTTGTTATTTCTTATTTTTGTTTCAGTGTGTTTCAGGTTTTGTCAGTGTTTGTTATTTCAGGTGATATCTTCTATACTCTATCTTTCTACCTTAGAACATTGAGGACAATATCTCGTTTTGGTTGGGGGGAGAGAGTAGTAGTTGATAAAAAAAAATTTGTTTTTCATTTCATAAAGCATGTGCATAATTGTTGTTACTAGGATGGCAGAGTAAAGGAACTCTTTTGTTAAAGTAACTCTTGAGACGCATCTTAATAACCATTCTTAACAAGGTCTATTATAATACTTCCTGAAATATTCAGATTTACAAACTCTCGTATTTTTATCACTTAATTATGCTCATATACTTATTTAACATGTATTCTTAAACCTTAATTCACACACACACTTTAACATATGATTGTGGGTTGCATATTGGATTATTACATTATTTATGTTCTTTTGTTAAAGGTAACAACTAAGGGAAAGGGATTGTATATAATTAAGAAAAAAAACATGAAAAAAAAAGAAAAAAGAAAAAAGAAAAAAAATGATGATAATAAAAATGTAGATAAGTTTGGTTTCGTAACCTCCCTAACCTAAGCAATGAAGCCCAAAGGGGTGTTTTAACAACTCATACCCTAAAGTCAACTGACTTGGAAGCTATTGGCCCAACGCTTGTTACATGGGTTAAGGAGAAAAGCTTAAGGGAATCAAACATTACACTATCTACATATCAATATCTGCGACCCGAGTTACTAAACTCGTAGGGTGTCTTAACACCTAATGCCCTAAGACCAATGATTAGTACTTAAAAGTGCATTTTTATCATGGTTTTATATCATCATTTTGCACTTGAAGTATCAATAACTCCTTAACTAAAATATGTTTTATAATAATGTATCTAATAATATAAGATACCTATAATTTGTGGTAAATGTCTATTTTTAATGCAGGCCTATCACATAAATGAAAGGATTGATTGATGACTTGAAGAACTTAAATTGCAAGGATAAAGAGATGGTCAAACTTAGAGAAGAGATGTCGGTGCAATCCAAACCGGAACACTGTTCGGTAATTGGGTCATATCTGGAGCTACAGATCTCAGATTTAGGTCCAATTTATATGGATGGAAAGGTAAGACATAGGCCTACAACTTTCATATGGAGCCCAAGATCTAAAAAGGCCATTATCAAGTCCAAATTGTAGCAACAACAAAGAAGCCCGAATCTGTCTTTCAGCCCGAGCACTGTTCGGTATTTTGGCCATATCTGGAGTTCTAGAAGTCCAAATGAGCTGAATGTTTTACACAAGAAAGCTGAGACAATTGCCTACAACTTTCATGTTACAACTGGCTCCAGTTTTGACGTTATCAATGACGTTTTGGGCAGACAAGAGAAGATAAGGATTGTCACCAAGTCAAAAGTTGGCCACCCACTTATCAATTAGTCATCAAATCAATAGTTCCCAATTTTGGCCTATAAAAGGAGGCATTTGCCATGCATTTAGGCATCTTGGTTTCTAGATCAAGATCATGCTCTTCCTTTCTCTCTTTGTATTTTTTGTAATGTTTATGCTTTACTTTCATTAATATCAAGTTTATGCCTTTCATTTCCTTTCCTTTACTTAGTTAAGTTTTATGTTCTTATTTTGTTTATTTGTTTTTCTTTCTTTCATTATGTCTAGCTAAGTTAATTATGTCAAGGTGAAAAGGTTACACTAATGGTGGAAGAATAAGTATAGTGTAAACTTAATATGGACCTTAATGTTTGATACTAACATGTTTTATATTTGTTATCTTGTTCACTCTTTAATACTTTGCTTGTTAAATGACTAATCTTGATTTATGTTGTATAACACTTGGTACAACAAATGCTTGGAACTTTCATAGCCCATAATGTATGGTATAACCGACACCTGAGCTATGAAAGGAACTTGATTTGTTGTTAACATAAGTTATAATCATGAATGCTTGATGAGATTTACAAGTATTAGCATTAATTGAATAAGATGACTAATGTAATCATGTTAACAATATATAATCTGATTGGAACCTCCTTTGTGTGTGGTTTCCAATTCAATAATAAGAGTTTATACTATACTTGTTTGATATACCATTAGTGGAACCTCTAACCTTGACATTTGTTATTATTATTGTTTAATCCTTACATTAATTATCCATTTCCAAGTTATCATCATCTTCTTCTTCTTCTCTTTCTTTATTACTACTACTACTACTACTACTACTACTACTACTACTACTACTACTACTACTATTATTATTATTATTATTATTATTATTCTTGTTGTTGTTGTTGTTGTTTTATAATTGTTGTTTATAATTTGTACAATTAACCTCCCTGTGGTTCGACCCCGGTCTTGCCGGGTTATTTATTACTTCGACACTCCTGCACTTGGGAGAAGACATCAATCTTTCAGTCGTGTCAAGTTTTTGGCGCCGTTGCCGGGGAGGTAAGTTTTGTATAAATTATAATAGTTATTTTATTTTCTCCTTTCACTTTTCTTATATATAACTTTGTTTCTTTTCTTTTGTTTCTTTTTATTTTGTTTTCTTCCTCCTTCTTTTGTTTTCTTCTTCTTTTTTATTTTATTCCTACACGTGCATGAGAGTGTGGTCACGTACATCAAGTGGTAGACTTTGTAGGATATCCTCATCATTTTCAGAAAATATGGCTGAAGATGATAATCAATCACTTCATAATGAAAATAATGAGAATAACCGTGCTAGAACACTTAGAGACCACATGAATCCCACAAGAACAAGTGCACCATCATGCATAGTTTTTCCTCCTGATGCATCTCATTTTAATTTTAAACCAGGTATTATTCAACTTTTACCTTCTTTTCATGGCATGGAATTGGAAAATCCATACTTGCATTTAAGGGAATTTGAGGAGGTTTGCAACACATATAATAACTTAAATTGTAGCGTGAACACCATCAGATTAAAGCTTTTTCCTTTTTCATTAAAAGATAAAGCTAAAACATGGCTACAAAATTTAAGACCAGGATCCATTCGTGCTTGGGATGAAATGCAACAACAGTTTTTAAAGAAGTTTTTCCCATGTCATAGAACAAACTCTTTCAAGAGACAAATCACCACTTTCACTCAAAAACCAGGAGAAACATTTTACAAATGTTGGGATAGGTATCGAGACTTGCTTAGTACTTGCCCTCATCATGGTTTTGAAACATGGAGATTGGTTTCACATTTCTATGAAGGGTTAACACCTAAAGATAGGCAAATGGTTGAATTGATGTGCAATGGAACTTTTGAAGATAAAGACCCTGATGAAGCAATGGAGTACTTAGACTTGTTAGCTGAAAATGCTCAAAATTGGGACACCGCGGGTACTTATAAGGCACTGAGTAAAACTCAACCTCATACATCTAGTAGAGGTATGTACAACCTTAGGGAAGATCATGACCTTCAAGCCAAGTTTGCATCTTTAGCTAGAAAAGTCGAGGCACTAGAATTGAAAAAGAGTGGTCAATTAAAATCTGTTGAAAACATTGTGTGTCAAATCTGTGAAACAAATGAACACTCAACTAGTAATTGTCCAACCATGCCTTCTTTTAAAGAATGTCTCCATGAACAAGCCCATGCTTTAAACAGTTTTCAAAGGGCCAACCACAACCCATACTCCCAAACATACAACCCTGGTTGGAGAAATCACCCAAATTTCAGTTGGAAGAGTGAGAACAACAATGCACAAACTTCACAACCACTGTTTCAAGCACACCACAGTTTCCAAAATTCTCATGGATATGCACCTTCTTATGCTCCACCTCTTAGAAGTAATTTTGAGGAAACTTTGTATGCATTCATTGAAAAGCAAGAGACAATCAACACTCAACTTACTCAAAGCATAACAGATTTTAAAGACACTCTTGCAAAATTCACATCTGCTCTCAGTTTTCAAGTGCAAGGTAAGTTTCCATCTCAACCACAGCAAAATCTCAAGGGGCAATACGATGCAAATGTAAGTAGTTATGGAAGTCAACACATGGATCAAGTCAAATCAGTCATTACTCTTCGCAATGGTAAGGTTATTAAAAAACCTACTCTTGAACCTTGTGAGAAAGATGATGAGTCAATCTCTAAGGGTAAGGAAGGGGTTGAATCTGAATATTGCAAGGAAAAGACTGATTCCCTGCCAGCACTTTCATTTCCTCATGCCATGACCAATCAGGAAGAAATCGATGATGAAAAAGGCACCGAAAATGTTGATGCGGATCTTTTATCAAAAGTGACAACAGATTCGACACCCGACATCACACCAATCGATGATTACTTTCCTGATGAATCTCTACTTTCTCTTAGTTCAATGCCTTGGTTTGCTAAAAATATGTATTTTCTTGCTTCAAGATTTTTACCAGCTCATTGGAGTACCGAAGACAAAAGAAAATTTTTGAGCAACGAGCAAAATTTTTATTGGGATGACCTTTGCTTATTCAATTATTGTCCTGATCAAATATTTCAAAAATGCATTCTCGACAATGAGGTAAGTAATTTCATTAAATTTTGTTACTCTAAGGCATGTGGGGATCATTTCTCATCAAAAAAGAGGATTGTAGAAATCTTACAAAGTGGATTTTACTGGCCCATCATATTTAAAAAGTCAGATGCATTCCGCAAAAACTGTGAAAATTGTCAGAAGGTGGGATTTATTTCAAAACACAGAGAGTCTTTAGATAATCTTCTATTGACTCTTAAGTCTCATCATAATCGAGATAAGTATCGTGTAATTCATGACTTATGAACCCATTTTCATAAAGAACATACTTGGCATAGTCTTGGGAATATGACTAAAAAAAGATCATGTTTGCCAGTTTTTAAAAAAACTGGATGGGAAGCCTATCCCCGACCCATTGAGGGCGTTTAAGCTGTTCTTGGATGTAAAACCAAGGGAAGATGTGAGCCACAATCACAACTGCGATTTGAATTTTTTTTGTTTGTAAAAACTTGTGTCTTTTGGTTTTATTATTGTGTTTTGTTATTTCTTATTTTTGTTTCAGTGTGTTTCAGGTTTTGTCCGTGTTTGTTATTTCAGGTGATATCTTTTATACTCTATCTTTCTACCTTAGAACATTGAGGACAATGTCTCATTTTGGTTGGGGGGAGAGGGTAGTAGTTGATTAAAAAAAAATTGTTTTTCATTTCATAAAGCATGTGCATAATTGTTGTTACTAGGATGGCAGAGTAAAGGAGTTCTTTTGTTAAAGTGACTCTTGAGACGCATCTTAGTAACCATTCTTAACAAGGTCTATTACAATACTTCCTGAAATATTCAGGTTTACAAACTCTCGTATTGTTACCGCTTAATTCTGCTCATATACTTATTTAACATGTATTCTTAAACCTTAATTTACACACACACTTTAACATATGATTGTGGGTTGCATATTGGATTATTACATTATTTATGTTCTTTTGTTAAAGGTAACAACTAAGGGAAAGGAATTGTATATAATTAAAAAAAAGAAAAAAAGAAAAAAAAAAAGAAAAAAAAATGATGATAATAAAAATGTAGATAAGTTTGGTTTCGTAGCCTCCCTAACCTAAGCAATTAAGCCCGAAGGGGTGTTTTAACACCTAATACCCTAAAGTCAACTGACTTGGGAGCTATTGGCCCAACGCTTGTTACATGGGTTGAGGAGAAAAGCTCAAGGGAATCAAACATTGCACTATCTACATATCAGTATCTGCGACCCGAGTTACTAAGCTCGTAGGGGTGTCTTAACACCTAATGCCCTAAGACCAACTGGTCTGGGAGTCATTAGCTGAAAGCTCGTTACATGGGTTAAAGATGCATGATGTTTTTAAATTATATGTATATACATTTAAAAAAAAAAAGAAGTAAAAAAAAAAAGACAAAAATAATAATCCCATCCCAAGGAAGTTAACCTTAAACATTAGAACAAAATTTTTTTTTTCTTCCAAGAAAAGCCCCATAATTATATGTTGATACATTGCGCACAAAAGAAAGGTTTATTAATATCTTGTTAAGAGGTATTGAGCAGATATATAAATTTAATGAGAGTTTGTTTATCTGGATAGATTAATGGAAGTTAAATGATGAATACCTTGCTTTGTGAAATTTGCAAATTGTTGTAACGCTTTGATTACTAGGGACTAGTAATAAGCTGGTTGAGGGGTGTGATTAGTACTTAAAAGTGTATTTTTATCATGGTTTTATATCATCATTTTGCACTTGAAGTATCAATAACTCCTTAACTAAAATATGTTTTATAATAATGTATCTAATAATATAAGATACCTATAATTTGTGGTAAATGTCTATTTTTAATGCAGGCCTATCACATAAATGAAAGGATTGATTGATGACTTGAAGAACTTAAATTGCAAGGATAAAGAGATGGTCAAACTTAGAGAAGAGATGTCGGTGCAATCCAAACCGGAACACTGTTCGGTAATTGGGTCATATCTGGAGCTACAGATCTCAGATTTAGGTCCAATTTATATGGATGGAAAGGTAAGACATAGGCCTACAACTTTCATATGGAGCCCAAGATCTAAAAAGGCAACTATCAAGTCCAAATTGTAGCAACAACAAAGAAGCCCGAATCTGTCTTTCAGCCCGAGCACTGTTCGGTATTTTGGCCATATCTGGAGTTCTAGAAGTCCAAATGAGCTGAATGTTTTACACAAGAAAGCTGAGACAATTGCCTACAACTTTCATGTTACAACTGGCTCCAGTTTTGACGTTATCAATGACGTTTTGGGCAGACAAGAGAAGATAAGGATTGTCACCAAGTCAAAAGTTGGCCACCCACTTATCAATTAGTCATCAAATCAATAGTTCCCAATTTTGGCCTATAAAAAGAGGCATTTGCCATGCATTTAGGCATCTTGGTTTCCAGATCAAGATCATGCTCTTCCTTTCTCTCTTTGTATTTTTTGTAATGTTTATGCTTTACTTTCATTAATATCAAGTTTATGCCTTTCATTTCCTTTCCTTTACTTAGTTAAGTTTTATGTTCTTATTTTGTTTATTTGTTTTTCTTTCTTTCATTATGTCTAGCTAAGTTAATTATGTCAAGGTGAAAAGGTTACACTAATGGTGGAAGAATAAGTATAGTGTAAACTTAATATGGACCTTAATGTTTGATACTAACATGTTTTATATTTGTTATCTTGTTCACTCTTTAATACTTTGCTTGTTAAATGACTAATCTTGATTTATGTTGTATAACACTTGGTACAACAAATGCCTGGCACTTTCATAGCCCATAATGTATGGTATAACCGACACCTGAGCTATGAAAGGAACTTGATTTGTTGTTAACATAAGTTATAATCATGAATGCTTGACGAGATTTACAAGTATTAGCATTAATTGAATAAGATGACTAATGTAATCATGTTAACAATATATAATCTGATTGGAACCTCCTTTGTGTGTGGTTTCCAATTCAATAATAAGAGTTTATACTATACTTGTTTGATATACCATTAGTGGAACCTCTAACCTTGACATTTGTTATTATTATTGTTTAATCCTTACATTAATTATCCATTTCCAAGTTATCATCATCTTCTTCTTCTTCTCTTTCTTTATTATTATTATTATTACTACTACTACTACTACTACTACTACTATTATTATTATTATTATTATTATTATTATTATTATTATTATTATTGTTATTATTATTATTATTATTATTATTATTATTCTTGTTGTTGTTGTTGTTGTTTTATAATTGTTGTTTATAATTTGTACAATTAACCTCCCTGTGGTTCGACCCCGGTCTTGCCGGGTTATTTATTACTTCGACACTCCTGCACTTGGGAGAAGACATCAATCTTTCAGTCGTGTCATTAACCCTTCATAGAAATGTGAAATCAATCTCCATGTTTTAAAACCATGATGAGGGCAAGTACTAAGCAAGTCTCGATACCTATCCCAACATTTATAAAATGTTTCTCCTGGTTTTTGAGTGAAAGTGGTGATTTGTCTCTTGAAAGAGTTTGTTCTATGAGATGGAAAAAACCTCTTTAAAAACTATTGTTGCATTTCATCCCAAGCACGAATGGATCCTGGTCTCAAATTTTATAGCCATGTGTTAGCTTTATCTTTTAATGAAAAAGGAAAAAGCTTTAATCTGATGGTGTTTATGCTACAATTTAAATTATTATATGTGTTGCAAACCTCCTCAAATTCCCTTAAATGCAAGTATGGATTTTCCAATTCTAAACCATGAAAAGAAGGTAAAAGTTGAATAATACCTGGTTTGAAATTAAAATGAGATGCATCGGGAGGAAAAACTATGCATGATGGTGCACTTGTTCTTGTGGGATTTATGTGGTCTCTAAGTGTTCTAGCACGGTTATTCTCATTATTTTCGTTATAAAGTGATTGATTATCTTCTTTGGCCATATTTTCTGAAAATGATGAGGATATCCTACAAAGTCTACCACTTGATGTACGTGACCACACTCTCGTGCACGTGTAGGAATAAAATAAAAGGAAGAAAAAAATAAAAGAAGAAGAAACAAGAGAAAAGAAACAAAGTTATATACAAGAAAAGTGAAAAGAGAAAATAAAATAAATAGTATAATTTATACAAAAACTTACCTCCCCGGTAACGGCGCCAAAAACTTGACACGACTAAAAGGTTGATGTCTTCTCTTAAGTGCAGGAGTGTCGAAGTAATAAATAACCCGGCAAGACCGGGATCGAACCACAGGGAGGTTAATTGTACAAATTATAAACAACAATAACAACAACAATAATAGTAGTAGTAATAATAATAATAATAATAATAATAATAATAATAATAATAGTAGTAGTAGTAGTAGTAGTAGTAATAATAATAAAGAAAGAGAAGAAGAAGATGATGATGATGATGAGAACTTTGAGATGAAATATTAATTAAACAATGATAATAACAAATGTCAAGGTTAGAGATTCCACTAATGGTATGTCAAACAAGTATAATATAAACTCTTATTATTCAATTGGAAACCACACATAAAGGAGGTTCCAATGGGATTATAGATTGTTAACATGATTACATTAGTCATCTTATTCAATTAATGCTAATACTTGTAAATCTCGTCAAGCATTCATGATTATAACTTATGTTAACAACAAATCAAGTTCCTTACATAGCTCAGGTGTCGGTTATACCATACAATATGGGCTATGAAAGTGCCAAGCATTTGTTGTACAAAGTGTTATACAACATAAATCAAGATTAGTCATTTAACAAGCAAAGTATTAAAGAGTAAACAAGATAACAACTATAAAACATGTTAGTATCAAACATTAAAGTCCATATTAAGTTTACATTATACTTATTCTTACACCATTAGTGTAACCTTTTCACCTTGACATAATTAACTTAGCTACACATAATGAAAGAAAGAAAAATAGATAAACAAAATAAGAATATAAAAGCTAACTAAGTAAAGGAAAGGAAATGAAAAGCATAAACTTAATATTAATGAAAGCAAAGCATACACATTACAAAAAATACTAAGAGAGAAAGGAAGAGCATGATCTTGATCTGAACACCAAGATGCCTAAATGCATGGCAAATGCCTCCTTTTATAGGCCAAAATTGGGAACTATTGATTTGATGACTTATTGATGAGTGGGTGACCAACTCTTGACTTGGTGACAATCCTTATCTTCTCTTGTCTGCCCAAAACGTCATTGATAACGTCAAAATTGGAACCACTTGCAAATGTAGGCCATTGTCTCAGCTTTCTTGTGTAAAAACTTCAGCTCTTTGGACTTCTACAACTCTAGATATGGCCAAAATACCAAACAGTGCTCGGGCTGGAAGACAATTCGGGCTTCTTTGTTGTTACTACAATTTGGACTTAAAAATGACCTTTTTAGATCTTGGGCTCCATAGAAAAGTTGTATACCTATGTCTTACCTTTCCATTGATATAAATTGGACCTAAATCTGAGATCTATAGCTCCAGATATGACCCAATTACCAAACAGTGTTCCAGTTTGGATTGCACCGACATCTCTTTTCTAAGTTTGGCCATCTCTTTATCCTTGCAATTTAAGTTCTTAAAGTCATCAGTCAATCCTTTCATTTATGTGATAGGCCTGCATTTAAAATGAATATTTACCACAAAGTAAAGGTATCTTATATTATTAGATATATTATTATAAAACATGCTTTAGTTAAGGAGTTATTGATACTTCAAGTGTAAAATGATGATATAAAACCATGATAAAAATGCACTTTTAAATACTAATCATAGCTCATTAAATTTTATGTTAGCTTAGGTTTATTCAAATCTAATGATATTTATCTGTTGGATCATTTTGTTTATGAGATATATTATGCGACACTCTAAGCTCTATATTCTAACTGTTGGGTTTGGAAATAAACTCTAAGATAGATGATGTATTGATTAGTATTTAAAAGTGTATTTTTATCAAGGTTTTATATTATCATTTTACATTTCAAGTATCAATAATTTCTTAACTAAAACATGTTTTATAATAACATCTTTAATAATATAAAATATCTTTAATTTATGGTAAATATTCATTTTAAATAAAGGCCTATCACATAAATAAAAGGATTGATTGATGAGTTTAAGAACTGAAATTGAAAGGACAAAGAGATGAAAAAAGATGTTGGTGTAGTCCAAATCAGAACGTTGTTTGGTAATTAAGTTATATCTGGAGTTGTAGATATTGGATTTAGATCTCTTTTATACGGATGAAAATATAAGATATAGGCTTACAACTTTCATGTAGAGGTCTGGTTTTAATAAGACCATTTTTAAGTTCAAATTATAGCAATAATAAATAAGTCTGAATCTATCCTGCAGTTCAAACGCTATTCAATATTTGACTCATATCTGGAGTTCTAGGAGTTCAAATGACCTTAGTTTTTTTTTTTTTTTGAAAAGTTGAGATAATTTTCTATAACTTTCATATTATATGGCTCCAATTTTAACGTTATCAATGACATTTTGGATAGATAAGAGAAGATAATGATTGTCACCTAGTCAAGAGTTGGCCACCTACTCATCAATTAGTCATCAAATCAATAATTCTCAATTTTGGCCTATAAAAGGAGGCATTTGCAATGTATTTAGGCATATTGGTTTCTAAATCAAGATCATGCTCTTGTTTTCTCTTTTTGTACTTTTGTGATGCTTAAGTTTTATTTTCATTCTTATTTATGCTTTTTAATTGTTTTCCTTTACTTAGTTAACTTTTATCTTATTTATTTATTTTTCTTTCCTTCATTTTGTTTAGTTAAATTTATAATGTCAAGGTGAAAATGTTATACTAATAGTGTAAGAATAAGTATAGTGTAAACTTAACATGAATTTCAATATTTAATACTAACATGTTTTTTTATTTATTATCTTGTTCACTCTTTAATACTTTGCTTGTTAAATGACTAATGTAGATTTATGTTATATAACACGTGGTACAACAAATGCTTGACACATCATAACCTATACTGTATGGTATAACCGATACCTGAGCTATAAAAGGAACTTGATTTGTTGTTAACATAAGTTATAATCATAAATATCTAACAACATTTATAAGTATTAGCATTAATCAAATAAGATAACTAATGTAATTATGTTAACAATTTGTAATCTGATTGGAATCTTCTTTGTGTGTGGTTTCCAATTAAATAATAAGAGTTTATATTGTACTTGTTTGACATACCATTAGTGAATCTTCTAACCTTGACATTTTTTATTATCATTATTTAATCCTTATGTTAATCTTCCATCTCAAAGTTCTCATCAACTTCTTTTTCTTCTTCTTCATTACTACTACTACTGTTGTTATTCTCATCAACTTCTTCTACTAGTAGTACTACTACTGCTGTTAATATTGTTGTTGTTGTATTATTGTTATCTATAATTTATATAATTAATCTCCCAATAGTTCAACCTTGATCTTGCTCGAATATTTATTACTTCGACACTCCTGCACTTGGGAGAAGACATAAATTTTTTGGTTGTGTCACTTAGTGCTTTTTAAATATATTGATAGTTTTGACAAAATTTAAGAAACTTGATTAATTACATGTTTTGATGAAATTAAAATTGTATGGGTGTTAGGGTTTATAGAAGATGTACTGGTAAAATATATTCTTGTTATTAAATATTGTTGTAGATTAATTGTGTATTTTTTATATGAAGGGAAGAATGATTATGGTGTGAATAGAAAGAAACATCTTGATTATGGATATGAACATGTTTATATAGCAATAAGAATGATTTTCTACGTCAAAAGGCTAACTTGTTGGTTGTGTGGATATTGTATAGGATGGAATCACGAAGAAATTGAAATAAAAGAAATTTGGAAAATAAAAAGTTAGCCTTTTATTTCAATCAACATGTTCCATAATGTTTATTTAGCAATGTTCCTTCCTATTACTATTCTATGAAGGCAACATCTAAATGCATTGATTAGTACTTAAAAGTGCATTTTTATCATGGTTTTATATCATCATTTTGCACTTGAAGTATCAATAACTCCTTAACTAAAATATGTTTTATAATAATGTATCTAATAATATAAGATACCTATAATTTGTGGTAAATGTCTATTTTTAATGCAGGCCTATCACATAAATGAAAGGATTGATTGATGACTTGAAGAACTTAAATTGCAAGGATAAAGATATGGTCAAACTTAGAGAAGAGATGTCGGTGCAATCCAAACTGGAACACTGTTCGGTAATTGGGTCATATCTGGAGCTATAGATCTCATATTTAGGTCCAATTTATATGGATGGAAAGGTAAGACATAGGCCTACAACTTTCATATGGAGCCCAAGATCTAAAAAGGCCATTATCAAGTCCAAATTGTAGCAAGAACAAAGAAGCCCGAATCTGTCTTCCAGCCCGAGCACTGTTCGGTATTTTGGCCATATCTGGAGTTCTAGAAGTCCAAATGAGCTGAATGTTTTACACAAGAAAGCTGAGACAATTGCCTATAACTTTCATGTTTACAACTGGCTCCAATTTGGACGTTATCAATGACTTTTTGGGCAGACAAGAGAAGATAAGGATTGTCACCAAGTCAAAAGTTGGCCACTCACTTATCAATTAGTCATCAAATCAATAGTTCCCAATTTTGGCCTATAAAAGGAGGCATTTGCCATGCATTTAGGCATCTTGGTTTCCAGATCAAGATCATGCTCTTCCTTTCTCTCTTTGTATTTTTTATAATGTTTATGCTTTGCTTTCATTAATATTAAGTTTATGCCTTTCATTTCCTTTTCTTTACTTAGTTAACTTTTATGTTCTTATTTTGTTTATCTATTTTTCTTTCTTTCATTATGTCTAGCTAAGTTAATTATGTCAAGGTGAAAAGGTTACACTAATGGTGTAAGAATAAGTATAATGTAAACTTAATATGGACTTTAATGTTTGATACTAACATGTTTTATATTTGTTATCTTGTTCACTCTTTAATACTTTGCTTGTTAAATAACTAATCTTGATTTATGTTGTATAACACTTGGTACAACAAATGCTTGGCACTTTCATAGCCTATAATGTATGGTATAACCGACACCTGAGCTATGAAAGGAACTTGATTTGTTGTTAACATAAGTTATAATCATGAATGCTTGACGAAATTTACAAGTATTAGCATTAATCGAATAAGATGACTAATGTAATCATGTTAACAATCTATAATCTGATTGGAACCTCCTTTATGTGTGGTTTCCAATTGAATAATAAGAGTTTATATTATACTTGTTTGACATACCATTAGTGGAATCTCTAACCTTGACATTTGTTATTATCATTGTTTAATTAATATTTCATCTCAAAGTTCTCATCATCATCATCATCTTCTTCTTCTCTTTCTTTATTATTATTATTATTACTATTATTGTTGTTGTTATTGTTATTTTATAATTGTTGTTTATAATTTGTACAATTAACCTCCCTATGGTTCGACCTCGGTCTTGCCGAGTTATTTATTACTTCGACACTCCTGCACTTGGGAGAAGACATCAACCTTTTAGTCGTGTCAAGTTTTTGGCGCCGTTGCCGGGGAGGTAAGTCCTTGTATAAATTATAATATTTATTTTATTTTCTCTTTTCACTTTTCTTGTATATAACTTTATTTCTTTTCTCTTGTTTCTTCTTCTTTTGTTTTCTTCTTCCTTTTATTTTGTTCCTACACGTGTATGAGAGTGTGGTCACGTACATCAAGTGGTAGACTTTGTAGGATATCCTCATCATTTTCAGAAAATATGGCTGAAGAAGATAATCAATCACTTCATAATGAGAATTTACTACTACTACTACTACTACTACTACTACTACTACTACTACTACTACTACTACTACTACTAATACTATTATTATTATTATTATTATTGTTGTTGTTGTTGTTATTGTTTATAATTGTTGTTTATAATTTGTACAATTAACCTCCCTGTGGTTCGACCCCGGTCTTGCCGGGTTATTTATTACTTCGACACTCCTGCACTTGGGAGAAGACATCAATCTTTTAGTCGTGTCAAGTTTTTAGCGCCGTTGCCGGGGAGGTAAGTTCTTGTATAAATTATAGTATTTATTTTCTCTTTTCACTTTTCTTGTATATAACTTTGTTTCTTTTCTTTTGTTTCTTTTTATTTTGTTTTCTTCCTCCTTCTTTTGCTTTCTTCTTCTTTTTTTATTTTATTCCTACACGTGCATGAGAGTGTGGTCACGTACATCAAGTGGTAGACTTTGTAGGATATCCTCATTATTTTCAGAAAATATGGCCGAAGAAGATAATCAATCACTTCATAATGAGAATAATGAGAATAACCGTGCTAGAACACTTAGAGACCACATGAATCCCACAAGAACAAGTGCACCATCATGTATAGTGCATCTCATTTTAATTTTACCTTCTTTTCATGGCTTAGAATTGGAAAATCCATACTTGCATTTAAGGGAATTTGAGGAGGTCTGCAACACATATAATAATTTAAATTGTAGCATGAACACCATCAGATTAAAGCTTTTTCCTTTTTCATTAAAAGATAAAGCTAAAACATCGCTACAAAATTTGAGACCAGGATCCATTCGTGCTTGGGATGAAATGCAACAACAGTTTTTAAAGAAGTTTTTCCCATGTCATAGAATAAACTCTTTCAAGAGACAAATCACCACTTTCACTCAAAAACCAGGAGAAACATTTTACAAATGTTGGGATAGGTATCGAGACTTGCTTAGTACTTGCCCTCATCATGGTTTTGAAACATGGAGATTGGTTTCACATTTCTATGAAGGGTTAACACCTAAAGATAGGCAAATGGTTGAATTGATGTGCAATGGAACTTTTGAAGATAAAGACCCTGATGAAGCAATGGAGTACTTAGACTTGTTAGCTGAAAATGCTCAAAATTGGGACACCGCGGGTACTTATGAGGCACTGAGTAAAACTCAACCTCATACATCTAGTAGAGGTATGTACAACCTTAGGGAAGATCATGACCTTCAAGCCAAGTTTGCATCTTTAGCTAGAAAAGTCGAGGCACTAGAATTGAAAAAGAGTGGTCAATTAAAATCTGTTGAAAACATTGTGTGTCAAATCTGTGAAACAAATGAACACTCAACTAGTAACTGTCCAACCATGCCTTCTTTTAAAGAATGTCTCCATGAACAAGCCCATGCTTTAAACAGTTTTCAAAGGGCCAACCACAACCCATACTCCCAAACATACAACCCTGGTTGGAGAAATCACCCAAATTTCAGTTGGAAGAGTGAGAACAACAATGCACAAACTTCACAACCACTGTTTCAAGCACACCACAGTTTCCAAAATTCTCATGGATATGCACCTCATTATGCTCCACCTCCTAGAAGAAATCTTGAGGAAACATTGCATGCATTCATTGAAAAGCAAGAGACAATCAATATTCAACTTGCTCAAAACATGACAGATTTTAAAGATACTCTTGCAAAATTAACATCTGCTCTCAGTTTCCAAGAGAAAGGTAAGTTTCCATCTCAACCACAACAAAATCCCAAAGGGCAATACAATGCAAATGCAAGTAGTTCTGGAAGCCAACACATGGATCAAGTCAAATCAGTCACTACTCTACGCAGCGGTAATGTTATTGAAAAACCCTCTCTTGAACCTTATGAGAAAGATGATGAGTCAATCTCTGAGGGAAAGGAAGGGGTTGAATCTGAAAATTGCAAAGAAACGACTGATTCACCGCCAGCACTTCCATTTCCTCAAGCCATGACCAAACAAAGGAAAGTCAATCACAATTCTGAAATTTATGAAATTTTCAAACAGGTAAGGATCAATATACCTTTGCTGGATGCAATTAAACAGGTTCCTTCCTATGCTAAATTTTTGAAAGATCTATGCACTGTGAAGAGGAAACTGAATGTGAAAAAGAAAGCCTTTCTAGCCGAACAAGTAAGTGTTATTCTTCAAAACAATAATGCTTTGAAATATAAAGACCCTGGTTGTCCTACAATTTCTTGCTTTATTGGAGACCATAAAATTGAAAAAGCCTTACTTGATCTTGGTGCTAGTGTGAATTTACTTCCATATTCAGTCTTTTAGAGTCTCAATCTAGGTGAGTTAAAACCAACTTCTATATCTCTTTTACTTGCCGATAGATCTGTAAAAGTGCCTAGAGGAATAATTGAAGACGTGTTAGTACAAGTCGATAAATTCATTTATCCTGTGGATTTTATTATCTCGGACACAGAACCTGTTGAAGCATGTAATTCATTTCCTGTTATTTTAGGACGTCCGTTTCTTGCAACCTCTAACGCATTGATTAATTGTAGGAATGGACTGATGAAGCTATCATTTGGAAACATGACATTGGAGATGAATATTTTCAACATTTGCAAGCAACCTGGAGATGATAATGATTTACAAGAAGTAGATCATATTGACGAATTAGTTTATGATCAACCTGAATCTACTTTAAGTAAAAATGAGTTGGATGAATCTGAAGATTTGCAAATGATTTATTCTGAGGAAGAAATCACGGATAACAAACGCACAGAAAATATTGATGCGAATCTTTTGTCAACAGTGACAACAGATTCGACATCTAACATCACACCAATCGATGATTACTTTCCTAACGAATCCTTACTTTCTCTTAGTCTAATGCCTTGGTATGATAAAAATATCAATTTTCTTGCTTTAGGAGATTTGCCAACTGATTGGAGTATTCAAGACAAAGAAAAGTTTTTGAACGAAGTGAAGAGCTTTTATTGTGATGACCCTAACTTATTCAAATATTGTCCTGATCAAATATTTCAAAGATTCATTCCGGACAATGAGGTAAGTAGTGTCATTAAACTTTGTCATTTTGAAGCATGTGGAAGTTATTTCTCATAAAAAAAGACTGCTGCAAAAATCTTTCAAAATGGATTTTATTGGCCCACCATGTTCAAGGACACACATGCATTCTGCAAAACTTGTGAAAATTGTCAAAAAATTGACACTGGTCAAAAAGTTTTGTTTTATGATTCTCAACTCTATGCATTTCCTAAAGAGCTAAGATTAAGACGGACCAATCCTTATGGGGCCTGTGATATTGAGAATTCAATGAATGACAATGATTTTAAGGAAAATGGACATCGTTTGAAAGCTTACTTTGATAATTTTCCTAGTGAAAATGAATCAGCTGGTTTGAATGATCTTGTAGATAAAGGTTGATTATTTTGTTTTTCTCACATTTTCTTTTTTATGTTTTTTTTAGTGATTTTTGCTAGTTTCTCTCACCCCGGTCAAATGGCAGATAACGGTACTCCGTGACTTAAGTCGGTTCTTTCAGTTTCCCATAATTACTGATATTTGTGTATATATCTGTGCAATTCTTTGAATCTCTCTTCCAATTCTCATTTGAAAATGGACACTAATCTTGAAAAATTGAAAAAGTATTTTCCCGCTCTGCCTCAGAATGCGATTACAAAAATTTACCGTGCTAGATGTGCAAGATTGAGATTGTTAATGAATCATGAAATTCCTGAAGATATTCGCTGGTTGATTGAAGCAAAGGTCCGATTATCAGGTGAGTCCTCTAACTTCTTCATTTCACACATGCCTGGAACAGGTAAAAGCACTTTTGCAAAGAAGCGTCGTGCAAAACGACTGGATGTCTGTCATCGTTGTGCTAGATGGACTTGTAATACACAATGTCATTCTTTAGGAATGATATCTATAAACCGTGAAGATAAAATATAATTCATTAAGGATGGCCTGAGTAAGGAGTCTTTAGATAATCTTCTATTGACTCTTGAGACGCATCCTAGTGGAGATGTGCATCGTGCAATTTATGATTTATGGCCACTATTTCATAAAGAACATGATCGACTTAGTCTTGGGAATCTGACTAAAAAAGACCCTGTTTGCCAGTTTTTAAGAAAACTGGATGAGAAGCTTATCCCCGACCCATAGAGGGCGTTTAAGCCGTTCTTGGATGTAAAACCAAGGGAAGATGTGAGCCACAATCACGACTACCTATACATACACATTTTTTTTTTCAAAAGTAAATAAATAAATAAATAAAAAGAGAGAGAGAGTGTGTGAGACTTTAGCTGGCCTACATATAGATGTTATGATTGCCTTTCTACTTTGTCATCTATAAAACCCTCTTTTCCTTCCTTTCATTTCTACTCAACCCATACATTCAACAAATACAGAAGTGTGTAGAAATGGAAAGTTCCTCAAGTCATCAAATAAGAAATATTTCTGTTTTTGGTGGATCTAGTCCTGGGAAAGAAAAGGAGTTTTTAGAATCAGCAAATCATCTTGGTCAGGTGCCAGCTGAGAGAAAGATTCATTTAGTGTATGGGGGAGGCTGTCTTGGGTTAATGGGAGGTGTGTCAATAGCTGTATTTTTAGGAGGTAGTCAAGTTTTAGGAATCGTCCCTGAAGCTTTGGCATAAGGGGACATCATTGGAAAAACAATTGGGGAGGAACTTCAGGTCTCCACAATGTCGGCTCGAATGAATGCAATGTTTAACCATGCTGATGCTTTCATTGCTTTACCAGGTGGTCTAGGCATATTGGAAGAGATCTTTCATATTTCCTCTTGGGCTCAATTGCACATTCACCATAAACCCATTGGTTTGTTAAATGTTAATGGTTATTATGATCAGTTGTTGTCTTTTATTGATCATGCTGTGGAACAGGAATTTCTAACATCTTCTGCACGACAAATCATAATCTCTGCTACTACTGCTGAACAATTGATTGACCAACTACAATCTTTCATTCCTGTGATTGATCCTTCCATGAGTCGCATAAATTGGTCATCTACGGGAAGCCGTAAAAAACTTCGATTGGATTTGAGCCTTCATTTGTGAATTTTTATGTATTTTGGTTTTATTATTGTGTTTTGTTATTTCTTATTTTTGTTTCAGTGTGTTTCAGGTTTTGTCAGTGTTCGTTATTTCAGGTGATATCTTTTATACTTTATCTTTCTACTTTAGAACATTGAGGACAATGTCTCGTTTTGGTTGGGGGGAGAGGGTAGTAGTTGATAAAAAAAAAAATTATTTTTCATAAAGCATGTGCATAATTGTTGTTACTAGGATGGCAGAGTAAAGGAGTTCTTTTGTTAAAGTGACTTTTGAGACGCATCTTAGTAACCATTCTTAACAAGGTTTATTATAATACTTCCTGAAATATTCAGGTTTACAAACTCTCATATTGTTACCGCTTAATTCTGCTCATATACTTATTTAATATGTATTCTTAAACCTTAATTTACACACACACACTTTAATATATGATTGTGGGTTGCATATTGGATTATTACATTATTTATGTTCTTTTGTTAAAGGTAACAACTAAGGGAAAGGGATTGTATATAATTAAAAAAAAAAGAAAAAAAAATGATGATAATAAAAATGTAGATAAGTTTGGTTTCGTAGCCTCCCTAACCTAAGCAATTAAGCCCGAAGGGGTGTTTTAATACTAACATGTTTTTTTATTTATTATCTTGTTCACTCTTTAATACTTTGCTTGTTAAATGACTAATGTAGATTTATGTTATATAACACGTGGTACAACAAATGCTTGACACATCATAACCTATACTGTATGGTATAACCGATACCTGAGCTATAAAAGGAACTTGATTTGTTGTTAACATAAGTTATAATCATAAATATCTAACAACATTTATAAGTATTAGCATTAATCAAATAAGATAACTAATGTAATTATGTTAACAATTTGTAATCTGATTGGAATCTTCTTTGTGTGTGGTTTCCAATTAAATAATAAGAGTTTATATTGTACTTGTTTGACATACCATTAGTGAATCTTCTAACCTTGACATTTTTTATTATCATTATTTAATCCTTATGTTAATCTTCCATCTCAAAGTTCTCATCAACTTCTTTTTCTTCTTCTTCATTACTACTACTACTGTTGTTATTCTCATCAACTTCTTCTACTAGTAGTACTACTACTGCTGTTAATATTGTTGTTGTTGTATTATTGTTATCTATAATTTATATAATTAATCTCCCAATAGTTCAACCTTGATCTTGCTCGAATATTTATTACTTCGACACTCCTGCACTTGGGAGAAGACATAAATTTTTTGGTTGTGTCACTTAGTGCTTTTTAAATATATTGATAGTTTTGACAAAATTTAAGAAACTTGATTAATTACATGTTTTGATGAAATTAAAATTGTATGGGTGTTAGGGTTTATAGAAGATGTACTGGTAAAATATATTCTTGTTATTAAATATTGTTGTAGATTAATTGTGTATTTTTTATATGAAGGGAAGAATGATTATGGTGTGAATAGAAAGAAACATCTTGATTATGGATATGAACATGTTTATATAGCAATAAGAATGATTTTCTACGTCAAAAGGCTAACTTGTTGGTTGTGTGGATATTGTATAGGATGGAATCACGAAGAAATTGAAATAAAAGAAATTTGGAAAATAAAAAGTTAGCCTTTTATTTCAATCAACATGTTCCATAATGTTTATTTAGCAATGTTCCTTCCTATTACTATTCTATGAAGGCAACATCTAAATGCATTGATTAGTACTTAAAAGTGCATTTTTATCATGGTTTTATATCATCATTTTGCACTTGAAGTATCAATAACTCCTTAACTAAAATATGTTTTATAATAATGTATCTAATAATATAAGATACCTATAATTTGTGGTAAATGTCTATTTTTAATGCAGGCCTATCACATAAATGAAAGGATTGATTGATGACTTGAAGAACTTAAATTGCAAGGATAAAGATATGGTCAAACTTAGAGAAGAGATGTCGGTGCAATCCAAACTGGAACACTGTTCGGTAATTGGGTCATATCTGGAGCTATAGATCTCATATTTAGGTCCAATTTATATGGATGGAAAGGTAAGACATAGGCCTACAACTTTCATATGGAGCCCAAGATCTAAAAAGGCCATTATCAAGTCCAAATTGTAGCAAGAACAAAGAAGCCCGAATTTGTCCTCCAGCCCGAGCACTGTTCGGTATTTTGGCCATATCTGGAGTTCTAGAAGTCCAAATGAGCTGAATGTTTTACACAAGAAAGCTGAGACAATTGCCTATAACTTTCATGTTTACAACTGGCTCCAATTTGGACGTTATCAATGACTTTTTGGGCAGACAAGAGAAGATAAGGATTGTCACCAAGTCAAAAGTTGGCCACTCACTTATCAATTAGTCATCAAATCAATAGTTCCCAATTTTGGCCTATAAAAGGAGGCATTTGCCATGCATTTAGGCATCTTGGTTTCCAGATCAAGATCATGCTCTTCCTTTCTCTCTTTGTATTTTTTATAATGTTTATGCTTTGCTTTCATTAATATTAAGTTTATGCCTTTCATTTCCTTTTCTTTACTTAGTTAACTTTTATGTTCTTATTTTGTTTATCTATTTTTCTTTCTTTCATTATGTCTAGCTAAGTTAATTATGTCAAGGTGAAAAGGTTACACTAATGGTGTAAGAATAAGTATAATGTAAACTTAATATGGACTTTAATGTTTGATACTAACATGTTTTATATTTGTTATCTTGTTCACTCTTTAATACTTTGCTTGTTAAATAACTAATCTTGATTTATGTTGTATAACACTTGGTACAACAAATGCTTGGCACTTTCATAGCCTATAATGTATGGTATAGCCGACACCTGAGCTATGAAAGGAACTTGATTTGTTGTTAACATAAGTTATAATCATGAATGCTTGACGAAATTTACAAGTATTAGCATTAATCGAATAAGATGACTAATGTAATCATGTTAACAATCTATAATCTGATTGGAACCTCCTTTATGTGTGGTTTCCAATTGAATAATAAGAGTTTATATTATACTTGTTTGACATACCATTAGTGGAATCTCTAACCTTGACATTTGTTATTATCATTGTTTAATTAATATTTCATCTCAAAGTTCTCATCATCATCATCATCTTCTTCTTCTCTTTTATTATTATTATTATTATTATTACTACTACTACTACTACTACTACTACTACTACTACTACTACTACTAATACTATTATTATTATTATTGTTGTTGTTGTTGTTGTTGTTGTTGTTATTGTTTATAATTTGTACAATTAACCTCCCTGTGGTTCGACCCCGGTCTTGCCGGGTTATTTATTACTTCGACACTCCTGCACTTGGGAGAAGACATCAATCTTTTAGTCGTGTCATGCATCGTATATCAAAATTAGACATGATCTAATGGTGGAAGAGAGAGAAATTGGTCGACGACCAAAATTGCTCTATAGGTGTATTTCCTTTTGTTTTCTAGGAAATTTACAATGATTATTTTGTCAAATAGATTATGTTCTATCTCATTGTCAATATGTATTAGTCCCCTTCATTCCCTAAATTCATCTCTTTTCTAGTTTTCTTATTAACTATGTATTCCTACAATCACATGTATGTACATTGCACCCTTGTGACCTCCTTGCCTAATTTTATATATAGTTTACCAATTTATTTATTTATTTATTTATTTAATATCTAGATGACGGTAACTTAGTGTTTTACCTTTAACCCATAACATTCCACAACAAGTATTACATTCATGTCCACGTTTTAACCATCTACTCCTATATGTCTACAAAGATAACCACGCTTACAATCCTTAATTCATTCATGATTTTAGGGTAGATTCTCATGAAGTTATGTATCAAGCTAGTATTTCTTTGCATGTTAATATAAAGCATTGTCAATTGTGGTAAAGGCATAATATACAGGGTCCCACTACCAACTTGACATAATTATTGATTAAGACATTAATCACAAAACAATCCCACTTTTATTCATAAGCTATGTCATAATTTTGAATCAATTGCATTTACATCAACACTTGATTATGCCTAAACAATCATATATTCACTCTAATATTAATTCATATATGGTTTCATCTCATCCATTGAAATTTCATCAAAATAGCAAACACTGTTGTTACATTATTATTTTATTAATATCTCAAATTTATTTTGTTCATGAATCCTTTACTATCATTTAATGTATTATCAGTTCCATATTTATTATTTGCTACCAATCCCACAATCACGAGGTAATAGCTCATTTTCTTAGTTACCGACTTTTTGACAATCCAATATCACTTTCCTTAATTACCACACTTGTGGTAACCAAGTGTGTGTGTATGTGTGTTTATATTCCATGTCTAGTCCATTCTATCTCAAAATATGCAATTTATTATACTTTTTATGCTTATAAAGTCTACTAAATCACAACCATACTTTGATGCCAATTATAACAACCTTGATTTTCTCTGTCTTTTTTCATGAAACTTTGAAAATTTTCAAGTGAAAATAAAACATATTTAAGGCTAGCCATAAGTATTTTTTTTTGGCATATTGATTAGTTAATGAAGATTATCATAAATTCCAACTAATAAGGTGAAATTATTGTGAACACCCTTTAACAGATTATATGGTATGATTGGATCGAATAAGCCCTTGTGAACCTTCAGGTACTGTATTATTCAATGTTTGTTCAATTACTTTTTTACCTGCAAAGCAATGTAGGCATTGGGTTTAACAATAATGTTATCCCTCAACATACCAAAACTAGCTGTCACCCCACCAGTCGTAGGAGATGTAAGGATTGATACATAAACTAACTTTTTATTCGATTGATAATCATATAAAGCGGAAGAAATTTTAGCCATTTGCATCAAACTCAAACTTCCTTCTTGCATACGTGCTCCTCCTGAAGCACACACTAGAATAAGAGGTAAAAATTGATTGGTAGCTAAGTCATTGAATAAAAAAATAGCACACATTCGCTCATTTATCATTTAAGTTTTTGCAACTCAATCATGTATGATGGCTATTCGACTGTATGGCATAACCGTTTAATGCAGGTCACACTATCTTTGGATTTTATGGTAAAAAGTTCCTCTCGTAGAAAAATTATGTTTATACTCAAGTAAGTAAATGTGTCATGGTTGCGAGAGTCTATATATCGTATATAGGCTTTAATAGCATCATAGCATAACCATCGAGGTCAAGTCGAGTTCGAGACCTAAAAGATCGAATGGAAGAAGATATAGACAAGTAAATCCCTTGAATTCCCAGCATTTTTGAATTCATCATTCGAAGGGAAATAGACTACTCAAGAATTTCGCATTGCATTTAGGTCGTAATTGTGATAATTGAATAAACAATTTAGAAATTCTAAAAAAAAAATAGAAAAGAAGAATGAATCAATGAAATGTTGCTTGGTCTTCATTGGGAACTTGAGTAAGGAGTAACTCCTTTTTTGGGGGGGTTTTATCCATTTTGAAAGCAGGAACCCTTTATTTTATCTTTATTTGGTGTAGCTACTTAAGCTGGATGGAAAGAAACTTTCACGTTTGATTTTGAAGGGGGGAGATCCTATAGGATCCTATCCTAATTTTTCTTTTGCTAGGCCCATAGCCAAAAAACCTCAATAAAAGAGCTGTGGATTTAGAGAAGCATGTGGACCCTTTTTTGGATTATACTCCATGTTCATATTTTGGTTATTCACCATGTATAGGATATAGCAAGGTTAGATTTGATTAATAAAATAACACATGTTCATATTAGAAATTGAAAAGGAAAATATAGATGCTTATCGTTCATTATTAGTTTATTATTTATATTTCTTTTTATATTTTATTCAATGTTAAGAGTAAGAATTAAGATTAAGAGTAAGAGGTAAAGTAAACCCTAGGATAAAGAAGAGAAAAAAAACCCATTTTTGTTATCGCTCATGTTTCAGAATATGGTTAACCAACACGTTCTACTTTTCTTTCTGTTGACAACAAATCAAGTTCCTTTCATAGCTCAGGTGTCGGTTATACCATACAGTATGAGCTATGAAAGTGCTAAGCATTTGTTGTACCAAGTGTTATACAACATAAATCAAGATTAGTCATTTAACAAGCAAAGTATTAAAGAGTAAACAAGATAACAAATACAAAACATGTTAGTATCAAACATTAAAGTCCATATTAAGTTTACACTATACTTATTCTTACACCACTAGTGTAACCTTTTTACCTTGACATAATAAACTTAACTAGACATAATGAAAGAAATAAAAATAAATAAATAAAATAAGAACATAAATAAGATAAAAGTTAACTAAGTAAATGAAAGGAAATGAAAGGCATAAACTTGATATTAATGAAAGTAAAGCATAAACATTATAAAAAATACAAAGAGAGAAAGTAAGAGTATGATCTTGATTTGGAAACCAAGATGCCTAAATGCATGGAAAATGCCTCCTTTTATAGGCTAAAATTGAGAATTATTAATTTGATGACTAATTAATGAGTGGGTGACCAACTCTTGACTTGGTGACAATCCTAATCTTCTCTTGTCTCCCCAAAACATCATTGATAACGTCCAAATTGAAGCCACTTGAAAACATAAAAGTTGTAGGAAATTGTCTCAGCTTTCTTGTGTAAAATATTCAGCTCATTTCGAATTCTAGAACTCCAGATATGACCAAAATACTGAACAGTGCTTGGGCTGGAGGATAGATTCGGGCTTCTTTGTTGTTGCAACAATTTAGACTTGAAAATGGCCTTTTTAGATCTTGAGCTCCATATAAAAGTTGTAGGCCTATGTCTTACCTTTCTATCCATATAACGTAGACCTAAATCTGAGATCTATAGCTCCAGATATAACCCAATTACGAAACAATGTTCTGGTTTGGATTGTACCAACATCTTTTTCCTAAATTTGACCATCTGTTTATCCTTTCAATTTCAGTTCTTAAATTCATCAATCAATCCTTTCATTTATGTGATAGGCCTACATTTAAAATGAACATTTATCATAAATTAAAGGTATCTTATATTATTAGATATATTATTATAAAACATGCTTTAGTTAAGGAGTTATTGATACTTCAAGTGCAAAATAATGATATAAAACCTTGATAAAAATACACTTTTAAGTATCAATCAGTGATCATGGTTATGTGAATGATACTTAGTGGCTGTTGTGTCAATAACTAAGATAGTGTGCAAATGATACTTGACAACAATGGTTACAATGCATATGATGTTAATAAGAAAAATAAAAGGAGATCGGTATGAATGGAAGATTCAGATGGTATTCTTAGCTATCACGTTTTCGATAGGTATCAATGAGGTTTCATTGGTACCAACGTTTTAGATGACATTGCTTAGCTATCTAGGTTTGGATAACTAATGGTATTAATGGGGTTTCATCGATGTCGACATTTCTTTAATTGATCAGTCGAACCCGAATAATTAGGAGACTAATGTTGTTAGTAAAGATTACTAATGTTGACATGGTTACTCCTGGTTAATTGAAAAAGATAATTTGATTAACTATTCCAGGTTGAGAATATTTAATAATATCAATGGATCATATTGATATCGGTAACCATTTTTGGTGTGATTAGCTACTCTAGGTAAGGAGGCTAATGATGTTAAGGGTTCTTAACATCTCCAACTTTAATGGTAAAACAAATATGAATAAGATTTGATTAACCATTCTGGGTAAGGAATAGTTAATAATACTAATTGTTTGTATTCATATAAGCACGTGAATGTAATTGATTAATCTAACCTAATATTAGGATATTAATGATACTAATAAGAATCATTAGTATCAACAATTACCTTCCAGAAAATAAAAGGGAAAATATTGATTAGTTATTCCAAAAGAATGAGATAAGCTAATGATACCAAAAGGAAAATATCTTGATATCAAGTGAGAAATGATTTATTAGGAGATGGTGTTCAAAATCATTGAGTTGTGTTGAGATTTGCAAAATGAAATTATTCTCGACAAACGGGATAGGATATTAGAAGGATATTAGTAATAGATGGAAAATGTATGTTGTAAAAGATGTTTATGCTTGATTTATGTATCAAAAGAAATTCTATAAAGATCATTATTTGTCATTGATATTATTTGTTACTACTTTTTTATATTTATGTGTACACATTAATTTTTCTTTTCAGGTCCTTCAGGGTCGCATCAAGAGTGATATTTAGTTACCTTTTGACCATGTAATTATTTGTAAATTAAGAGATTTATTTCCTAAAAATTAAAATGTAATATTAATTCATAAATTTGAATGTATGACTTTAATCTTATGTTTATAACTCTAAGTACCTATTTAACCATGCATGTTTATAGTTGAAGTCGAATCTTTCACTTGAATTACATTATATGATGTTATTAAATAAAATGTATTGTGTTGATAATAATGAGCTAGGTTGAGATCCAGGATAATTGAATCGGGATGTGAAATAAAATTAGAAGAGTACTATGATTTTGTTGATAACTTGAAACCTCCCAGTATATTGAAATTTTTATAGAAATTTTGGTGGAACCTGTATTTAAAAAGTTACCTGAAAATTTTCAATGTATTGCGGAAAAAAAAAATCAGGGTTGTTACAAATTATTTTAGATGTTTATTAATAAGTATTGATAGTTTTATTATTATCTTTTTTTTTTATATATCTAAAATCAACTTGTGGATGGTAAGATTCTTAAACAGGTCGTGTCTCTTGAAAGTTGAAAGATATTGAATACATGATTTTATTATTTTTCTATATAAAAAGATAATTATTTTTGTTTTGTTTTTATTTACAAGAATGTTTTGAGTATATGTGAAACAAGCATTGAATATCAACCTATAGATAGTATGATCCTTAAAAGAGTCAAGTTCATTGAAAGTTCAAAGATATTGAAAATGGTTGATATACTACTTTATTATCAAAATATATGTCATAACCCAATTTTATGTTCCTAAAATTATCATGTTTATATATATATATACATACTCGGTTGGCAAGAACAAGCTGAAGAGGGATCCAAATACATAAACAAGAAATGAAATGAAACTAGATCTTTGACAATATTAAAAACTCAATTGCATTTGAAGGACCTAAATGTGGGAGCCAATGCAAATTCAAGGTTAACTCAAGTGAATCTTAAATGAATTTGTATAACAATTAAGTTTGAGAACATAATTAGATTCCAATAGGCTAATTTGATTTAGTTGTGGGACTAATTAAAGAATTAATATAATCCAAGACTAAAAGAGTTAACTAAGTGAAATGATTTAATTTGATTTTTAATATGTGAAATTAATTTTATTGAGGACTTAATTGATGAAAAATTAAGTTGGAAGTCTAATTTGGGCTTAATTGGAAAAAATAAAATTTTAGAAGACTAAATTTAATTTTTACAAGCTTAATAAGATGAAGTCAGGGATTTAATTGAAAGAAACTGAATTATTAAAAGCTGGTTGAGGGTCAAATTGAAGAATTTTGAAACCAATAACCAAAGTGAAAAAAATATTTGAGTTTTTGGACTAATATTGATGATATCAAGGGTCAATTTGAAAGAAATTAAAAGTTTGATAATTGATAGGAATTGAAATTACATAATCTGGAAACCTAGGATCAAAGTAAAAAGACACTTAAATTAATGGATTTAAATCAAAGTTTTAGAGTGCACTGCAAAAATTAAGAAGTTTCAAGGTCAAATTAAAATGTGTACTCTTAATTTAAAAAGCAAGGACTAAATCAAAATTTTCCTAAAATATATTTTTCAAAAATCTTAATTTTTAGAATTTAAAAAAGCAACGTCTTACTCAAATTTTAATGAAGAAATAAACAAAAGTTAATTAAGATATCACTTTCAAAGAAGTAAATGTGGCGTCTCTAACCTTCTGAGAGGCTCTAGCCACCATAATTGGAGTGAAAATCATCTCTACAAGTAGTAATTATCCTTATCACAAGTTTATATCTCATTTAGCTCAATAAACTCAAACATATTAGTCCCTATCAGCCTCCCCAACAATAATAGATTTGGACTGATCAAGAGCTTCCCTTCTAATCAATGAATATATAATTATGAACCTTTAAATCAAGAGTAGTTAGATTATCATAATTGATCACTAAAATGTTAAGTCAAATTATGCCAAATTATATAATTTATGATTTTTTTAATATTTATGGATTGTTAAATTTTATATTTTAATATTAAATAAAAATCAATTAATTATTAAATTAATAATAAATTAATTTTTTTTCATGATTTAAATCTTATTGAATACGATTTACAGAACTTACAAGTTGTATTTTTCTTTCCCGGTTTGGTAACTGTACGCTAAAGAGGTGCTGCGTGTGATAAAAACATGTCATAATGCAACCAGTCAAGACAACTCATCTCGTAAGCAACATGAGCAGATCTGGATTTTCAATTAACTGTTTCCACTCATTGCAAAATCTTGCAACAGTCACCCCATTCAACACTCTACGATCTGCACCTATATTTACAAGAGGCATGCCAGAGAGGCAGATTAATCCACAATAACAATGGAAAGCTATAAGAGCCATAGTTTTTACAATCAGTAAGTGCAATCTACAATTTTAGCCATTTTTGTCACACGAGTTCTTTAATTGTTTGAAATTGCATGCTGATTTTGTAATAAGATTTTCCTATACAATGGACCGTGGTTTACTTTTTCTCAAGAATGACCTGCCTAGTTACAGTAGTTTATTTCCAAAATAATGAGCATATAAATATAATGGTGTACATCCCAAGGTCATTTGGAAGATGGTGTTAGCTCTTAGGATTACTCTTAAACATATAAGAAAGAATGAGCATGAAGTAACTGAAACACTGTTACCGTCAGAACTGATGCAGGATATGCATTTCCATCATCTGCAAAACAAAGCACTTTCTGAATTCGGCCAATTGCAATAATGGCCACTTCAGGCAAGCTGAGGATGGGAGCACCAAACTTCCCACCAATTGCTCCAATGTTGCTTGGTGTTATTGTTCCACCAGTTATGTCCTCTGGGTTGAGCTTATTATTATGTTGAAATAAACTCAATCCAGAAGGTCAAGGAAGCAGCCACCAGCTGTCACCGCCCAGCCACCAACCGACCAGCCGCCAGCCGCCAGCCGTCAGCCACCGGCCGCCGGCCGCTTTCACACCGTCGGCCAAAAACCGCCTTCACACTTGAAGGTTGAAATTTTCTTGTTTTAATTTCGTGTATAAATAGATAGCTAAGCTTATGCAATTATGTGTGGAGAGATTGAGAGAAACACTAGAGAGAAAGAGAGAAAGAGAGAGGGGTTGTTGTAAACTTTTGTTTATGTTATTGTAAGCTTTGTTCTTGAAATAAAAGAGTGTGTTTTATCCCCTCTGAGTGTTTCAAAGCCACCACAAGTGGTTTCTCCCACCAACAATTGGTATCAGAGCCCCGTTCGTTAGAAAACAGAGGTATTTTTGGGAAATATCCGAATTTTCAAAGTTGTCAAAAACAAGTTTTGATCATTCCAAAGTGTAGAGCTCATCAATACGAACTCAACGGTGCAAAAATCAGATCAATCGGAGCACAGGGTGGACCACACTCTCCGTCTGAAATTTCAGCACTGTAGCCCACGCACCCCGAGGAAGAAGACGAGTGAGCCACACGAGCGCCATATTTGAGCCGCGCCGAGCCGAGCCTCAAGCCGAGTCGCGAGCCGAGCCACAAGCCATATTTCGAAGCCGAGCCGAGCTCCAAGCCATATTCCGAAGCCAAGCCAAGTTCTGAGCCATATTCTAAAGTCAAAGTCAAAAAAAGAATATTCCTTGGAATATTCCCGGTTCAACCCAGCAAACCACCCGAATTGGTTTTTGGACCGGTTCACCTGATTTTTGACCCGTTTTCTATAAAGTCAGACCGGTTCCCTACTATTTGGACCATTCCGGATCCATCTACGGTGTCGGTTTTGCCAAATTCAACTCCAAAAAGGGTGATATAGTCATTTAAAGAGCAAAATGACTACAGAAAATGCACAAACACTCATTCCGAAGCTAACCAAAGACAACTATGATAGTTGGTGCATCAGATTGAAGGCATTCCTTGGTTCACAAGAGTGTATAGACATTGTGCAATATGGTTATGAGGAACCAGAGTCCAAAGAATCAGAAGATGCTCTACCAGAGGTACAGAAGCAAGTCCTCAAAGCCAATAGAAAGAAAGACAACAAAGCAAAGACCATCATTTATCAAGGTCTTGATGAAGCGACATTTGAAATCATTGCTTCCGCAGAAACATCAAAAGAAATATGGGAGGCTCTCCAACAAAAATATAAAGGTGCTGACAGAATAAAGAAGATTCGTCTCCAATCTTTGCGAGGTGAATTTGAATTATTACAAATGAAGTCCTCAGAATCCATTTCTGATTATCACACAAGAATTATGGTGATAGTCAATCAGATGAGAAGAAACGGAGAAGCCCTTTCAGATGCTCGAATTACTGAGAAAATTTTGAGATCCCTAGATCCAAAATTTGATTTTGTTGTTGTCGCTATTAAAGAGTCCAAAGAGGTGGACAAGTTAACAGTGGATGAACTTATGAGTTCTTTACAAGCTCATGAGCAGAAGATTATAAAAAGAAATGGAGATAAGGCAATTGAGCATGCCTTACAAGCAAAGTTGTCTCTCAAAGACAGATATGAGCAAGGGGAGACTTCAACAAGTGGATACACCACTCGAGGAAGAAGTCAACAAACACGAGGAGGATTTCAACGATTTCAAGGCAGAGGTTCTTGGAATACAGGTTTTAGAGGAAGAGGTGGTAGAAACACCACTAGAGGAGGTCGAGGACAACAAGCATTCACTCCTAGAGGAAGAGGAGGCGGTTACAATAACCGTGATAAGAGGAATATTAAGTGTTATAATTGCAATCAATTTGGCCACTATAGCACTGAATGTCAAAAGAAAGCTTCACTGGAGATACGTGAGCAAGTCAACTATGCAGAGGAGAATGCCAACAACAGAGGAGCAGCTGCATTATTTGTCCAACAAGGACTTGACAAGAATCAAGAGAATATTTGGTATCTTGATTCTGGAGCCAGCAATCATATGTGTGGCCAACAAGATTTATTTGGTGATCTAGATGAGACCATACAAGGTTTTGTCACCTTTGGAGATACGTCAAAAGTTCCATTCAAAGGTAAAGGCAACATCCCAATCAAGTTGAAGAATGGCGATCATAGCTACATCGTCGATGTCTACTATGTCCCAGCCATAAAGCAGAACTTAGTGAGCATAGGTCAACTTTTGGAGAGAGGCTATACACTTTACATGAAGAATTGTCATCTGACAATTACAGACTACAATGGGAGATTAATTGCCTATGTGAAAATGTCCAAGAATAGGATGTTTCCTTTAAACATCCAATATGATGCAGCAAAGTGTTTGAGTGCCATCACCAACAGTGAAGAATGGCTTTGGCATCTGAGGCTTGGACATCTGAATTTCACAAGTCTGAAGATGCTAGCAAGCAAGAAGATGGTCAAAGGTATGCCCCACATTGATCATCCAGAAGAAGTCTGTGAGAGTTGTGTCCTCAGCAAACATCACAGATCCAGTTTTGCCAAAGAAGTCAACTGGAAAGCAAACAAGCCACTTGAGTTAGTACACACAGATGTGTGTGGTCCTATAAAGCCTATGTCGACTGGACAAAATAGGTACTTCCTCACTTTTATTGATGATTTTAGCAGAAAGACATGGGTATATTTTTTGAAGAAGAAGTCAGAAGTGTTCAATTGTTTTAAAGATTTTAAAGCAATTGTTGAGAAGCAAAGTGGCTATAAGATCAGAACCGTGAGATCTGATCAAGGTGGAGAATATACAGCAAATGACTTTGAAGCCTTTTGTACACAACAAGGCATCAAACATCAGACAACACCAGCTTATACACCACAGCTGAATGGTGTAGCTGAGAGGAAGAATCGAACAATTCTTGATATGGCAAGAAGTCTACTCAAAGCAAAGAAGCTGCCCAAGCAATACTGGGCTGAAGCTGTATCATGTGCAGTATATTTGCTGAACCGCTGCCCAACCAGAAGTTTGCAAGCTATCACTCCACAAGAAGCATGGAGTGGTCACAAACCAAGTGTTACTCATCTTCGAGTCTTTGGTTGTGTGGCATATGCAAAGATCCCAGATGCAAGAAGGACCAAACTCGATGATAAAAGTGAGAAATGCATCTTTGTCGGATATGGTGAGAGAAGAATGGGATACAAGCTGTATAATCCCATCACCAAAAAGGTAATTATGAGCAGAGATGTTATCTTTGAAGAAGATAAAACTTGGCAATGGAATGATGACCGAGAAGCAGTTAAATGGATCAGCACTGATTTGATCCTTGAAGATGAAGAAGTACCAACAGTACTTGCAGAAGGTCCAATAGTACCAGAAGATGAGCCACAAAGTCCGGTACACAGATTTCCTGTATTCAACAGGAGAAACACGCCAGAATCATCATCAATACCATCAGCATCAGCATCCTCATCAGAAGGACCAAGAAGGATGAGAAATCTAGAAGAGCTGTATGACGCCACTCAAGTAATGGAAGATACAACTCTATTTTGTTTCTTTGCAGATAGTGACCCACTTAGCTTCAATGAAGCTATCACAGAAGAGAAGTGGATAAAAGCAATGGATGAAGAAATACATGCCATTGAGAAGAATGATACCTGGAAGCTAACTTATCTACCAGAAAACAAGAAAGCAATAGGTGTCAAATGGGTCTATAAGACAAAGAAGAATGCAAAAGGAGAAGTGCAAAGATACAAAGCAAGATTAGTGGCGAAAGGCTACAAACAGAGAGAAGGCATTGACTATGGAGAAGTGTTTGCTCCAGTAGCCCGGCTAGAGACAATCAGATTGATGATCTCACTAGCAGCACAACATAGATGGAAGATCTATCAACTTGATGTGAAGTCAGCATTTCTGAATGGCTTCCTAGAAGAAGAGATCTATGTTGAACAACCACTTGGATACATTGATGATGAAAATGAAGGCAAAGTATACAAGTTGAAGAAAGCCCTCTACGGTTTGAAGCAAGCTCCGCGTGCTTGGAATACCAGAATTGACAGGTATTTTCAAGATAATGGATTTGAAAAATGTCCATATGAACATGCAATTTATGTGAAGAAAGAAGCAGATGGCAGCATATTATTTGTGTGCCTATATGTTGATGACTTGATATTCACCGGCAACAATCCTACCATGTTCGAAGACTTCAAGAAAAGCATGGTACAAGAGTTTGAGATGACAGACATTGGTCTGATGGCACATTTTCTTGGCTTAGAAGTGGTGCAGAAAGAAGAAGGGATTTTTGTATCCCAAAGCAGTTATGCCAAAGATATTCTTGAAAGGTTCAAGATGGAAAGCTGCAATCTGGTATCAACTCCAGTTGAGAATGGAGTGGAATTGAGGAAAAGTAAAGTTGGAAATGTTGATCCAACTTACTTTAAAAGCTTGGTAGGAAGCTTAAGGTACTTGACATGTACCAGACCAGATATACTCTACGGAGTCGGACTGATCAGTAGATATATGGAGAAGCCAGACCAGTCTCATTTGAATGCAGCCAAGAGAATTCTTCGCTACATCAAAGGCACAATAAATGAAGGTATGTTTTATACCTCAAGTACAAATTTCAATCTTACTGGCTACTCGGATAGTGATTGGGGTAGAGATCTGGATGAAAGAAAAAGTACAACAGGGTTTGTATTTTTCGTGGGAGATACATCTTTCACATGGTCATCTAAAAAGCAATCAATTGTCACATTATCAAGCTGTGAAGCTGAGTATGTTGCCGCCAACTCAGCTGTATGCCATTTAATATGGTTAAGGAATTTGCTAAAGTTTTTGGGATTTCCTCAAGAAAATCCTACAGAGATTTATATCGATAATCGATCAGCGATTGCATTGGCAAAGAATCTGGTGTATCATGAAAGAAGTAAACATATTGATACCCGTCATCATTTTATCCGAGAGCATGTAAAGAACAAAGAAGTCGAGCTGATATCCTGCAAGACAGATGATCAAGTTGCAGATATCTTTACCAAGCCATTGAAAAGAGAAGTATTTATCAGATTGAAATTCATGCTTGGAATGACATCCCTCGATTGAGTTTAAGGGGGAGATTTGTTGAAGTAAACTCAATCCAGAAGGTCAAGGAAGGCAGCCACCAGCTGTCACCGCCCAGCCACCAACCGACCAGCCGCCAGCCACCGGCCGCCGGCCGCTTTCACACTGTCGGCCAAAAACCGCCTTCACACTTGAAGGTTGAAATTTTCTTGTTTTGATTTCGTGTATAAATAGATAGCTAAGCTTATGCAATTATGTGTGGAGAGATTGAGAGAAACACTAGAGAGAAAGAGAGAAAGAGAGAGGGGTTGTTGTAAACTTTTGTTTATGTTATTGTAAGCTTTGTTCTTGAAATAAAAGAGTGTGTTTTATCCCCTCTGAGTGTTTCAAAGCCACCACAAGTGGTTTCTCCCACCAACATATTAGCCAAGGCCAATTGTTGCAACCGTGAGAGCTCCTTCGTTATCTAAATACATGTGAACATTGTCAATAAAACCATTAAAAAGGAAAAAAAATTACAACAAAATTTAAGGAGAAGTGATCTGAAAGTAAACACATTTGAGAGCAAAACATAGACATATATATATATATAGAGAGAGAGAGATAAAAGTACTATTTTTTTTATTTACGTGGGTGTCCGGACTAGCTTGCGCGCACTACGACTAATCCCACGGCTCACTGAATATCTTGCAAGCCCAGTAAATATGTAAAGCACCGCAGGGATGACAAGCATGCACAGTAAAATTCAAACTTAGTTTCACTATTTTATTCTTGCCTATGGGTGATCCTAACCATGAGAATGCATATAAAGCAAGTTTCAACCTTAAAAAAAAAAAAAACACTGGTTTCAATTTGAATATCTATTAGACGATTTCAACTCTCATTATCAAATCAATCAAGATATATATTCTCCAGTAACTATTAAGTGTGTAAAGAAAAATGTTTGAAGTCAAACTCAATAACACAAGAAAGAAGCTGCCAGCTAAAAAGCAGAGTGGAATAGAAGATAGTTTCTTATGTAAATAAAACAGACAGGAATCAGTTAAACAACATCCAACATGGAAAGAGACTAGACATTCTTTATGTTGGGTGCAACTAAACCAGATGGAGTAGCCATGGCAATTCCAATATTGTGGGAACCTATGACATTCAACTGTTATTGTGACCACAATCAAAACTAGAAAAGAGGGTTAAGGGCATCAGTAAGAATACTCAACATAGTCCAAGCAACATGCTGAATAATAGACCTGAAAAGAGCAATAATTATTTTACATCAGAACTAACAATTCTTCCATCAAGAAGAAATATAAACATGTGCCCATACATCCTTGTAGAACCAAATATAGAGCCTCTGGTGGATACACACATCTTCTGTTGAAGTACAATAATTTATATTGGTTTTATAAGAGCAGTCAATACTGTGACTTATTGTCAATCTATAATACAAAAATGTTTCTCTTATTATATAAACTTTTTGTTGGCACTGGATCTAATTCAAGCTTTGTTAGATAGGACATTAAAATTACCATTTTAAATTACGTTGAGCAGAAATGCTTTCATAAGCAAGAATCATAGTGCCCATGCACTGAAATGCCTACTGTGAAATCGTAGTTTTCTACTACTCGTTGAGCATGTGCCCATCAGAAAATAGAGGCAGTAAGCAACATTATAGCAGCAAAGAAGAATAAATCAACAAACCTTCCAGGACAACCTCCATCGAGTCCTCATTAAAGCAGCTATTAATCCACGGATATTTGCTGATGGCCACTGAAAGTGACTTCATCAAAGATGGAAGGAATGTATGCTTCACACCTGGTTCAGTGTTATTGTTCCGGAAACTTTCTTTACACCAATGCATCACAATTTATCTCTTCTACATAATGAAAATGTGGAACTTTTGCAGCCATGGACATTTCACCATCGCACGTTGGAATCCCCTGGAAGAAAAAAAGGCAAGGACCTTGCTTTAACTCTAAATTTAAAGTTGTTTGCCTAATAAACATATTCTTTAAGAATTCCTAGTACATGGAATTGAACAAATAACTGTCCAGTATCAATACACCAACAAAAATGAGTTTTAGGGAGCGGTGGGGGGGGGGGGGGCTTTTGTCTTTAATGAAAGGGTTTAGACTTTACAGTAAAAGATTTGGTTTTCAGAGTAAAAGATGCACACAAAAAGATTAGGGGTTCTGCAGTAAAAAGGTTTAGATTGTACAGGATAATTTTGGAATTTAAAATTAAAAGTTATCATATCTCACAGTACAAGATTTACAATACGAGTGTTCTTCCATCCCATGTAATACTTATTTGAGACTGTTGAGTTCACAAGATATGTCTGATTTTCTATATACAGTTACAATGTTAAAAAACTTCATCAGTAGGGATCCAACCATCATCGAACACAACTAACTACATGTACATGGTTATGGTTGCCTGCTTATGCCTTGGATAACAATTAATTGACGTTATGATTGCCATGACAGGGAAAGTTGACTCATCTGCAGTGTAAGAAATTGTCACGATGTCCTCATCCTACAATTCTTCAGAAAAATTTGGTAGTATTGTGAAGAGTAAAAAATGCCAAGGAAACCAGTTTTTTATATTCCTGCCCCCTCCTCCTGAAAAATAATGATACAAAAAAGATGTTTCAGTTCACATTTGTATCTAATATTTTACCTTAGGGGAACTTCTTATCACCATGTTGTGATCCTAATTCAGCTGGCACGTATGAGTGGTCCTCCTCACCTTTCAAAAATTGGTCTATGGAATCAGCATTCTCAATGCCACTTGAATCTTTAATGATTCCTTTCAGAATAGCATGTCTCAGTATGTCTTCTTTTAATACTCTCCCATCTTTACCAGCTCAATGGATATCATTTAGATTTATATCATATTGCTTTCCAAGGTGTCGCACAGCTGGTGTTGACAGGACTCCGCCAGTTTTACATTTGTTCACCTCAGAATAATGAGAAACAAAATTTTCAGAAACATCTTGATCTGCGTTGGAACTTGAGCTCCTTGAACAACCATTTTTAAGAAGAGACTCTCCAACCTGCAATGTAGTTACCCTTATTCGCACATATCATATATTACCAGAAATTCAAAATATCAATACACATGCATGAAAAACTAATCTCATGACTAACTTCACGTTACAAACGCCCCCTAATTGTGCAGAGCACAGTCTCCCTATCTTTTGGGCCTCCTTGAGAAATGGAGCCAGCCCTGCCATTGTGGCCCATTTTAGGTTCACACAGGCAGGTACTAGGGTTACCTAGTATGGCTAACAAAATAACCATTTGCTTCATAAGTCAAAGAAAAAAATATTTGTTTGACATAGTTTCAAACTGAATTCCAACTGATTCCCCAAATTAATGTCTCCCACTTCGTAATTTCGTCTTTTGTATCCCACACCATTTCCCACACAGGGAAAACCACGTCGCTAAGTGCATACATATGAAATTCATAAAATTGAATTATTATTAATCTACACAAAAAATTCAAAATGTCAACTTGATTTCTTCACTCTGCACTTCACACAGTGGTTGGACTTCTTCAACTTGATCCCCCTGCAACAACAACAATCACTGTACCATCTATTAAAAAAACATTTTTAAACCCTGCTAAATCAACGCCAACATTATGTTTTGAAAACAGTATGAGGACAAACATTTCTCAAAACTTTGTCAGAGATCATTCCATTCATTCACTCACCTCTTTCACAAACCACTTGAGAAGTTCACATTGAGCAATACCTTCACCAGTTTGAGCCGAAGGCACATCAACAATTCCAGCACTCGTTCCCACATCAACCGAAGTTTGACTCGAAAACAAACACTAACCCACTTTCCTGCACTCAATCTTGATCCACAAAAAACCCAACAGCCATCTAACAAATTATTCCAAAACAAAGCAATTAACTAACAAGTTACATTATATAAAAGAATCACCCACGTTGATAGAGTTATTCGGATAACCAATGAAAGGAAGTTTGTGGGACGTTAACGGAGACGGAGTTGGAGATCGAGCAGTAGTATACGGGTAGAGAAATCGTGGGGTGGAGCTCCATGCCCCTCTATGACAAATCCTTCTAACAATTATAGTTGATGAAGGTATTAGGCGGTGTAAATTATATTTTTATAAAATTAAAAAATTTAATATATTTTATATATTTTGAATTATTTTAATATATTCATATAAAAAATTATTTTTAAAAAATAAAAAAAATATTTTAAAAATAATCATAATTCTGTCAAATAGGCTCAAAAACATTCTTAATCACTCTAAAAAATAAGAGAAACTTTTGTTGTTTGTCCAAGGAAATTGGTTTTGAAGTTTAATTTTTTTTTTAACCAAAACAAATGTTTGGGCTAATATAATTTTAGCAAATTTGAAATAATATAATAAACATGTAGAATATAAGATTGAGATATTTTAAAATAAAAGGTAAAAAAACCTACAAAACAGAAAAAAAATAAAAGAAAATATATAGAAAAAAATGAGTTAATCTAGATCAACTTTATTAATTTTCCATCCACAACATGATATCATCAGTTATTTTACTTTTTAAAAATAATTTAAAAAAAATTTAAAGTTAAATAAAAAAATTGACTCATAAACTGTTAACTTGACTAACTTGCGATCCAAAATAACTTTACAGAAAAAGAAGAAAAAAAGGCATGTAAACACAAGAAAACTCAAGATTAAATAGCTTAACGTTAAAGGATGAAATTGAAAAAAAAATATTGAAAAGAAATCTGAAATAACCCAGGTTAACTTGTTTAACCCATAACTCGAGATAACCTCATAAAATAAGAAAATGACATAAAAGCAAAGTGGGTATAAGATCAGAACCGTGAGATCTGATCAAGATGGAGAATATACAGCAAATGACTTTGAAGTCTTTTGTACACAACAAGGCATCAGATATTAGACAACACCAGCTTATACACCATAGCTGAATGGTGTGGTTGAGAGAAAGAATTGAACAATTCTTGACATGGCAAGAAGTCTACTCAAAGCAAAAAAGTTGTCTAAACAATATTGGGCTGAAGCTGTATCATGTGTAGTGTATTTATTGAATCGCTGCCCAACTAGAAGTTTGCAAGTTGTCACTCACAAAGAAGTATGGAGTGGTCACAAACCAAGTGTTACTCATCTTCGAGTCTTTGTTCTTGTAGCTGATTAGTACTTAAAAGTGTATTTTTGTCATGGTTTTATATCATCATTTTGCACTTGAAGTATCAATAACTCCTTAACTAAAGCATGTTTTATAATAATATATGTAATAATATAAGATACCTTTAATTTGTGATAAATGTTCATTTTAAATGTAGGCCTATCACATAAATGAAAGGATTGATTGATGACTTTAAGAACTTAAATTGCAAGGGCAAAGAGATGGTCAAACTTAGAAAACAGATGTCGGTGCAATCCAAACTGGAACACTGTTCGGTAATTCGGTCATATCTGGAGTTACAGATCTCAGATTTAGGTCCAATTTATATGGATGGAAAGGTAAGACATAGGCCTACAACTTTTATATGGAGCTCAAGATCTAAAAAGGCCATTATCAAGTCCAAATTGTAGCAACAACAAAGAAACCCGAATCTGTCTTCCAGCCCGAGCACTGTTCGGTATTTTGGCCATATCTGGATATTTAGAAGTCCAAATGAGCTGAAGTTTTTACACAAGAAAGCTGAGACAATTGCCTACAACTTTCATGTTTACAACTGGCTCCAATTTTGACGTTATCAATGACGATTTGGGCAGACAAGAGAAGATAAGGATTGTCACCAAGTCAAAAGTTGGCCACCCACTTATCAATTAGTCATCAAATCAATAGTTCCCAATTTTAGCCTATAAAAGGAGGAATTTGCCATGCATTTAGGCATCTTGGTTTCCAGATCAAGATCATGCTCTACCTTTCTCTCTTTGTATTCCTTGTAATATTTATGCTTTCCTTTCATTAATATCAAGTTTATGCTTTTCATTTCCTTTCCTTTACTTAGTTAGCTTTTATGTTCTTATTTTGTTTATCTATTTTGCTTTCTTTCATTATGTCTAGCTAAGTTAATTATGTCAAGGTGAAAAGGTTACACTAATGGTGTGAGAAGAAGTATAATGTAAACTTAATATGGACTTTAATGTTTGATACTAACATGTTTTATATTTGTTATCTTGTTCACTCTTTAATACTTTGCTTGTTAAATGATTAATCTTGATTTATGTTGTATAACACTTGGTACAACAAATACTTGGTACTTTCATAGCCCATAATGTATGGTATAACCGACACCTGAGCTATGAAAGGAACTTGATTTGTTATTAACATAAGTTATAATCATGAATGCTTGACGAGATTTACAAGTATTAGCATTAATTGAATAAGATGACTAATGTAATCATGTTAACAATATATAATCTGATTAGAACCTCCTTTGTGTGTGGTTTCCAATTCAATAATAAAAGTTTATACTATACTTGTTTGATATACCATTAGTGGAACCTCTAACCTTGACATTTGTTATTATTATTGTTTAATCCTTACATTAATTTTCCATCTCCAAGTTCTCATCATCTTCTTCTTCTTCTCTTTCTTTACTACTACTACTACTACTACTACTACTACTACTACTACTACTACTATTATTATAATTGTTGTTGTTGTTGTTGTTGTTGTTATTGCTATTATTGTTGCTTATAATTGTTGTCTATAATTTATACAATTAACCTCCATGTGGTTCGACCCCGGTCTTGCCGGGTTATTTATTACTTCGACACTCCTGCACTTGGGAGAAGACATCAACCTTTTAGTCGTGTCAGTAGCATATGCAAAGATTCCAAATATAAGAAGGACCAAACTCGATGATAAAAGTGAGAAATGCATCTTTGTCGGATATAGTGATAGAAGAATAGGATACAAGTTGTTTGAACAATACTGAGCTGAAGCTATATCATGTGTGGTGTATTTACTGAATCGCTGCCCAACTAGAAGTTTGCAAGTTGTCACTCATAAAGAAGTATGAAGTGGTCACAAACCAAGTGTTACTCATTTTCGAGTCTTTGTTCTTGTAGCATATGCAAAGATTCCAAATGCAAGAAGGACCAAACTCGATGATAAAAGTGAGAAATGCATCTTTATCGGATATAGTGATAGAAGAATAGGATACAAGTTGTTTGAACAATACTGGGCTGAAGCTGTATCATGTGTAGTGTATTTACTGAATCACTGCCCAATTAGAAGTTTGCAAGCTGTCACTCATAAAAAAGTATGGAGTGGTCACAAACCAAGTGTTACTTATCTTCGAGTCTTTGTTCTTGTAGCATATGCAAAGATTCCAAATGCAAGAAGGACCAAACTCGATGATAAAAGTGAGAAATGCATCTTTGTCGGATATAATGATAAAAGAATAGGATATAAGTTGTTTGATAATCTCATCATAAAAAAGGTGATCATAAGTAGAGATGTTATCTTTGAAGAAGATAAATCTTGGTAATGGAATGATGATTAAGAAAAAGTAAAATGGATCAGTATTGATTTGATCATTAAAGACAAAATAGAAGTACCAACAGTACTTACAAAAAGTCGTATGTTACCAACAGATGAGACACAAAGTTCGACATACAGATTCCCTGTATTTAGTAGTAGAAATACACTAGAATCATCATTAACACCATTATCAACATCCTCATCAGAAAGACCAAGAAGGATGAGAAATCTAGAAGAGTTGTATGATGTCACTCAATTCATGGAAGATACAACTCTATTTTTTTTCTTCACAGATGGTGACCCACTTAGCTTTAATGAAGCTATCACAGAAGAGAAGTGGATAAAAGCAATAGATGAAGAAATATATGCCATTGAAAAGAATGATACCTGGAAGATGACTAATCTATTAGAAAACAAGAAAACAATAGGTGTCAAATGGGTCCATAAGACAAAAACGAATGCAAAAGGAGAAGTAAAAAGATACAAAACAAGATTAATGGCAAAAAGCTACAAATAGATTGATGGCATTGACTATGAAGAAGTATTTGCTCCAGTAGCCCAACTAGAGACAACCAGACTAATGATCTCGCTAGCTACATAACATAGATGGAAGATCTATCAACTCGATGTGAAGTCAACATTTCTAAATGACTTTCTAGAAGAAGAGATCTATGTTGAACAACCACTTAAATACATTGAAGCTAGAAATGAAGGCAAAGTATATAAGTTGAAGAAAGCCTTCTACAGTTTGAAGCAAGCTCTACATGTTTGGAATACTAGAACTGACAGGTATTTCTAAGACAATGGATTTGAAAAAATATCCATATGAACACACAATAAATGTGAAGAAAGAAGCAAATGGTAGCATATTATTTTGTGTGCCTATATGTTGATGACTTGATATTCACCGGCAATAATCCTACCATGTTTGAAGACTTCAAAAAAAGCATGGTACAAGAGTTTGAAATGACAAAGATTGGTCTAATGGCACCTTTTCTTGGCTTAGAAGTAACGCAAAAAGAATAAGGGAACATTTTCTTAGCTTAGAAGTAACACAGAAAGAAGAAGGGATTTTTGTATCCCAAAGCAGTGATGCCAAAGATATTCTTGAAAAAAAAAAGGATTTTTGTATCCTAAAGTGGTTACGCCAAAGATATTCTTGAAAGGTTCAAGATGGAAAGCTGTAATTCGGTATCAACTCTAATTGAGAATGGAGTAGAATTGAGAAAAAATAAAGTTGGAAATGTTGATCCAATTTACTTCAAAAGCTTAGTAGGAAGCTTAAGGTGCTTGACATGTATGAGACCAGATATACTCTACGAAGTAAGACTTATCAACAGATATATGAAGACACCAGACTAGTCTCACTTAAATGCAGTCAAGATAATTCTTTGCAACATCAAAGGAACAATAAATGATGTTTTATACCTCAAGTAAAAACTTTAATCTTGTTGGCTACTTACATAGTGATTGGGGTAGAGATCTTGATGAAAGACAAAGCACAACTAGATTTGTCTTTTTCATGGGAGATGCATCTTTCACATGGTCATGTAAAAAGCAATTGATAGTATCATTATCAAGCTGTGAAACTGAATATATTGCTGCCAACTTAGTTGTATGTCATTTAAAATGGTTAAGTGACACGACTAAAAGATTGATGTCTTCTCCCAAGTGTAGAAGTGTCGAAGTAATAGATAACTCGGCAAGATCGGGGTCGAACCACAGGGAGATTAATTGTACAAAATATAAATAATAATAATACAACAACAATAACAACAACAACAACAACAACAACAACAACAATAATAATAAAATAGAAAAAAAAGGATAAAAAGATGAGAACTTTGAGAAGGAATATTAATGTAACAATTAAACAATGATAATAACAAATGTCAAGGTTAGAGATTCCACTAATGGTATGTCAAACAAGTATAATATAAACTCTTATTATTCAATTGGAAACCACACATAAAGGAGGTTTCAATCAGATTATAGATTGTTAACATGATTACATTAGTTATCTTATTCGATTAATGCTAATACTTATAAATCTCGTCAAGCATTCATGATTATAACTTATGTTAACAACAAATCAAGTTCCTTTCATAGCTCAGGTGTCGGTTATACCATACAGTATGAACTATAAAAGTGCAAGCATTTGTTGTACCAAGTGTTATACAACATAAATCAAGATTAGTTATTTAACAAGTAAAATATTAAAGAGTGAACAAGATAACAAATATAAAACATGTTAGTATCAAACATTAAAGTCCATATTAAGTTTACATTATACTTATTCTTACACCATTAGTGTAACTTTTTCACCTTGATATAATAAACATAGCTAGACATAATGAAAGAAAGAAAAATAAATAAACAAAATAAGAACATAAATAAGATAAGAGTTAACTAAGTAAAGGAAAGGAAATGAAAGGCATAAACTTGATATTAATGAAAGCAAAACATAAACATTAAAAAAAATACAAAGAGAGAAAGGAAGAGCATGATCTTGATCTGGACACCAAGATGCTTAAATGCATGACAAATACCTCATTTTATAGGCTAAAATTGGAAACTATTGATTTGATGACTAATTGATAAGTGGGTGGTCAACTCTTGACTTGGTGACAATCTTTATCTTCTCTTATCTGCCCAAAACTTCATTGATAACGTCAAAATTGGAGCCACTCAAAAACATGAAAGTTGTAGGCAATTGTCTCATCTGTCTTGTGTAAAATATTCAGCTAATTTTGGTCATCTCTTTGCCCTTGCAATTTAAGTTCTTAAAGTCATCAATCAATCCTTTCATTTATGTGATAGGCCTGCATTTAAAATGAACATTTATCATAAATTAAAGGTATCTTATATTATTAAATATATTATTATAAAACATGCTTTAGTTAAGGAGTTATTGATACTTCAATTGCAAAATGATGTTATACAACCATGATAAAAATATACTTTTAAGTACTAATCACACCCCCCAACCAGCTTATTACTAGTCTTTAGTAATCAAAGCATTAAAATAGAAAACAAATTTGTAAATTCCACAAAGCAAGGTATTCATCATTTAACTTTCATTAATCTATCCAGATAAATAAACTCTCATTAAATTTATATATCTGCTCAATACCTCTTAACAAGATATTAATAAACCTTTCTTTTGTGCTCAATGTATCAACACATAATTATGGGGTTTTTCTTGGAAGAAAACAAAATTTTTGTTCTAATGTTTAAGGTTAACTTCCTTGAGTTGGGATTATTATTTTTGTCTTCTTTTTTTGTCTTCTTTTTTTAAAATATATATACATATAATTTAAAAACATCATGCATTTTTAACCCATGTAACGAGCTTTCAGCTAATGACTCCCAAACCAGTTGGTCTTAGGGCATTAGGTATTAAGGCACCCCTATGAGCTTAGTAACTCGGGTCGCGGATACTGATATGTAGATAATGCAATGTTTGATTCTCTTAAGCCTTTCTCCTCAACCCATGTAACAAGCGTTGGGCCAATAGTTTCCAAGTCAGTTGACTTTAGGGTATTAGGTGTTAAAACACCCATTCGGGTTTAATTGCTTAGGTTAAGGAGGTTACGAAACCAAACTTATCTACATTTTTATTATTATCATTTTTTTCTTTTTTCTTTTTTTATTATTTTTTTCTTTTTTTTAATTATATACTATCCCTTTTCCTTAGTTGTTACCTTTAACAAAAGAACATAAATAATGTAATAATCTAATATGCAACCCATAATCATATGTTAAAGTGTATGTGTGTAAATTAAGGTTTAAGAATACATGTTAAATGTTGCGATGTCGCGGTCGCACAAATTAATTACCCTAACTTAAATCACACAAGATAGTATAGAGCAAGTAAGGGATCGATCCCACGAGGAAGATTTAGTTCAGATTTTTATGCTATACGTTATGCAATTGGGGGTTTTTGATTTGTGATAATCTAAAATATGGAAGAAATTAAACTAGTGAACAGAATCAATTAAAACTGAAATTTATCAAGAAAACAAACCTTGGTCACAAGCACACATCCACCTACAGAAATCAGAACTGATCCTTGAAATGAAACTCCAGTTTATATTCTGAATTTTTATCTTTTCTTAACTTTGGTTAATTAACAGATCCGTCATATAACTAGCCCTAACCAACAAATAATCAGTGTCTGCACTAATGATTTAATCTAATAGCAGCCTTAAGATCTAGATAAATTCATTAATCTTAACAACCAAGTTGTCTGCTTGTGTTGCTTTGATTGAATGTTTTTCTTAAGTTTAATAACGTAGTTCTGCTACAATTATTAAGCTTAGTTGCTTCACAAGTTTATATACCCTAACTCCGGTTTTGATATCAAACTTAGCAATAGATTGTTCACAATAATAACTTAGAGTCCGCTCTAGCAATTATCAACAACAATCATAGAAAATATGCATAGAAAAACAATCATACTCATTCATAATACAAACTGAAAATAAATGGAAGAATAAATCTCACAGTTCTTGAAATCTGAAAGTTTTTGCGTCCTTGCAACCAAGAAAAGAGCTTAGCCTTGCATATCTATTGAACAACTACTCCTAAAGATAAAAGAAAGCATTATTTCTAGTATGTAGAGAGGAGAGTTTGTGTTTCTTCACTTCTAGTTGCTGCCACCTTTCTTTGATTCTATTGCACTCCCTCCTCTCCTTTCTTGGCTCTCTTGGTGTCTATATATAGGCTTCAATGGCAGCTCCTCTTGCTTCTTTATCAATAATAGTGGCTGCCAAACATGCCAAACTTTGACATTAGTAGTCACCACAAACAACCCACCATTGTAGCCTCCTTCTTTGACAATGGCAGCATTCCAACTTGCAGCTGGTTTGTGGTTGGTGATTTGAGGTTGGTGGATTGAGGTTGGTGGCTACTTTTCTTGACCTTCTAGATTGATTTACTAGAGGGGCTAAATTGCTGAAATTATAACTTGGATGATAGTTTAGAAGCTTCAAAACATAATTTGGACTCATTTCTTTACGAAACTTGATTGCTGGCAGAATTCAGTTGTCATTTTGAAAAATCATATCACTCTCATCTGACATTGTTTTTGGCTGAAAATTGGAGCGTTTCTAGACCTTTGAGTCAAGAATCCAAAAAAATTAAGTTTGCATCAATTGGACTTATATAACTCCAGATATAGAATTTTGAATGGACAAAGGTCAACAGTGGCAGAATACGAGATTTGACTTTGAAGGATGTGATTTCCATGATCTTCCTCTTTGTATTTTTCTTGCATTACATTTCCAGAAAGGTATGGATGTTAGCTTTTTAAAGCCACTGGAATCACTTCATTTTTGGTCTCTAGAACTCACGTTCTGTACAAAACATCGACTGAATGTCAAATCTGTCAATTATCTCCAATTTACTCCTTTTTGCATTTTTCATCCAAAAGTGCCTTCAAAACATAAAACAAAGAATATCAAGGCATTTTACATATAAAACATGGACAAAACATTAGGTAAATGTGGGTGAAACTATCGAATAATATGGTTACATCATTAAATAAGTATATGAGCAGAATTAAGTGATAACAATGCGAGAGTTTGTAAACTTAAATATTTCAAGAAGTATTATAATAGATCTTATTAAGAATGGTTACTAAGATGCATCTCAAGAGTCACTTTAACAAAAGAGCTCCTTTACTCCGCCATCCTAGTAACAACAATGTTGCATATGCTTTATGAAATGGAAAATAATTTTTTTTTATCAACTACTACCCTCTCCCCCCAACCAAAACGAGATATTGTCCTCAATGTTCTAAGGTAGAAAGATAGAGTATAGAAGATATAACCTAAAATAACGAACATTAACAAACCTAAAACACACTGAAACAAAAATAAGAAATAACAAAACACAATAATAAAACCAAAAGACATAAAAATTCACAAATAAAGGCTCAAATCCAATCTAAGCTTTTTACGGCTTTCCTTAGTTGGAGGGATCAATTCTAAGAATGAAATATTGTAGTTGGTCAATCAATTGTTCAGCAGTAGCAACAGAGATTATGATTTGTCGTGCAAAAGATAGAATTCCTATTCCACAGCATGATCAAGAAAAGACAACAACTTATCATAATAACCATTAACATTTAACAAACCTATGGGTTTATGGTGAATGTGCAGTTGAGCCCAAGGGGAAATATGAAAGATCTCTTCCAATATGCCTAGATCACTTGGTAAAGCAATGAAGGCATCGTCATGGTTAAACATTGCATTCATTCAAGCCGATATTGTGGAGACTTGAAGTTCCTCTCCAATTGTTTTTCCAATGATGTACCCTTGTGCTAAAGCTTAGGGGACGACCCCTAAAACTTGACTACCTCTTAAAAATGCAGCTATTGAAATACCTCCCATTAACCCAAGACTGCCTCCCCCATACACTAAATGAATCTTTCTCTTAGTTAGCACTTGACCAAGATGATTTGTTGATTCTAAAAACTCCTTTTGTTTCCCAAGACTAGATCCACCGAAAACACAAATATTTCTTATATGATGACGTGAGGAACTTGTATTTCTACACACTTCTGTATTTGTTGAATGTACGAATTGAGTAGAAATGAAAGGAAGGAAGAGAGGGTTTTATAGATGAGAAATTAAAAAGGCAATCATAACACCTATATGTAGGCGAGCTGGAGTCTCACACTCTCTCTCTCTCATTTTATTTATTTATTTATTTACTTTTGAAAAAGCATGTGTATGTACAGGTAGTTGTGATTATGGCTCACATCTTCCCTTGGTTTTACGTCCAAGAACGGCTTAAACGCCCTTTATGGGTCGGGGATAGGCTTCCCATCCAAATTTCTTAAAAATTGGCAAACAAGGTCTTTGTTAGTCAGATTCCCAAGACTAAGTCGATCGTGTTCTTTATGAAGTAGTGGCCATAAATCATGAATTACACGATGCACATCTCCACTAGGATGCGTCTCAAGAGTCAATAGAAGATTATCTAAAGACTCCTTACTCAAGCCATCTTTAATGAGCTGTATTTTATCTTTACGGTTTATAGATACCATTCCTAAAGAACAACATTGTGTATTACAAGTCCATCTAGCACATCGATGATAGACTTTCAGTCGTTTTGCATGACGTTTCTTTACAAAAGTGCTTGTACCTGTTCCAGGTATATGTGAAATGAAGGAGTTAGAGGACTCACCTAATAATCAGACCTTTGCTTCAATCAACCAGTGAATATCTTTAGGAATTCCATGATTCATTAACAATCTCAATCTTGCACATCTAGCACGGTAAATTTTTGTAATCGTATTCTGAGACAGTGCGGGAAAATACTTTTTCAATTTTTCAAGATTAGTGTCCATTTTTAAATGAGAATTGGAAGAGAGATTCAAAGAATTGCACAAATATATACACAGATATCAGTTATTGTGGGAAACTGAAAGTACCAACTTAAGTCATGGAGTACCATTGACCGCCATTTGACCAGGGTGAGAGAAACTAGCAAAAATCACTCAAAAAGAAACACAAAAATAATGTGAGAAGAACAAAATAATTAACCTTTATTTACAAGATCAGTCCAACCAGTTGATTCATTTTCACTAGGAAAATTATCAAAGTAAGCTTTCAAACGATGTCCATTTTCCTTAAAAACATTGTCATTCATTGAATTCTCAATATCACAGGCCCCATAAGGATTGCTCCATCTTGATCTTAGCTCTCTAGGGAATGCATAGAGTTGAGAATGATAAAATAAAACTTTTTGACCAGTATCAACTTTTTGACAATTTTCACAAGTTTTGCAGAATGCATGCGTGTCCTTGAACATGGTGGTGGGCCAATAAAATTCATTTTGAAAGATTTTTGCAGCTTTCTTTTTTAACAAGAAATAACTTCCACATGCTTTAGAATGACAAAATTTAATGACACTACTTACCTTATTTGATCAGGACAATATTTGAATAAGTTAGGGTCATCATAATAAGAATTCTTCACTTCGTTCAAAAACTTTTCTTTGTCTTGCGTACTCCAATCAGCTGGCAAATCTGTTAAAGCAAGAAAATTGATATTTTTATCATACCAAGGCATTGGACTAAGAGAAAGTAAGGATTCATTAGGAAAGTAATCATCGGTTGGTGTGATGTCAGATGTTGAATCTGTTGTCACTGTTGAGAAAAGATTCGCATCAATATTTTTTGTGCTTGTTTCATCTGTGATTTCTTCCTTAAAATAAATCATTTGTAAATCTTCATATTCATTTAACTTATTTTTACTTAAAGTAGATTCAAGTGTATCATAAACTAATTCGTCAATATGATCTACTTCTTGTAAATCATTATTATCTCCAGGTTGCTTACAAATATTAAAAATATTCATCTCCAATGTCATGTTTCCAAATGATAGCTTCATCAGTCTATTCGTATAATTAATCAATGCGTTAGAGGTTGTAAGAAACAGATGTCCTAAAATAATAGGAAATGAATTACATGCTTCAACAGGTTCTGTGTCTAAGACAATAAAATCCACAGGATAAATGAATTTATCGACTTGTACTAACACATCTTCAATTATTCCTCTAGGTAGTTTTACAGATCTATCGGCAAGTAAAAAAGATATAAAAGTTGGTTTTAACTCACCTAGATTAAGACTCTGAAAAACTGCATATGGAAGTAAATTCACATTAGCACCAAGATCAAGTAAGGCTCTTTCAATTTTATGCTCTCCAATAAAGGAAGAAATTATAGAACAACCAGGATCTTTATATTTCAAAGCATTATTATTCTGAAGAATATTACTTACTTGTTCGGCTAGAAATGCTTTCTTTTTCACGTTCAGTTTCCTCTTCATAGTGCATAGATCTTTTAAAAATTTAGCATAGGAAGGAACTTGTTTAATAGCGTCCAACAAAGGTATATTAATCCTTACCTGTTTGAAAATTTTAAAGTTGTGATTGACTTTCCTTTGTTTGGTCATAGCTTGAAGAAATGGAAGTGCTGGCGGAGAATCAGTCTTTTCTTTACAATTTTCACATTCAACCCCTTTCTTACCCTCAGAGATTACTCATCATATTTCTCATAAGGTTCAAGAGAGGGTTTTCCAATAACCTTACCACTGCACAGAGTAGTGACTGATTTGACTTGATTCATGTGTTGGCTTTCGGAACTACTTGAATTTGCAATGTATTGCCACTTGGGATTTTGTTGTGTTTGAGATGGAAACTTACCTTTCTCTTGGAAATTGAGTGCAAATGTTAATTTTGCAAGAGTATTTTTAAAATCTGTCATGTTTTGAGCAAGTTGAGTATTGATTGTCTTTTGCTTTTCAATGAATGCATGCAATGTTTTCTCAAGATTTCTTCTAGGAGGTGGAGCATAAAGAGGTACATATCCATGAGAATTTTGGAAATTATGGTGTGCTTGAAATGGTGGTTGTGAAGTTTATACATTGTTGTTCTCACTCTTCCAACTAAAATTTGGGTGATTTCTCCAACCAGGGTTGTATATTTGGGAGTATGGGTTGTGGTTGGCCCTTTGGAAACTATTTAAAGCATGAGCTTGTTCATGAAGACATTCCTTAAAAGAAGGCAAGGTTGGATAATCATTAGTTAAGTGTTCATTTATTTCACAGATTTGACACACAATGTTTTCAACAAATTTTAATTGACCACTCTTTTTCAATTTTAATGCCTCGACTTTTCTAGCTAAAGATGCAAACTTGGCTTGAAGGTCATGATCTTTCCTAAGGTTTTACATACCTCCACTAGATGTATGAGGTTGAGTTTTACTCGATGCCTCATACGTACCCGCGGTGTCCTAATTTTGAACATTTTCAGCTAACAAGTCTAAGTACTCCATTGCTTCATCAGGGTCTTTATCTTCAAAAGTTCCATTGCATATCAATTCAACCATTTGCCTATCTTTAGGTGTTAACCCTTCATAGAAATGTGAAACCAATCTCCATGTTTCAAAACCATGATGAGGGCAAGCACTAAGCAAGTCTCGATACCTATCCCAATATTGGTAAAATGTTTCTCCTGGTTTTTGAGTGAAAGTAGTGATTTATCTTTTGAAAGGGTTTGTCCTGTGAGATGGGAAAAACTTCTTCAAAAACTGTTGTTGCATTTCATCCCAAGCATGAATGGATCCTCGTCTCAAGTTTTGTAGCCATATTTTAGCTTTATCTTTTAATGAAAAAGGAAAAAGCTTTAATCTAATGGTGTTCATGCTATAATTTAAATTATTATATGTGTTGCAGACCTCCTCAAATTCCTTTAAATACAAGTATGGATTTTTCATTTCTAAGCCATGAAAAGAAGGTAAAACTTGAATAATGTCTAGCTTAAAATTAAAATGAGATCCATCGGAAGGAAAAACTATGCATGATGGTGCACTTGTTCTTGTGGGATTCATGTGGTCTCTAAGTGTTCTAGCACGGTTATTCTCATTATGAAGTGATTGATTATCTTCTTCGGCCATATTTTCTGAAAAAGATGAGGATATCCTACAAAGTCTACCACTTGATGTACGTGACCACACTCTCATGCACGTGTAGGAATAGAACAAAAGGAAGAAGAAAACAAAAGAAGAAGAAACAAAAGAAAAGAAATAAAGTTATATACAAGAAAAGTGAAAAGAGAAAATAAAATAACTACTATAATTTTATAAGAACTTACCTCCCAGGCATCGGCGCCAAAAACTTGACATGACTAAAAGATTGATATCTTCTCCAAAGTGCAGGAGTGTCGAAGTAATAAATAACCCGACAAGACCGGGATCGAACCACAGGGAGGTTAATTGTACAAATTATAAATAACAATAATATAACAACAATAACAATAACAATAACAACAATAATAATAATAACAATAATAATAGTAATACTAAAAATAATAGTAATGATAATAATAATAATATAGAAAAAGAAGGAGAAGAAGAAGAAAAAGATGAGAACTTTGAGAAGGAATATTAATGTAACGATTAAACAATGATAATAACAAATGTCAAGGTTAGAGATTCTACTAATGGTATGTCAAACAAGTATAATATAAACTCTTATTATTCAATTAGAAACCACACATAAAGGAGGTTTCAATCAAATTATAGATTGTTAACATGATTATATTAGTTATCTTATTCGATTAATGCTAATACTTGTAAATCTCGTCAAACATTTATGATTATAACTTATGTTAACAACAAATCAAGTTCCTTTCATAGCTCAGGTATCGGTTATACCATACAGTATGAACTATGAAAGTGCCAAGTGTTATACAACATAAATCAAGATTAGTTATTTAACAAGAAAAGTATTAAAGAGTGAACAAAATAACAAATATAAAATATGTTAGTATCAAACATTAAAGTCCATATTAAGTTTACATTATACTTATTCTTACACCATTAGTGTAACCTTTTCACCTTGACATAATAAACATAGCTAGACATAATGAAAGAAATAAAAACAAATAAACAAAATAAGAACATAAATAAGATAAGAGTTAACTAAGGAAAGGAAAGGGAAGGCATAAACTTGATATTAATGAAAGCAAAGCATAAATATTACAAAAAATACAAAGAGAGAAAGGTAGAGCATGATCTTGATATGGACACCAAGATGCATAAATGCATGGTAAATGCCTCCTTTTATAGGCCAAAATTGGGAACTATTGATTTGATGACTAATTGATAAGTGGGTGACCAACTCTTGACTTGGTGACAATCTTTATCTTCTCTTGTCTGCCCAAAATGACATTGATAACATCAACATTGGAGCCACTCGAAAACATGAAAATTGTAGCCAATTGTCTTATATGTCTTGTGTAAACATTTCATCTCATTTGGACTTCTAAAACTCTAGATATGGCCAAAATACTGAACAGTGCTTGGGCTGGAGGACATATTTGAGCTTCTTTGTTGTTGCTACAATTTGGACTTGAAAATGGCCTTTTTAGATCTTGGGCTCTGATTAGTACTTAAAAGTGCATTTTTATCATGGTTTTATATCATCATTTTGCACTTGAAGTATCAATAACTCCTTAACTAAAGCATATTTTATAATAATATATCTAATAATATAAGATACCTTTAATTTATGGTAAATGTTCATTTTAAATTCAGGCCTATCACATAAATGAAAATATTGATTGATGACTTTAAGAACTTAAATTGCAAAGGCAAAGAGATGGCCAAACTTAGAAAAGAGATGTCGGTGCGATCCAAACCGGAACACTGTTCGGTAATTGGGTCATATCTAGAGCTATATATCTCAGATTTAGGTCCAATTTATATGGATGGAAAGGTAAGACATAGGCCTACAACTTTCATATGGAGCCCAAGATCTAAAAAGGCCATTATCAAGTCCAAATTGTAGCAACAATAAAGAAGCCCGAATCTGTCTTCTAGCCCGAGCACTATTCGGTATTTTGGCCATATCGGGAGTTCTAGAAGTCCAAATGAGCTGAAGTTTTTACACAAGAAATCTAAGACAATTGCCTACAACTTTCATGTTTACAACTGGCTCTAATTTTGACGTTATCAATGATGTTTTGGGCAGACAAGAGAAGATAAGGATTGTTACCAAGTCAAAAGTTGGCCACCCATTTATCAATTAGTCATCAAATCAATAGTTCCCAATGTTGGCCTATAAAAGGAGGCATTTGCCATGCATTTAGGCATCTTGGTGTTCAGATCAAGATCATGCTCTTCCTTTCTCTCTTTGTATTCGTTGTAATGTTTATGTTTTGCTTTCATTAATATCAAGTTTATGCCCTTCATTTCCTTTCCTTTACTTAGTTAACTTTTATGTTCTTATTTTGTTTATCTATTTTTCTTTCTTTCATTATGTCTAGCTAAGTTAATTATGTCAAGGTGAAAAGGTTACACTAATGGTGTAAGAATAAGTATAATGTAAACTTAATATGGACTTTAATGTTTGATACTAACATGTTTTATATTTGTTATCTTGTTCACTCTTTAATACTTTGCTTGTTAAATGACTAATCTTGATTTATGTTGTATAACACTTGGTACAACAAATGCTTGGCACTTTCATAGCCCATGATGTATGGTATAACCGACATCTGAGCTATGAAAGGAACTTGATTTGTTGTTAACATAAGTTATAATCATGAATACTTGACGAGATTTACAAGTATTAGCATTAATTGAATTAGATGACTAATGTAATAATGTTAACAATATATAATCTGATTGGAACCTCCTTTGTGTGTGGTTTCCAATTCAATAATAAGAGTTTATACTATACTTGTTTGATATACCATTAGTGGAACCTCTAACCTTGACATTTGTTATTATTATTGTTTAATCCTTACATTAATATTTCATCTCTAAGTTCTTATCATCATCATCTTCTTCTTCTTCTCTTTCTTTATTATTATTATTATTATTATTATTATTATTATTATTGGTATTATTATTATTGGTATTATTGTTATTATTATTGTTATTATTATTGTTATTGTTATTGTTATTACTGTTGTATTATTGTTATTTATAATTTGTACAATTAACCTCTCTGTGGTTCGACCCCGGTCTTGCCGGGTTATTTATTACTTCGACACTCCTGCACTTGGGAGAAGACATCAACCTTTTAGTCGTGTCAGGCTCCATATGAAAGTTGTAGGCCTATGTCTTACCTTTCTATCCATATAAAGTAGACCTAAATCTGAGATCTATATCTTCAGATATGACCTAATTACCGAACAGTGTTTTGGTTTAGATTGCACCGAGATCTCTTTTCTAATTTTGGTCATCTCTTTGCCCTTGCAATTTAAGTTCTTAAAGTCATCAATCAATCTTTTCATTTATGTGATAGACCTGCATTTAAAATGAATATTTATCATAAATTAAAGGTATCTTATATTATTATAAAACATGTTTTAGTTGAGGAGTTATTGATACTTCAAGTGCAAAATGATGATATAAAACCATGATAAAAATACATTTTTAAGTACTAATCATTAAGGAATCTGCTGAAGTTTTTGGGATTTCCTCAATAAAGTTCTACAAATATTTATATTGATAATCGATTAGTGATTGCATTAGTCAAAAATCTAATGTATCATGAAAGAAGTAAACATATCGATACACGCCATCATTTTATCTGAGAGCATGTGAAGAACAAAAAGTTGAACTGATATCCTGCAAAACAAATAATCAAATTGCAGATATCTTTACAAAGTCATTGAAGGGAAAAATATTTATCAGATTGAAATTCATGCTTGGCATGACATCCCTCGATTGAGTTTAAAGGGGAGATTTGTTATAGTAAACTCAATCAACCACCAACACCACCACCTGCTGCCACCTACTATTAACCACCACTTCAATTTGTGTATAAATAAGCAGCTAAGTTTATAATATTAAGTGTGGAAAGGAAAAAAGAGAAGCATAAAAGAGAAAGAGAGGGTGTGTATTAAAAGTGTGTTTGTATTTTTGTAAGCTTTTGTTTTAAAATAAAACTTTGTATTTTATCCTCTTTGAATGTTTCAAAACCTCTATCAATGGTTTCTCCCACCAATACAGACCTGTGGGTCTTGGGACTATAGCTTCCATCAAACTGTTATTTGGAGCTTCGCTTGTAAAAATCAAATTGAATAGAGTCAAATGCATCTAAACTGAACCTATATTTTTAATTTTTTCAGGAATAAATTACTCATAACAAAATCAGAAATTAGTTTTTCAGTTAGAGAGATAATTTTGGTTTTGGTTGTTTACATAAAATATGCATCTTTTTAATAATTTCTTCATTCTTTAATGTTTAGCTCATTAAAAAAAATCAACGAATATTCGAATCAAAAGAAAAACATAAAAAACATATTTATCAGTCCCGGATACAAGTTTATTGGAAAACTCAGATGAGTAGTTAAAGCTTATCGAAGTGCCACGAGGAGAGTTTGCGTAGATTAGCAGCATTAATATGGACAGATAGTTTCATTCGGCGAACAGATGGCAGCGCTGCTGCCAATATCGCCGGCTTTCATATAAAAAATCTCTTGCAAAATTGTTGTGTTGTAGCAGCAGCAGCAGCTATCTGCATAGATGGTGTTGCTGCTGCCTGCTAGCTATACGTGACACGTAGCCCTGCTCCTATCTTGCACCACCTGGAAAAAAGCTGTTCCTACCTTCTTCGATTCTCTCTTTTTCTGAAAGAATCATCCGCGCAGGAAGACGATGTTAATTTAAGAGACTGAGAATCGAAACCCACATTCAGTATCGTACTATCGTTGATCACGATTAAATCGAGGCGATAGATGATAAGGAAATAATTTAGAATCAAGATAGGTGCATCAACAACATCTTTTATACTAGAATCAGAAAGATTAAAAACTAGAAATACCTCCGATGAGTCGTCTGGAGAAAAGATTGAGTCAACGATTTGTTTTCAAGAAATACATCTAGTACAAATACCCTTTACTGGCTATTGATTCTCTATGATTTTTATTTTTATTTTTATTTTAAATATCAAGTATGTATGTTTACTCAAAGTATTTCTTTTACATGAAAAATTCAAAGTACAAATTAAAAACTCTATGCAATTATCTTATCAAATATATAAATAATTATTTATATAAATAAAAAAGTAGCTAACAATAACCAATAAACAAACTATTAAAATAAGACATTTATCTTATTGTATTTACTAAACTTATTTATTTGAATAAATAAAAGATAAATTCATTATAAAAAACTCATGATTTAAATAATAAATACAAATAAAACTGAATAAATAAATTCACATCATAAAAAATATTATGTAAAGCCTAATATATCAGCAAAATATAAGGAGTGGACACCAAAGATTAAAAAAAAAAAATCTCGAGCGAACCTAATAGTTAACTCAGGTCAACAAATCAAATACATAATCTAGAACACGAAATTAGGATGACCTAATAAATAGGAAGCTAAAAAAAAAATACTAGTAATTTTTTAAAAAAAATACTTTAAAAAGGACCAAAATCAACTCAAGTTAATCTTTATAATATATAACCCAAGTCATGAGATCGAAGTGATCCCATTAAAACCAAACTTAAAATAACCAAGAAGCAAGATTCTTCATTAAACAAATATAGAATGATGAAATTCAGAAACAAAATCAATACAAAAATAATACAAAACAAAACAAAATAAGCAATAATTAAAAGAATTATGAATAAATTCAATATAAAAATTAAATGAAATTAAATTTTTAGGTATTGAATTGAAAAAACATAATAATTAAAAAAATAATTAAAAAAATAGCAGCTAAAAGAATTAGGATGAAATTTGACACACAATTAAATGAAAATAAATGCTTAGAGATGAAATTTTAAAAAAATAAATAAATCATCAGGGATGAAATCAAAAATAAAATTTAATTAGAAATAATAAATGCAAATAAAACAATTGCAATCAAGAGAAAATGGACTGAATCAAAAGAAAAAAAATTGAAGGGCCAATATGATTTTTTATATGGAGAACATGTAATCCGACGAAGAAAAAAAAGAAACAAAGACAAAAAATGAAAAGAAAATTGACACTAAACCAAAACTAACCACCATAAACGTGTCACCCACAAAGGGAAAGGACACTAAAACAAATCTAATAATGTGGTGGAATCACGATTTAAATTACTAAAGTTAGCCACGTACTTCATCCAAAGATGACCAAGCTTTTCTCTTTTTTTATTTGTGTAAAAAAAATGCCCCTCGTACTAAATAATAATAACAAAAAAATATTATAAAATTACAACTAAACCCTTAAAGCCAAGAATAAAAAATTAGAATGACAAGGATAATTAAGTAACCACATTCTTCATTAATTTGTAAAAAGATAAAAATACCCAAAGAACTAAACAACAACAATAATAAAAAACAAAATTCCTAGAAAGCCCTTCGATTAAAGGTTCTCATTGTTAACTTTTAAAGGGCAATATAATAATTGTACTACTATAAAAAGTAAAAGACATTGTTCTCCCTAAACAAATACGAAATGACAAATTAATTGTATGCAAAAATCATTTACCCCTTAAGCAATTCCTTATAAATAAAAGGGTGAAGGGTTAAATGGTAATTTCATTGTAAACTAAGACACATATGTAGAATAGGCTACAATGAAACACTCAATAATTTAGTTTTTTAGTTAACTGGCCATTTAACCCGTGCTTCGCCGTGGGTTATAATTTAAAAAAAAATACAAGATATGTAGGTTATTTTAATATATTTTTTTACATAAAAAAATTCAAAGTATAAATTGAAAAGCCAATGCAAGCAAGATTAAGATATTCCATAACATAAAATGAGACATGTATCCGATAATGTTTACTAAACTTATTTATTTAAAGAAATAAAAGATAAATTTACACCTTAAAAAAATCATGACTTAAAAAATAAACACAAATTAAACTAATTGAACAAACTCATGCCATAAAAAATATTATATAAGGCTGAACATATCAATAATGTAATCTAATAATCAATATTTTTTTATTTTAAAAAATAAACTTTGGTAGTAATAAAAAAAATTATAGATGAATTAGAAATAAAACAATTGAAAAAAACTTACATTAAAATAAAGCATGCAAAAATCATGACTTAGGCCATAAGACTGTGATAAATCCATATAAAAAAACTTGAAGATAATTACAAAGTCAATATTAAAAAAAAATAATTAATATAGAACAATAAGATTGTACGAAGTTGAATCTTCAACAAATTAAATGTCAAAAATTGAAACTATATAAAAAAAATTAATTAAACAAAAGGATTGAAAAAAAGGGCTAGAAAAAACATTAATAAAACGATAAAAAATTTCAATTAAAGGGTTTAATCAAATTGAAAAATAGTTTTAATAAAAGGGAAAGAAATTAAAAGAATAAGGGTCAAACTAAAAAAAATATAACAATTAAAAATTTAATTGAATGATGAAATTGAAAAAAAAAACTTCAACAAAAGTTTCAAAGACAAAATAAAAATTTTAAAAATTGAGGATTGAAATAAAAAACTAAACATATGAGAAATTATAATTGAAAGACTCAATTGAAAAGCATAAAAACTTCTATAAATGGAAAAGAAATGAAATAAGAAATTAATAGAATGAGTACTATAATTGAAAAGTAAAAAAACAAAGAAGATAATGCGGTACATTACCTACCAGGGAAGAGAAAAGAAAAGGGAAAAATCAAACAATCACTTATGATAATTTAATCATTATCAGTTATCACACACGACTTTAAATAAAAGAAAATATAATGACACACTTAGAGAGATGATGGAAGGCTAGTTACATCCATTGCGTGGTGTCACACGCACCGCCTGAAAAACACGGATACCACTCTTGTGCTGAGGCAAGCACACTCCAATAAATCTAAATATAAAAGAAAATTAAGAACACCAAAATGTCTCCCACGACCCTAGAAATTACATAAAATAACCTCAATTGTTAAGCTTATATTTTCTCTTTCAAGATTAAAGATGTAATTGCACTGTAAATTAATTTTAATGAAAGAGCATAAAAGTAATTTTACTATAGCCCAAAATATATTTTATTATGAATTGGGTTATATTTAAACACCCACACCATTTAATTTTTTAGGAATTAATAAAGCTGCAATGTCACTACCTACAATAATTAGAGATATTGATAATGATTGTTTCAAAACAAGTTGAGGATAAATAACTAAATTTATAATAATCACACGATATAATTGGTAACACTGAATCTCAATTACTATTACTATAAAGTAGAAGAACAAAAAATAAAGTTAAATAAACATGTGTTGGCAACAAATTCCATATAATGATCAAATGATTCTTTGAAATCAAATCATGTAGCTTAGGATTAAAAGACATGGGAGGCATGATTTTTCATTTTAGATGTCAATTTTAAGAACCATGGAGTTTAAAGCATGTATCAATAAAATAGCTATTATCATTATAATAGGCATATTTATGAATTTTTTTCTTTGGATCATAATGAATAAATGATTTCTAAAAAGTCATACAAATTCTTTTTATTTGATTCCCACCAAGCATGGTGATAAACCAATTTTTAATTGTCTTAAAAATTTCTTATAACCCTTCTCACTTGGGCATACATAAGGGAGTGAGAATGCCTCAAATTAGGGTTTGATAGTATGCTAAGCTTCGGGCATACTAAGTCTAGTGCTAACCAGACCCAAACATGATTGAACTTGATAGTATGCCATCCCCCTAAACATTGAGTCTAGAGCCAGCCACAGCTAGACATTTTTTAACTTAGTAGTATGTAAAGTCTAGCACTTGGACTTATCGGTCAACTAAAGTTTAAGGTAGCATGGGTCTAGTAAATAGGTAGACCTAATATATTTGAACTTAATAGTTAGTTAAGTACAAAGTAACGATCATCCTTTTTTGTATATGCCTTAGAGAATGACCATCCTTTCTTGGTGTGACCAAGGGAATGATTATCCTCTCTTAGTATGTCTAGAAAAATAACCAACCTCTCTTAGGTTTAATCTTGGGGAAGAAATTAGTCTCCATAGACTTAGCTACTTTTGACGCCTTAAACTTTAAATCTTTTACACCTTTTTTAGGTGAATAAAGTCCTTTAAGGACCCACTATATTTCTATCAAACACTAATATGGATGTAAGAGATATTTATCTCTCATTAAATGTTATCTAAGTAAGATTACACTCCAAACCCTTTTCTTTATAAAAAAGACAAGACTTGTGGACTAAAAATACATCATGAGACCTTCATAAGAAAAGGTTCAAAATCCTAATTCTCTATTGTATATATTTTTAAAGCATCTCTCTCTAGAATATTCTTGTTTTTTCTTTCTCTAAAAGGATATTCATTTAAGTATCAAAGAGTCCCCAACTTTACCAAATGAGACCTTTTGTAGGTGCTAGTCATAACCAACTTTAGCATACTAAGCACCAAGTATAAGTTATCAACTATCTTGGTTAGGGACCATGGAAGAGATTGGTAAGACCAATTGATTAACTGATTATCCAAACTGAGAACTCTAATCCAAGACTAGTTGAATTTTTGAAACATCATAACATGGCCTTTTGATGATTTGTCTCAGCGTAAATCATTACATAAATAGGTTGTAGGTTTATAAGTGATACTAGTTAGGTGGCTTGTGCTACACCGTTGACTAACCTTTTATTTTTATAAAAAAATATATAAAAACAAATTAAGATTTAAGAGTGTTGAACCTGACTGTAACACCAAACCTAAGAGAATTGGGTTTAGACGTAAGACTTATTGCATTGAATCCTAACACATGACCAAAGAGAATTAAATCCTAAAGCAGGGCCGATTAGCCTGAGTCTTGAGGTAGGACCCAAGTGAATTGAGTCATGACACGACACTTATTACACTTAGGTTCTAACATGAGACCCAAGAGAATTGGATCTAAATGGTGAACCTAATAAAATTAGGATAGGACACTAGACTCAAGAGAATTAGGTTTGGATGCTAGACCCATTACCCTTGAGTCCTGATACCAGACCTAAGAGAATTAGGACAGGGCACTAGACTCAAGAGAATTAGGTTTGGATGCTAGACCCATTACCCTTAGGTCTTGATACCGGACCTAAGAGAACTAGATCTTGGCGCAGAACTTATAATGCAACCATATTATTTAATAGTTTTACCCATTCTTACTTAGTATTTTGCATATGTTTTATATATAAAAATCTTGATATTCTTTATTCTATGTTTTGAAGGCACTTTTGGATATAAGATTGAAAAAGAAATAAATTAAAGATAATTGATAAATTTGACTTCCGATCAATATTTTGTGCAAAACTTGGGCTCTAGAAGTCAAAACAAAGCAATTCCAGTGGAATTAGAAAGATAACATCCATGCCTTCATGTACATATATGGCAAGAGAAATAAAAAGAGAAAGAGCATAGAAATCACAATCTTCAAAGTCAAATCTTATATTTTGTCAATATTAACCTTCTGTCATTCCAATTTGAATATCTTGAGTTACGGAAATCCATTTGATGCAAGCTTAATTTTATTGGATTCCTAACTCGAAGACTTATCAACAAATTTTAGTAAAAAAGAAGTTCATATAAGAGAGATATTATTTTTATAAGATGACATATGAATGCTACCAGTAGATAGGTTTTATGAAGAAATAAGTCCAAATTAGTCCAAATTACATCCTAAAATATTCAAATTGACATCCAAATCTTTATTTTGGCAATTTAGCTTATCTAAGTTAAAAGTTAAAACTTGAAGATTTTATGCAAGACTATCTCTTCTTTTATAGGAAAATACTTATTGAAATGTATAAATATAAATTGTCTACTTAAGAAAGGACTATTTTGTAGAAAAGAGATTAAGTTTTCCTAGAATATAAAAAGAAAGAGAGAAAAGAAAAGAGAGGATGACTGGCTAAGAGAAAAAAAAAAACACCTTCCTCTAACAGAACCTGAAATCATAAAAAAACACACCTTCCTCTAATAAAACCTGAAATCATGCTTTCTGATTAATTATTCAGTAGACAAGTAAGGTTAAATTCTTCTTTTTTTCTTGTAAGAACACGACAACCTTCGAGTTTCAAGAACTGTGAGATTTATTTTACCTTTTTTTAGTTTATAAGATGAATATATTTGTTCTCTCATGTTTATTTTTCCTATAATTTTTTATTTTAATTGCTAGAGAACTCAAAGTTATTATTGTATACAATATATTGCTAAGTTTGATATCAAAACTGGAGTTGTGGTATATAAACATATAAAGCAATTGAATTTAATAATTGTAGCGGATCTATGCTATTATCCTTTGGAAGAACGTTTGAACAAATCAAAATATAGATTGTGGATAGTCATGTTGTCAAGATTGTCGCTACACGACGTCGGGTGACGGCTCTACTCTTTTTTGTTGGTTTTAACAAAAAGAATAAATAGTTTTTTTTCTTGATTGGGGGAAATAAAGATTTTATTTGGAGTCGCCATCTAGTAATTTAAGGGAACTAGAAATCCAAAATTAGACATTGGTCCCAGAGATTTAGGTACTGGATTAGTTATGATTAAGGGAAGGTAGACACCACCCTTAAAACATCCTTTCAGAGAAAGGTTACCCTTACTTGTATGTTTTTCATTTGATTTAAATGCTATTATATTTTGAGCTTATTTGCAAAAAAATTTAAATGGTTAGCGTCGGTCCCTAAAAATAGGAGATACATTAAAAATAACATCAGTCCTTAAAAATAGGAGACTTTGTCTAAAATATCGATGTTTGTCCTTAAAAAGGAGAATTACTTTTGATTTACCAAAAGAAATAATAATGAACATAATCCATATTTGGTATTTAAATTTTTGACATCGGTCATTTTTTGTAAATAAAAGAGACGTGTCGACAAATAATATTTATTTTATAAAACAAAATTTATTTTGATATCATTAAGAAATGGGTATATCAATTCTTGAGAATCGGGTTTTGACCCATGAACAGTAACATGATAAAATGGGTGTTAGACCCGCGTCATTATTTATTTTAAATTTATTTTTTTGTTTTTTTACATGCAAAAATTTACAAATATTTATATATAAAAATATCAAAAATACCATAAAAAATCATAAAAAAATTACATGAGTGCCACTGTATAGGTAAAAGACTAAAATACCCTCGGATTTATCGAAAATTTATGAAAATGCCACTGGCGGCGCGTGTGGCTCACGCGTGGCTACTATTGATGGCGGCAAAATTTTCCGGTGAGATTCCAACCAAAAGATGGTTGATTCTGGTAAATTTGAGAACGAGGATTCTGATGGTGGTGGTCTTGATGGCTGTTGATGGCTGATGTGGGAGAATCGACGACTTGAAGGTCGATTGGTTGATGATAGTCGCGGCCTTTTTCCGGCCAAAATCGTGGGTGAAAAAGTGTACAACGGTCGGGGTTTTGCTTCAGAGGAGGCGATGCACCTTTCTGTGGTGGTTTCGCGGCTTGAAACAGCAAAAAATGAGAGATCGGAGGAGAGAGAGAGAGAGAGAATCGCCGGCAAGAGGGGAGAGAAGCTCTGAGTTTTGATACAATGTGGACGAGTGTATGGTGTATCGGTGCGTCTGAAGCCTATGAACAGTTGGATCATGGATGAATAGATCGTGCGACTGTGATTGGTTTGATCTGCAAGTTAATCGGACGGTCAGGATGGACTAGGCTATGATTTGGTGTGTCGCAGTGTACCGAGTGTTTGTTACACCTGATGACGTGGCACAACAGGATCAAAGGGCAAATTATTTTAAAAGCTAAGATGGATTTGGGTTTTAATCCGATGTGGTAAAGCCTATTGTATCCTAAAAAATAAAGGCTCAGATTTAAATACTATTAGATCTAACGGTTGAGATATTTTTGGTATTTTTCAAATTGTTTTTTAAAAAAATCAGTATCTTACTAAGATAAAGAAAAAGTAAATGAAAAATGAACATTAAATAGTAACACAAATAGTTTTCTCTCGAATTCAGAATTCACAATTCTCTTGATTTCTGTTTTTGTCCCTGTTGACTTGGTTTCATTGGCTATTTATAGCCAAGGAGACAACGAATCACAAATTGCGCAGGTAATTACGGGATTATGCAAAATTTTCAATATATAGCTGCACCGCCTATCATCGACAGAAATCCTCCGCCTACTATGAAAAAATTGAATTACTTTTTTTTGTTTTATTATATATAATAATAATAATATTTATTTATAGGGGTAAAATTACACATTCAAATCAGTATTATAAAAAGCTTTTCATCTGCTAAAAATCAATTTTAATTACAAAAAAATCTTAAAACGGGTATTAACTCGATGGACCGGGTTTTTTGACCAAAAATAGCATGAAACTCATTTTCCATCACGGTCAACATGGTGAGACCCATATTGACCCGGTGGACTCATTTTTGACCGAAAATGACGGTTTTGACTCGAAACGGCCCGAAACTCATTTTTCATCACGGTTGACATTGTGGGACCCGTATTGACCCGGTGGACTCGGTTTTGACCAAAAATGACGGTTTTGACCCGAAATGGCCCAAAACTCAGTTTTCATCGCGGTCGACATAGTGGGACCTGTTTTGACCCGATGGACTCGGTTTTGATAAAAAATAACGGTTTTGACCTGAAACGACCCGAAACTCATTTTTTTATCCCGGTCGACATTGTTTAACCCGTATTGACCTGGTGGACTCCATTTTGATCGAAAGATGTGGTTGACTCGAGAAAATATATTTTAAACTCTTTTTTTTCTTTTTTTTATTTATTATATTTTTTATGAATAATAAAATAAAATAACATTCGAGAAAATTTTAGTGAATCCAAAATTAAGTTACAACAAAGATTAATCAATTTATCTAGTTCTTAAGGTTGTCATTCAATTAAATTATTAGTGCAAGCATTGTGGTTATTTGATGGTTAGGGTTAGTTATATGACGAATCTATTAATTAATTAATGTTAATAAATGATAAATATTTACAATATAAAATTGATGTATTGTTTTAGTAATTAATTCTGACTTCTATAGGTGGATGTTTACTTGAAATTAAGGTTTGGTATCTTGATAATTTTCTGATATTATTTAATTTTATTTAATAGTTTTATGTTTTCTTTTGCTTTAACTTAAATAAATTTTAACCCTCTTCAAAATACATATCATATAGCATAAAAAATTTAACTTAAACCTTTCTCATAAGATCGACTATTTGTTTGCTCTATACTATCTTGTGTTTTATGTTTTAAGTTAGGGTAATTAATTTGTGCAATTGTGATATCATAACAACTTATTAAAATTAGGTCCTGATGCCGAACCTAAGATAATTAGGTCTTCATGAAAGACCTATTATCTTTAGATCTTGACACGAGACTCATTACCTTGGATCCTGACATATGACCTTAGAAAATTAGGACCGGACACCGAACCTATTAGCCTTGGGTCCTATGTTGGATCCATTAGTCTTGGGTCTAGACAAGAACCCATTACTTATGGGTTTGGATGCCAGACCCACCAACCTTGGATTCAGATGTCATACCCTAGATCATTGGGTTAGGTGGTGCTGTAAGACCCAAATGATTTTGTTTGTATTCTTGGGACACACAAGCAACTTGGGTTAGGTATCCATTTCCAGCCTTAATTTCCTTGGATTCGGAAGGTAATGTTGGGCTCAAATTAATAATAATAATTGATTTTATCCTTAAAATCAAATTCATCTTTTTATCAATAATAATAATATTTATTTTAATTTTAATAATATTAATGAATTTAATAATATTTATAATAATATTTAACTTATCTACTCAAGTTTTTCTTCAATGATAATAATATTTTTTTTAATTTACTAATGATAATAACAATAATAGTAATAACAACTCTTAATTTTACATTTCAAATCAAATTTAATATTTTTTCCAATATTTTTTTACAAATTTATTAATTATTATATTAATAATATTAATTATAATGAAAATAATGATATTTATAATATTAATCATAATAAAAATCATAATATTTATAACATGAAAAATATTATTTTTAATATTAATTCTTTTAATTTTAATAAAAATAATAATATTTGTAATATTAATAATAATATTAAACTTGTCTTGCCCAGGTTTTTATAATAGTAATATTTTTTTAAAAAAATATTAATAATAACAATAACAACAATAATAAAAAAAATTGTTATTATTTTTTTTCTTTACAACGTCTATAGACTTAGCCATATGGGTTTACAACCCAAGGTACAAGTCAAAAGAAACCTAGTCTGCATCTAGCTCGTGAGTTGCAAACCCAGGCATACGGACTTGTTGTCCCCCCATGTTTTATAGTAATAATTTTAACTTTTTTTAAAAAACTTTAATAAAAAACAATCATTCTTAATTTTACCTTTCAAATTAAATATATTTTTTTTCAATATTAATAATACTTTTTACAAATTTATTATTTATAATAATAATAATGATATTTTTAATATTAATAATATTAATTATAATAAAAATTATTATATTTATAATAAAAATAATAATATTTTTAATATTAATACTTTTAATTATAATAAAAATAATAATATTATCATGTTAATAATATTATTATACTTACATGATCCAAGTTTTTATAGTAATAATATATATATATATATATATATATATAATGATAATAATAATAACAATAACAATAATTGTTATTATATTTTTTTCTCTATAAAATCTGTAGATGTAGCCACATGAGTTTGCAACCCCTCGAGTTTATAAATCTCAGGTGCAGGTCAGAACAGACTCAAATATGTGTTTATATCCAGCTCGTGGTTTTGCAGCCTCGTGCGCTTAGGTCTTCAACCTCTCAAGTTTTTGTATTAATAATTTCAATTTTTTTTTAAAAAAATTTAGTAATAATAATAATGATAATAATAAAATAATAGTAATAATTCTTAATTTTAAATTTTAAATTAAATCTATTCTTTTAAAAAACTTATTAATAATATTACTTATAATCAAAATAATAATATTTTTAATATTAATAATATTAATTGTAATAAAAATCATAATATTTATAAAAAAATAATGATATTTCTAATATCAATATTTTTAATTATAAAAAATAATATTTATCATATTAATAATAATATTAAACTTGTTTGATTTAAGTTTTGAACCAATTATAGATAAAATAAAAATTTTAAATATATGTTTTTTTGTGGTCTTTTTTCTTATTATTATTGCTCTTGAAAATGATATTCTTTTAAAAGTTAAGATTATAAAAGTTAAGATTATAAAGTAATTATAATTGGTGAGAGAATAATAATACTCCCCGCTTGATGCAGTCTTGAAAAAAAAAACTGAATTGTATTTGTAAATAAGAATTCACAATATTGATGATATAATATAATTAGTTATTTAATTTATGATTTGACATGAGTTATTTTTTAAAACAACATTAGATATGTAGATTATTTGATGTGTTTTTTTATAAAAAAAAATTAAAATATACATAGAAAATATATACAAATATCTAATTAAATAAATTGATAACATATCTATGTAAATAAATAAATAAAAAAACTTTAACAATAACTAAAAAAATTAAGAAATAAATGTATATTAAAATATTCAATTATATAAAATAAAATATTTATTTATTTAAATTAATAAAAAATAAACTTATACCAAAATAATCTTTTAAAATAAAATAATAATTTTATTATAACAAATCACAATAATTGTGTATACAACACCCTATATAGTTTGTTAATGATAAAACTATAATTATAAAAACTGATTTGAGGTTACTGTATCCTTTTAAAAATAATTAAAATGAAATAGTTTTAATAAAAACAAATATTTTCTTTTAAAAAAAAGTTAATAGGGTAAGGGTTTGACCAGATGAATACCATTTCACAAGTGAACCTGAGCTTTTAAGAGGGTAAGATTGGTTTTTCCCCTCCTGTTCTTCTTCAATTAGAACCGGTTCCAACCGAAAAAAAGCCGAAACAGCAAACAAAAAAGAATGGAAAAGGAAAAGAAATGAAAACTAAAGGGGTACGTGGCAATTAAGAAGCACTACAAGTCAAATCGTCCTTAATACTGCTGTGATTGGACCCACCTATCCTACCCTTTTGTACCATCCCCTTCTCCTCTCTCCGCTACTTGTTTATTTATTTCCCTACTTTTTTAACACTTCCTTGTTCCTTCCTTCACCCCCGTATAGCCGTAACCATACAGTGGCAAAGGCACAATCTTTGCTTAAAGATTCATTTTATGATGAGACATGGTGGGCTTAAGTATAGTTCTTGAGGCACAAGAGAGTGGTAGTGTTAACAGCAAAACCCCACAAGTTATCAACAAAGCTACCATGATGATGATGATGATGATCAGCAACAAACCTTCTTCCCCTCCTAGTTTTTCTTCTGCAACTTGTTCTTTTCCTTCTTACAGAGACTGTTCTTTTCCAGTCCCTGCTTTTCTTGAACAATGCTTTCTCTGTGGGCAGAAACTCTTGCCTGGAAAAGATATATACATGTACAAGTAAGTGAAGTGTTGTGCCGGATCTCTGTGATATGTTTCTGTTAACCTTCAAGACTTCATCTTTTCTTGTTTTTTGTGCAAAACCCAGATCTTTGTTATCTCTCTTTCTTTGTTTGTGTGCTAAAAAGTTTTGATTTGGATGTTGGCTAACTATGTTCTTGATTTGCTGTGTATAGAGGGGACAGGGGTTTTTGTAGCGTGGAGTGCAGGTGCAGGCAGATTTTTATGGACGAGGAAGAGACAATAAGGAAAGAGAACTGTTCATTCTCTGCAATGAAACCAACTGCTTCTGCTGCTGCTGCTTCTTCTTCCTCCTCCACTAAAAGCACTTCTACAACTCCTGCTTATCGTCACCGCAAAACCACAAGAAACCGGGCGGGTGGTTTTGCTTACTAAGAGGGGGGAAAGGGACGCCTCGATGGTGCTGTTTTTTTATCCTTCTAGTTTTGCCCTTGTTACTTTTTTGTAATGACATATCTATCCTTTTTCGTTTGGGTAAACTATGAAGCTGACAAGGGTTTTTAATTAAATTTTTAGCCCCCCACATACCTATGGCCATGGTTTACAAACCAGGCTTAACCCGGGAATATTCCACGTAAAAAATAGATAAATACTATGCATGTTGTAAATCTTAAAGGATTTTTATTTTTATTTTAGGAAGATCAGATACTATCTTCTCATGTTTTTTTTATCTTATATTAAAAAAATATTTTTTTTATTATGAACATATAATATTTATATTATTAGATTTTTAATTCCACTTTGAAAAATTAATAACTTCTAGTGTTTATATAATGAATTTCAATATAAATTGATAAGTAACCAGGAAATATAGTTAGAATAAAACCTCTAATTCCCTCTACCTAGAGCTATATTTAAATATACTTAATTATAAAAGTGTTGATACTATAAAAATATTTTATTTGAAAATAGGTGTAGAATAAGTACTACAATATTAGTGTAGTTGTGGAGGGAATAAGCACTGGGAGGACGCTGTGCACGGATGAGGGAACAATTTTGACGGTGCTAAGGCTAGTAGTGGTGAATCGAGGAGAATATGTAGTTTGTGGACAATTTTATGGTAGCCATTGGCAAACCAAAGTTACCATCTAGAACAATGAAGAAAAAGGCTCTCTTTTTAGAATATATCTTGCGAGAACTCCTGTCGTTTTATTTCTATGTCAACATATGCTTGCATTTTTACCGGCTTTGTTTGCTTGCAAAAAATGCCAAAATTGTCAAGGTTTGATTGTAAAGCTAAACTTAAAATTATACATTGTTTTAAAACTTGGTTTTGCCTAGTGAGTGGATTGACATAAGATTGGATTGACTAGATAACTGAATTAGTCCGAGTTAAATAAATTATTTTTAAAATTAAAATATATTATTTTTTACATAAGATTGGATTGACTAGATAACTTCATATTTTTGAAATTTTGTCACAGAAAACTATTAATTGCTGCTGCAAAATTATATTTTTGAATTAAAAATAGGATACCTTGGTGTTAGGGATATTTTGATCCTTTTTTTTTTTCTTCCAATGATCCATTGATAATAAAAAATTAGCAGGGCTATATGTATCTTTCAACTTTTTTAAAAACAGTAAATAACTAATTTACCTCTAGGTTTAAAAAAAATACACTATTGTCCAAAGGTATTTACATTTTGTTTTAATTTTTTTAGCAGAGGAAAAATATTTTTGTCATTGGAATAAAAAATGTAAGACATGTGCAGGTGCATTTCCATCCTTTTACATCAATTTGTTTTTTAAAAAATCAAGATTCATGGAGGTTATTTTAATTTTCTTTTCTTTTTTATGTTGAGTGAATAATTTTTATATTAAAAAATTGATTGCACATGTTTTTCATGTGTTAGTGCACTGGAGGTGCTTCGCTCCTCCTAGCAATCAAACCTGTATTTTTACCATGTCATTGAAAGAACTATCGTGTTTTCTCTCCTCTCAGTGCAATGTGTGACGTGGACGGATGAAAGATTTTGTTACAAGTGATTGTTTTTTTTTTTACCTCTTATTTCTCCGAAAAAAAAAAGAAAATGTAATTTTTCTTTGCTTTTGATATTTCACTTTCAATCATTGTTCTTTTGATTTTAATTTTTAATTTTAGATATTTTTATAAGAATTTTGCTTATTTTCATGAATTTTTTTTTAATTTCAATGTCATATACTATATTTTTCAATTTAGTTTTTATTTCTTTGATTTATTTTGTTGGCCCTTTTGTTAAAGTAGAATTCATTTTCAATTCCATCTTTTAATTATAGTCCATGGTGTATTATTTTTTCCAATTTGATTCTTAATATTTTGATTTTTTTTTTGTATTAAAGTTATTTTTCTTTTCAATGTAATCCTTTTACCAATTTTTTTTTTCCCTCCAATGTGTTTTATATTTTGAATTTCATTCTTATTTTTTTACTTATAATTTTTTTATTTTAGATCCTTTTTTGTAATTGAATTTTTTTCATATTTCATTCTTCAATATTTTAATTGTTTGCGATTGAATTTTATATTTTTTTAATAGTACTTCCAGTCTAATAACCTGATTCATAGGTTCACAATGTTAATGTAAGTCAACACCGCTTTTGTTTTGCTCAATTTTATCATTCATTATTATTTAAAAAAAAACAAGATTGACTTTATAATTTTATTTTATGTTGAGTTATTCTAGTTTATTGATATACACCACGAGTTTTGCTAATTAACTTAGCTTAACTCATCCTTTATTACTCAAATTATATGCTTATCATATAAATTTGGGTTTTTTTTTGTTCTATTTTGTTAATCCAAATTTGCACTTTTAAGGTTTTTTTGTCTAAGATATGGTGATTCTTTTTTATATAAAAATCTTCTTCTATTAGTATCATTGTCTATTTTTCTATTTTGTTTAATTAAAATACAACCAACTTATTAAATCTAATTGGACCTATAATCCATGTAATTTATTTTTTAAAACATGCTTTGCAACACTTAAACTATCGCGGTTTCTTTTTTTACCTTTTTACTCTAATTTTAGATTTTATTTTAATTAATATTTTTTAATAATTTTTAACTTATATTTCGATTAATATCCCTCTTCTAATTTTTTTCCTCTCGTGTTAGCCTTTTTTGCATAAATTTTGTTTATTTTAAAAAATTATTTTATATGTATTTAATTTTTGAAGATATTATTTAATTTTGTCTATAATTGTTTTATGTTTTATATAAATAAACTTTATTTTTTTATTTACATAAATAATTATAGATTTATTTAATTAAATGATTGCATAAACTTTTCTACTTATATTAAAAACTTTTTTGTCAAAAAATGTCAGAAAAAGTCTATATATTATTTACAACCCCCAGTAAAATACTAGTCAATATATATATATATATATATATATATATATATATATATATATATATATATATATATATATATATATATATATATATATAGTACACGCGCGCGCACACATGCCAAGTTAGAGAAGAGGGTGGTGGGTGGCAGGCATAAAGTCACTGGATTCTGTCCTCAGACTAGCAAGGTGGGCACGAAGGTATTGATATTGGAATTTAAAAGAATAAGAAAAGGTGTTAGGAATTAGAAACTTGGAATCTTTTATAGTTTCCCATGTGCCCATGCAGTCATGAAAGCTGGAACCCTTGCTTAGCTATGAAGGGCAAGCCATTCATGGGAAGGTGGGAGAGTATTTTATATGGTGCTACATTCCACCACCCTCCCTTGAAAGCGACAGCTGTGCTCTTGCACCACCCTGTCGATAATCCGATTTTCTCTTTTATCGGTTCCGAGATGCATTCCAGACAAAACTGTATGGTGCTAATCACACCTCTTTCTGGGGATCTTCGACCTTTAATCCATGTCCAGGTGAACAGAGATTACTTAAAAATCTACCCAGTCAAACTCTTCAAAAATACAAACAAAGAGAGATTCATCTTCAGGCAGAGCTTTCGCAGTGACAGCTGAGCTTGTGCATATTCACTTGTTCTTCTCTACACGTGACTTGACCATTTTCTTATTACTTTACATTTTTGAACACGATATCAGGGATAAATGGTATTTCAGTTTATATCCAAGTCTTTGAATCAACAGCTTCAACTTCCCTGATGAAAGAAGCAACTCAAGATAATTCAATGCAGCCAGCATCCGCACGATGAATAACTATGACAAAAGTACTATCCAAAGATGAAAGCAGCAACTCAGTGGACTGAGGGACGGAGATTCATATCCACAGGTTCAAAACCATTTTAAGTGTGATCAAATATACATGTTAGGCACAGGAAATTCTGGCTAGAGTCTTTGCATGCCAGGAAGTTTCAATTAATACATACAAGCACTAGCTATAGCATCATGATCATAAATGCATTATCGGCATAGTTGTGATCTCCGTGACCATCAGGATCAACCAGATTTGAATAGCAAAACAGCTTTCTGGTCCAAATAGAAATAAACAAAGTGGTTCGTCTCATGAGTCACATATGAACCTGTATTTCAGGAACAAAATGAAAACAGAACAGAAGTTACTGAACTTTTTCATGAAACAAGCTACACACAATCCAATTTCCCTCAAAGGATCAAAATGTATCAGTGAGGATGGAAAGCAAGGCATTTTCTTCTTTACCAATTCAGTAAGATAAACTAAAATGAAGCGAGAACAGTTAGCCAACACAGTTTGCACAGTCCAATTAAGATGCACCAATCTCAACAAACATGGGATACATATTCTCGAAGCATGATGATGGGACGTCTAGTACTACTAGACAGGGGTCACTCTCATGTTTGAGCATCTAACTGCTAATTTTCCTCAGCAAAAGAGATATGCAAGTGGCGGTGTTAGAGCTAGTATAGAAATCTTACACAAATTCTCATTTACGATTTCTGGGAACTCGGAACATGTTCATGAATAGGCAAAGTGCCATTCTCGGTTGTGACCTGGGTGAAATTGAAACCAACAGATGCATTCGTGCACATTTACTTGAAAGAGAGGACAGAGAGCGCGATCCTCTTCCCACCCTGGCCCACAATTAACAATCCCTTTACTTATTTAATTCCCACTTATGCATCATCATTTTTTTTTCTAACCATGTTTGTTTATAAAAATAAGTATTTTACAACTGAAATTATTAGCTCCAAAAGAGAAATCATTCTAGAAGTTATATTTGGAAAGAATATGAAGCTGGACTAGGCTTAAACTTACGTTGGACAACAAGAAAATCAGAACAGATTCAGGCTGATCAGAACATACTGTAACCTGATTTTGAAACTAGGCAACAAACTAGTATATGGAAAGCTATATCCAATCCAGGCAACTAACCAGTAGAGTCTTCTAGTAAAATCCTACTTAAACACTACATTTTTCCACAATCCGACATTGTTCTTCTTTCTCATATTTATCTATGTATTTGTTGGACAGCACCAAATGATCCGAAATGCAGCCCAACTGAAGGCAGTTTTTAAACCAAAGCAAGTCAAATACCTCTACCAGTAACTGCGAGATATATACATATCTTTACTTCTTTCTTTCTTTCTTTCTTTCTTCTTCTTCTTCTTCTTCTTCATCATCATCTTTTTTTTTTCTCTTTTGCATAAATTGAAACTGTGAGATAGTTTGAGTGTAAGCTGAGATTTGAGTCAATATCCTATTTCTACTAATCCACAAAATATATGACTTTAAATAATCATAATCTTTTTCTGTACACAGAAAAAAGGCATCACTTCAAACAAAAATCTCAGCATCACTTCAAACAAAAATCTCAAGAATTTCGTTTGAATTTAACATATAATGCCCCTAATTGATTAACTACTTTTATTGTTTCTGACACAATTGAGTTCCAGCACAAGGTCTGTTCACTAAGAGGTCCATCATGGATACGCATGCTGTGAAAATACAAACATTCTTGCTGCGCTACCTCTAAAGTAGTTGATTAACAGCCATCTGAAGCAAAGAAAAGACATTTTCTTTTTCCACCATGCGCATCTCTTGAACATGGATATACCAGTTTCACTCTAACCCCATGTCAGCATGAACTGAACATTGAGATCCATCACATTGAAGATTAAATGTCCTCGTCAAACTATCAACCATGATATATTTGACAGCCAGATGAGCTATACAAACACTTTAATTTGGCTAAATTTTAACAGGCAAAGCCATAGTCCTATTCTCAAGCAAATGAGATGTCCCTCTGACTTTGTGCAAATAACAATGTATATTAACAATCTGTTCTAAATTATGTGCTATGCCTGATTAAAATCTTTAGGGAAGCTAAGGACTACGAAGTTTTACATGCAGAAAATTAAACAGAAAAAAAAACACGTTACAATAATATAGACTCTTTTCAGATACACCAATATATTAACCTTCATGCAAATGAAATCAAATCACACTATATGCATTCAAGAATTTCATAAGAAGAAGCTTAAGTGGGCTTCTGAATAGTTTGCTTTGTATTGATTTACTCAATAACACATCTCAAGTGTTGCTTTTTAATCATGCAACATCTTCAGAGATTGTTTCAAAATTCAATAGCATCTATAGATCATTTGAGCCATTTTATTGAAGGTGTAGGCCATGCCTAGCCAATAACAAATGATCATAGTCTTGACATTATCAATTTTGCACAAATGTACAACTCACGGACAATGAATTCATAGACATTAAATGGCCATAGTTAGAGCTTAACTGCAGAAGGGGAAATATATGCCGCATGAAAGCACTGAGAACATATATTATCACTAGTAAAGTCAGTTGATATCAGCAAGATCCACTCTCCAACCATTAGATTCCCATTGGGATAAGATCACCCAGAAAGATCAAACAAGAACAGCCAGATTCTAAGGCAGGCAACAACCTAGACATTTAGCAAACTAATTAATTAAGTCTTATCCAGATAATCGAATCCAAACCAGCCTATCACTTCACACAGTCAAAGCCCCAACAGCACCTCAAACTGAAAACACAATCAAGTTTTTGCTCATCCCTAGTTATCCCTAATATCATCATCACAAGCAAAACCTAAATTAGTACAATTCCTTAATTCCTAACCAAATCAATGGCTCAAATCCAATTACAGCCCACATCTCTTAATAAGCTATCAACACACTATTGAACCATAGCTTATCACATCCCTTTGCAACGCAATTATATTATCACAAATCAACTATGCCGCCTCTATAACAGAAAGAAACAAGTTAATATAGTTTAATCTAAGCTTAGATCTGTCTTCCATATTATTTTAACACATAATAACATTACCCACCCTGTAATTATTGAACCTAAATATATACCAAAAGCATAGATCTTTAACAAAAACACTCCAAACCCCAAAAAAACCAATGTACTAAACCAATTCTAACAAGAAAAGCAGCCACGAAAATTAAAAAAAGAAAGTGAAAATGGGTTACCGAAATTGCGACCAACAATGCAATGCCAAGTGGGTCCATGCTTCTTATCAAACTCCTTCTTTATATGCTCTGCTACATCCTTCTCTACATTGTTCCTCTCAAATGCCTAAAAATAACAGTTAAAAAAAATTACCCAGAAAGCAAAATCAAAAACAAAAACAAAAACAAAAACAAAAACAAAATTATCAAGTAGAAACCCAGTTTAAGAAAAAAAAAAGAAATTAAGTGAGAGAAAGAGAGCTAACCGCGATGGCTATATCAACAGCTTCCTTTTGCATGTCATCTTTCATGTCAGCATTCTTGATGATGATCTTTTTTCCGGGAGGGGCTGCTGCAGCCGGTGATGATTTCCGGTAATAAGAGTCGTTTTCGACCTTCACACCTCCGGTGATGCTTCTTTTCATGTCTTCACTGTTCATTTTCTTTGCTTTGTGGTTAAGTTTTAGGGATTTTTTTTTTTTTTTGATAGAGAGGGGAGAGCTTTCTGAAGGAAAAGGGAAGTAGGATGTAGCTGTCTTCTTGTTTTCTGTCGAGTGGAGACACTGAACTCTGAAAGTGAAGTGTGGAATTTATTTGATGATTTTACTTTGGTTTACTGCCACATGTGGTCCCTGTACTTTTTACATTTTCTCAATGCAGTCCTTGTACTACAAGATAATGCAGGATAAGAAAAAGAATGTAATAAAGTACTAAAAACATAGAAAAGGTTAATTTTACAAAGTTAACTTGTATAGTACAAAAGGTCAAAGAAGATAATGTGAAACTTGGACGAGCTTATGCAAGAATTAAAGGGATTAGAGGCCATGAGGAGAGACCTTGAGGTTGCTCTAATAGCTTCAGGATCCACTTCAAATGAGATGCTCAAGACGAAAATCCTTGTCATTTGGGACATTACTTGGACAAATTTGTTCTCTCTTTCCACCAAAATACTGCAATATCCCATCTTCAAGCACAATATCTGTGAATAGAAAATGATCAAATCCATGATGATCTCTTGTATTTTATGTTTAAATATAAAATGAATCAATGAGGAACACTTGTTACTGTAAAGCAAAGCTTAAAAAAGGGGGGAATATATTAGTAGTAGAGAATATTAGTTAAAAATGAATAATACTTGGCTGGCTGTAAAGGAATGTAGTTGTTGTCATGAAATTATAGTTATAAGATGGTGGAATATTAGAAGTATTGCCAACAACTTGAGCAATATAATAAATATTAGCTATTATACCATTTATGGTGTTCTAAATGACAGAAGTTATGACATAGTAGCTGCTGTTGTGTTGGAGAAACAGGATTAACGTTGGTGGAGATACATCATATGGATCGGAAAGGAATTGGCTGTAACTTCATTAATTTCCTTACAAAATATCCTTATTGTTCAAATAATATGAATCAATCAATTTTTACTTAACTAAACTACATCCCACCACCTAAAAATAGAGGTCAAGAGCTTCCAAACATCATAAAAAAAAATAATAATTCAAAACTGGTTTGCCATCCAAACTGTAGAGGGAGATTTAGTGTTGCAAGGATACAAGTAAATCAGAAGCATCTCCCAATGGGATGCATGCCATAGACATATCACTGTTAGAATTTTTAGATTCATCAACGGATTTTTCTATTGATATTTATATTCTTAACCTATCGGTAAAAAATTTATTAATGGGCTCACAAATAAAAATATTTTATTAGAAAAATTCTTATTAGTAATTTATAGTCTATCGGTGCAACAATTAATAATAATTTTATTGATAATAAAAAATAAAAAAACATAATAACTAAAATTCAAAAATTTGTTCTTATATGAAAAAGATTTCAATAATAATATTCATACAATTATTAAAAACAAAAAAGATAAAAAAATTAACAAAACAAAAATAATGTAAAAAAAAACACAAAAAAAAAGAGAGAACAAAACTTCTTACCTTAATTTCATTTGAATTTCTATGAGAAGAGAAAAAAATAAAATAAAAAAGATAAATGTTAATTAACAAAATGAAAAGAAAAGATGAGAAGAGAAAAAAAAAAGAGAAAAAAAAAAGAGAAGAGAAGGACATACCTATCATGTATAGAGCATAGCAAAAAATAAAAGAATTTAAGGGGAAGAAAAGAAGAAAGATAAGAGAGAGAGAGAGATGCTAGTGGACTTAAAACAAGAGAAAGAGAGAAACCTATCTATTTTAGGGATTCTAGTATTTTAATTTGGGATTTTTTTCTAATAATTTTATTGATAAATAATTAAATATTAATATTTTTAATTTTTTTATCGGTGTTTTTGTTTGCACTATCTAGTTGAATTTTTCAATTTAATAATTTTTTTTTAGAAACCCCCAAATATTATTAATAGTTATTTAGTTTCTCAATGATTTTCAATGCAATTAAGAAGTTAAAAGTTTCAAAGCTCTCTAAAATATATCAACGAATTTAATCCATTAGTGATACCGTACGAAAACAACACCATCAATAGTGCTATAGAGAAGGGAACTATTTCATTGCTCTCTAAAATATACCGACATACTTAATTTGTCAGTGATCTCGTATTTAATACCATGAACAGTGCAATTAAAAAATAAACAATTCCAAAGCTCTTGGAAAAATATTGATGAAGATTAACAGTCGGTGATCCTATATGTATAGACAATATGAATAATGCAATTGAGGAGTTCAAAGTTTTAATACTCTTTGGAATATATTGACAGACTTAATATGTCGGTCATACCATCTAAAAACGACACCATCAATAATGTCAGGAAGAAGGGAACAATTTCAATGCTCTCTTGAATATATCGAAGAACTTAATCCATTGATGATCTCTTATTTAATAGACACCATGAATAATGAAATTAAGAAGTAAATTGTTCTAAAGCTTTTAGAAAATACCGACAAACATTAATTGTCGATGATCTTATATATAATGGATAACATGAATAGTGCATTTGAGAAGTCAAAAGTTTCAATGCTCTCTCAAATATATTAATGGACTTAATTCATCATGATACCTTTTGTATTGAACACAGTGAACAATGCTAGGGAGAAGGGAACAATTCCAATGCTTATTGGAATATACCAATAAACTTAATTTGCTAGTGCATCTATTAATATTTTACATTTTATATATATTTCTATCGGTTTAAAATAATTTTCGTTACTAAATTGTATATGTATTCGTTATCTATTCACCCTATAAATACTTAAAATCACAGTAACATACATAATATAATAATATCAGTTTTGTGTATAATAATAAAATTATATAAAATAAATATTTCCTTGTCATTTAATAATAAATTAACATCATTGTCAGTACATTAAAGTTAATTTCATCTATAAATATTACATTATAGTTTATAGCATTATAAATTCGTGTTGTGAAAATTAATCACAATAGTCTTTTTCTTATTGTTCAATTTCATTATTGTCATCTTTATCTTAATTTCATTATCATCATCATCATCTTCATCAACTTGTGTATATCCACTAGTTCTCAAAATATCATTTAACTCTTCAACGTCAACATCAAAAAAAGTATTCTTAGTGATGCAAAAAATTGAATTTTTTTTTCTAAGTCATTAGACAAAACAACTCAATATGGATCAACTAACTCACCAAGTTGAAATACATCATCTCCCACAATTAATTTATCGTTGCCATTTTGAACAACCTAGTCATGAACATTGGGTTTGCTTTTCATTACAAATAACCAATAAACTCTTAAACGGTCATTTTTAAAGGATGGAGTATGTGTGTAATAAACTTGTTGATATTGCTTAGCGAAAACTAAGACATCATTGATGTTGTGGAGTTTAGCTTTTGTAATATTTTTGACCAAATCATGATGAGGATCTACTATAATTTATTTGTCAATGGTATCATACCACTTGATTGATACTTAAAAGTGTATTTTTATCAAGGTTTTATATCATCATTTTGCACTTTAAGTATCAATAACTCCTAAACTAAAGCATGTTTTATAATAATATATCTAATAATATAAGATACCTTTACTTTGTGGTAAATAATCATTTTAAATGTAGGTCTATCACATAAATGAAATGATTGATTGATGAATTTAAGAACTAAAATTGAAAGGATAAAGAGATGGCCAAACTTAGAAAAGAGATATCGGTGCAATCCAAACCGGAATATTATTTGGTAATTGGATCATATCTGGAGCTCTAGATCTCAGATTTAGGTCTACTTTATATAGATGGAAAGGTAAAACATAGGCCTACAACTTTCGTATGGAGCCCAAGATCTAAAAAGGTCACTTTCAAGTCCAAATTGTTGCAACAACAAAGAAGTCTGAATATGTCCTCCAGCCCGAGCACTGTTCAGTATTTTAGCCATATCTAGAGTTCTAGAAGTCCAAATGAGCTGAATGTTTTACACAAGAAAGAAGAGATAATTGGATACAACTTTCATGTTTTCAAGTGGCTCTAATTTTGACGTTACTAATGACATTTTGGGCAGACAAGAGAAGATAAGGATTGTCACCAAGTCAAGAGTTGGTCACCCACTCATCAATTAGTCATCAAATCAATAGTTCCCAATTTTGGCCTATAAAAGGAGGTATTTGCCATGCATTTAGGCATCTTGGTGTCCAGATCAAGATCATGCTCTTGCTTTCTCTCTTTGTATTTTTTGTAATGTTTATGCTTTGCTTTCATTAATATCAAGTTTATGCCTTTCATTTCCTTTCTTTTCCTTAGTTAACTCTTATCTTATTTATGTTCTTATTTTGTTTATTTATTTTTCTTTCTTTATTATGTTTAGCTAAGTTTATTATGTCAAGGTGAAAAGGTTACACTAATGGTGTAAAAATAAGTATAGTGTAAACTTAATATGGACTTTAATGTTTGATACTAACATGTTTTGTATTTGTTATCTTGTTCACTCTTTAATACTCTACTTGTTAAATGACTAATCTTGATTTATATTGTATAACACTTGGTACAACAAATGCTTGACACTTTCATAGCCCATACTGTATGGTATAACCGACACCTGAGCTATGAAAGGAACTTGATTTGTTGTTAACATAAGTTATAATCATAAATGCTTGACGAGATCTACAAGTATTAGCATTAATCGAATAAGATGACTAATGTAATCATGTTAACAATCTATAATCTGATTGGAACCTCCTTTGTGTGTGGTTTCCAATTGAATAATAAGAGTTTATACTATATTTGTTTGACATACCATTAGTGGAACCTCTAACCTTAACATTTGTTATTATTATTATTTAATCCTTACGTTAATATTCCATCTCAAAGTTCTCATCATCATCTTCTTCTTCTCCTTCTTTTTCTTTATTACTACTACTACTACTACTACTAGTATTATTAGTATTATTATTGCTACTACTATTATTGTTATTATTATTGTTACTACTATTGTTATTAATAATTATTGTTTATAATTTCTACAATTAACCTCCTTGTGGTTCAACCTTAGTCTTGCCGGGTTATTTATTGCTTCGACACTCCTGCACTTGGGAGAAGATAGCAATCTTTTAGTTGTGTCAAGTTTTTAGCGCCGTTGCCGGGGAGGTAAGTTTTGTATAAATTATAATATTTATTTTCTCTTGTTTCTTGTATATAAGTTTGTTTCTTTTCTCTCGTTTCCTTTTCTTTTGTTTTTTTTTCCTTTTATTCTATTCCTACACGTGCATGAGAGTGTGGTCACGGACATCAAGTGATAGACTTTGTAGGGTATCCTTATCATTTTCAAAAAAATATGACCAAAAAAGATAATCAATCACTTCATAATGAGAATAATAAGAATAATCATGCTAGAACACTTAGAGACCACATGAATCCCACAAGAACAAGTACACCATCATGCATAGTTTTTTCTCCTGATGCATCTCATTTTAATTTTAAGCCAGATATTATTCAACTTTTACCTTCTTTTCATGGCTTAGAATTGGAAAATCCATACTTGCATTTAAGGGAATTTGAGGAGGTCTGCAACACATATAATAATTTAAATTGTAGCATGAACACCATCAGATTAAAGTTTTTTCCTTTTTCATTAAAAGATAAAGCTAAAACATGGCTATAAAATTTGAGACCAGGATCCATTCGTGCCTGGGATGAAATGCAACAACAGTTTTTAAAGAAGTTTTTCCCATCTCATAGAACAAATTCTTTCAAAAGACAAATCATCACTTTCACTTAAAAACCAGAAGAAACATTTTACCAATGTTGGGATAGGTATCGAGACTTGCTTAATACTTGCCCTCATCATAGTTTTGAAACATGGAGATTGGTTTCACATTTCTATAAAGGGTTAACACCTAGAGATAGGCAAATGGTAGAATTGATGTGCAATGGAACTTTTAAAGATAAAGACCCTAATGAAGCAATGGAGTACTTAGACTTGTTAGCTAAAAATGCTCAAAATTAGGATACCAGGGGTACTTATGAGGCACCAAGTAAAACTCAACCTCATACATCTAGTGGAGGTATGTACAACCTTAGGGAAGATCATGACCTTCAAGCCAAGTTTTCATCTTTAGCTAGAAAAGTTGAGGCACTAGAATTGAAAAAGAGTCGTCAATTAAAATCTGTTGAAAACATTATGTGTCAAATATATGAAACAAATGAACACTCAACCAATAATTGTCCAACCTTGCCTTCTTTTAAGGAATGTCTCCATGAACAAGCCCATGCTTTAAAGAGTTTCCAAAGGGCCAACCACAACCCATACTCCCAAACATACAATCCTAGTTGGAGAAATCACCCAAATTTCAGTTGGAAGAGTGAGGCTAACAATGCCCAAACTTCACAACCACCGTTTCAAGCACACCACAATTTCCAAAATTCTCATGGATATGCACCTTCTTATGCTCCACCTCCTAGAAGAAATCTTGAGGAAACATTGCATGCATTCATTGAAAAGCAAGAGACAATCAATACTCAACTTGCTCAAAACATGATAGATTTTAAAGATAGTCTTGTAAAATTGACATTTGCTCTTAGTTTTCAAGAGAAAGGTAAGTTTCCATCTCAACCACAACAAAATCCCAAGGGGTAATACAATGCAAATGCAAGTAGTTCTGGAAGCCAACACATGGATCAAGTCAAATCAGTCACTACTCTTCGTAGTGGTAAGATTATTGAAAAACCCTCTCTTGAACCTTATGAGAAAGATGATGAGTCAATCTCTAAGGGTAAGGAAAGGGGTTGAATCTGAAAATTACAAAGAAAAGACTGATTTTCCGTCAACACTTCCATTTCCTCAAGCTGTGACCAAACAAAGGAAAGTCAATCACAACTCTGAAATTTTCAAACAGGTAAGGATCAATATACCTTTGCTGGATGCTATTAAACAGGTTCCTTCCTATGCTAAATTTTTGAAAGATCTATGCACTGTGAAGAGGAAACTGAATGTGAAAAGGAAAACCTTTTTAGCAGAACAAGTAAGTGTCATTCTTCAAAATAATAATGCTTTGAAATATAAAGACCTTGGTTGTCCTATAATTTCTAGCTTTATTGAAGAACAAAAAATTGAAAAAGCCTTACTTGATCTTGGTGCTAGTGTGAATTTACTTCCATATTCAGTTTTTCAGAGTCTCAATCTAGGTGAGTTAAAACCAACTTCTATATCTCTTTTACTTGCCGATAGATCTGTAAAAGTGTCTGGAGGAATAATTGAAGATGTGTTAGTATAAGTTGATAAATTCATTTATCCTGTGGATTTTGTTGTCTTGGACACACAACCTGTTGAAGCATGTAATTCATTTGCTATTATTTTAGGATGTCCATTTCTTGCAACCTCTAACGCATTGATTAATTGTAGGAATGGACTGATGAAGCTATCATTTGAAAACATAACATTAGAGATGAATATTTTCAACATTTGCAAGCAACCTGGATATGATAATGATTTACAAGAACTAGATCATATTGACGAATTAGTTTATGATCAACTTAAATCTACTTTAAGTAAAAATGAGTTGGATGAATCTAAAGATTTGCAAATGATTTATTCTGAGGAAGAAATAACAAATGAAAAACGCACCGAAAATATTGATGTGGATTTTTTGTCAAAAGTGATAGCAAATTCGATATCTAACATCACACCAATTGATGATTACTTTCCTAATGAATCCTTACTTTCTTTTAATCCAATGCCTTGGTATGATAAAAATATCAATTTTCTTGCTTTAGGAGATTTTCCAACTAATTGGACAACCTAAGATAAAGAAAAGTTTTTGAACGAAGTGAAGAACTTTTATTGTGATGACCCTAACTTATTCAAATATTTTCCTGATCAAATATTTCAAAGATTCATTCTTGATAATGAGGTAAGTATTGTCATTGATTAGTATTTAAAAGTGCATTTTTATCATTGTTTTATATCATCATTTTGCACTTGAAGTATCAATAACTCTTTAATTAAAACATGTTTTATAATAATATATCTAATAATATAAGATACCTTTAATTTATGGTAAATGTTCATTTTAAATACAGGCCTATCACATAAATGACAGGATTGATTGATGAATTTAAGAACTGAAATTGAAAGGATAAAGAGATGGCCAAACTTAGAAAAGAGATGTTGGTGCAATCCAAACTAGAACATTATTTGGTAATTGGGTCATATCTGGAGCTATAAATCTCAGATTTAGGTCTACTTTATATGGATAGAAAGGTAAGATATAGGTCTACAACTTTCATATGGAGCCCAAGATCTAAAAAGGTCACTTTCAAGTCCAAATTGTTGCAACAACAAAGAAGTCTGAATATGTCCTCCAGCCCGAGCACTGTTCAGTATTTTAGCCATATCTAGAGTTCTAGAAGTCCAAATGAGCTGAATGTTTTACACAAGAAAGAAGAGATAATTGGATACAACTTTCATGTTTTCAAGTGGCTCTAATTTTGACGTTACTAATGACATTTTGGGCAGACAAGAGAAGATAAGGATTGTCACCAAGTCAAGAGTTGGTCACCCACTCATCAATTAGTCATCAAATCAATAGTTCCCAATTTTGGCCTATAAAAGGAGGTATTTGCCATGCATTTAGGCATCTTGGTGTCCAGATTAAGATCATGCTCTTGCTTTCTCTCTTTGTATTTTTTGTAATGTTTATGCTTTGGTTTCATTAATATCAAGTTTATGCCTTTCATTTCCTTTCTTTTCCTTAGTTAACTCTTATCTTATTTATGTTCTTATTTTGTTTATTTATTTTTCTTTCTTTATTATGTTTAGCTAAGTTTATTATGTCAAGGTGAAAAGGTTACACTAATGGTGTAAAAATAAGTATAGTGTAAACTTAATATGGACTTTAATGTTTGATACTAACATGTTTTGTATTTGTTATCTTGTTCACTCTTTAATACTCTACTTGTTAAATGACTAATCTTGATTTATGTTGTATAACACTTGGTACAACAAATGCTTGGCACTTTCATAGCCCATACTGTATGGTATAACCGACACCTGAGCTATGAAAGGAATTTGATTTGTTATTAACATAAGTTATAATCATGAATGCTTGACGAGATTTACAAGTATTAGCATTAATCGAATAAGATGACTAATGTAATCATGTTAATAATCTATAATCTAATTGGAACCTCCTTTGTGTGTGGTTTCCAATTGAATAATAAGAATTTATACTATACTTGTTTGACATACCATTAGTGGAACCTCTAACCTTGACATTTGTTATTATTATTATTTAATCCTTACATTAATATTCCATCTCAAAGTTCTCATCATCATCTTCTTCTTCTCCTTCTTTTTCTTTATTATTAGTACTACTATTACTACTACTACTATTGTTGTTGTTGTTGTTGTTGTTGTTATTATTGTTATATTATTGTTATTTATAATTTGTACAATTAACCTCTTTGTGGTTCGACCCCGGTCTTGCCGGGTTATTTATTACTTCGACACTCCTACACTTGGGAGAAGACATTAATATTTTCATCGTGTCAGTCATTAAACTTTATCATTCTGAAGCATGTGAAAGTTATTTCTCGTAAAAAAGATAGCTACAAAAATCTTTCAAAATGGATTTTATTGGCCCACCATGTTTAAGGACACACATACATTTTGCAAAACTTGTGAAAATTATCAAAAAGTTGATACTGGTAAAAACGTTTTGTTTTAGAATTCTCAACTCTATGCATTTCCTAAAGAACTAAGATCAAGATGGAGCAATCCTTATGGGGCCTATGATATTGAGAATTCAATGAATGACAATGTTTTTAAAGAAAATGGACATCGTTTAAAAGCTTACTTTGATAATTTTCGTAGTGAAAATGAATCAACTAGTTTGAATGATCTTGTAGATAAAGGTTGATTATTTTGTTTTTTTTTCTCACATTATTTTTGTGTTTTTTTTAGTAATGTTTGCTAGTTTCTCTCACCCTAGTCAAATGACGGATAATGGTACTCCATGACTTAAGTCGATTCTTTCAGTTTCCCATAACAAATGATATTTGTGTATATATTTGTGCATTTCTTTGAATCTCTCTCTTTCAATTCTCAATTGAAAATGGACACTAATCTTGAAAAATTGAAAAAGTATTTTCCCGCTCTGCCTCAAAATACGATTACAAAAATTTACAGTGCTAGGTGTGCAATATTGAAATTATTAATGAATCATGGAATTCCTGAAGATATTCTCTGGTTGATTGAAGCAAAGGCCTAATTATCAGGTGAGTTCTCTAACTCCATTTCACATATGTCTAGAACAAGTAAAATCACTTTTGCAAAGAAACGTCGTGCAAAATGACTGAAAGTCTATTATCGATGTGCTAGATGGACTTGTAAAGCACAATGTCGTTCTTTAGGAATGGTATCTATAAATCGTGAAGATAAAATACAATTCATTAAGGATGACTTGAGAAAGGAGCCTTTAGATAATCTTCTATTGACTCTTGAGACGCATCCTAGTGGAGATGTGCATCATGTAATTCATGATTTATGACCACTATTTCATAAAAAACATGATCGTCTTAGTTTTGGAAATCTGACTAAAAAAAGACCCTGTTTGCTAGTTTGTAAGAAAACTGGATGGGAAGCCTATCCCCGACCCATAGAGGGCGTTTAAGCTGTTCTTGAACGTAAAACCAAGGGAAGATATGAGCCATAATCACAACTACTTGTACGTATAAATAAATAAATAAAGAGAGAGAGAGAGAGAGTGTGTGTGTGAGACTCTAGCTGACCTATATATAGGTGGTATGATTGCCTTTCTAATTTCTCATCTATAAAATCCTCTCTTCCTTCCTTTTATTTTTACTCAACCCATACATTCAACAAATACAGAAGTGTGTAGAAATGACAAGTTCCTTAAGTCATCATATAAGAAATATTTGTGTTTTTGGTGGATCTAGTCCTGGGAAAGAAAAAGAGTTTTTAGAATTAGCAAATCATCTTGGTCAAGTGCTAGCTCAGAGAAAGATTCATTTAGTGTATGGGGGAGGCAATCTTGGGTTAATGAGAGGTGTGTCAATAGCTGTATTTTTAGGAGGTAGTCAAGTTTTGGGGGTAGTCCCCAAAGCTTTAGCACAAGGGGACATCATTGGAAAAACAATTAGAGAGGCACTTCTGGTCTCCACAATGTCGGCTCGAATGAATGCAATGTTTAACCATGCTGATGCCTTTATTGCTTTACCAGGTGGTCTAGGCATATTGGAAGAGATCTTTTATATTTTCTCTTGGGCCCAACTGCACATTCACCATAAACCCATAGGTTTGTTAAATGTTAATGGTTATTATGATAAGTTGTTGTATTTTCTTGATCATGCTGTGGAACAGGAATTTCTAACATCTTCTACACGACAAATCATAATCTCTGTTGCTACTACTGAACAATTGATTAACCAACTACAATCTTTCATTCCTGTAATTGATCATTCCATAAGTCGTATAAATTGGTCAACTAAGGAAAGTCGTAAAAAGTTTAGATTTGATTGGAGCCTTTATTTGTGAATTTTTGTGTCCTTTTGTTTTATTATTGTGTTTTATTGTTTCTTATATTTGTTTCAGTGTGTTTCAGGTTTGCTAGTGTTTGTTATTTGAGGTGATATCTTTTATACTCTATCTTTCTACCTTTAAATATTGAGAACAATGTCTTGTTTTAGTTGGGGGGGAGGGTAGTAGCTAAAAAAAAAATTGTGTTTTCTATTTGATAAAGCATGTGCAAAATTGTTGTTACTATGATGGCAGAGTAAGGAGAATTTTTTATGACTCTTGAGACGCATCTTAGTAATCATTCATAACAAAGTCTATCATAATACTTCTTGAAATATTTAGATTTACAAACTCTCGCATTGTTGTCATTTAATTTTGCTTGTATACTTATTTAATATGTATTCTTAAACCTTAATTTACACACACACACACACACACACACTTTAACATATGATTGTGGGTTGTAGATTGGATTATTATATTATTTATGTTCTTTTGTTAAAGGTAATAACTAAGGGAAAGGGATAGTATATAATTAAAAAAAAGAAAAAAAGAAAAAAATAATAAAAATAAAAATGTAGATAAATTTGGTTTCGTAGCCTCCCTAACCTAAGCAATTAAGCCCGAAGGGGTGTTTTAATTCTTAATACCCTAAAGTCAACTAACTTGAGAGCTATTGACCCAACGCTTGTTACATGGGTTGAGGAGAAAAGCTTAAGGGAATCAAACATTGCACTATCTATATATCAGTATCTGCAACCCGAGTTGCTAAGCTTGTAGGGGTGTCTTAACACCTAATGCCCTAAGACCAACTGGTCTGGGAGTCATTAGTTGAAAGCTCGTTACATGGGTTAAACATGCATGGTGCTTTTAAATTATATGTATATAATTAAAAAAAAAAGACAAAAATAATAATCTCAACCCAAGGAAGTCAACTTTAAACATTAGAACACAAATTTTGTTTTCTTCCAAGAAAAGCTCCATAATTATATGTTGATACATTTAGTATAAAAGAAAAGTTTATGAATATCTTGTTAAGAGGTATTGAGCAGGTACATAAATTTAATGAGAGTTTGTTTATCTGGATAGATTAATGGAAGTTAAATGATGACTACCTTGCTTTGTCGAATTTGCAAAGTATTTTTCTATTTTAATGCTTTGATTATTAGGGACTAGTAATAAGCTAGTTGGGGGGTGTGATTGATACTTAAAAGTGTATTTTTATCAAAGTTTTATATCATCATTTTGCACTTGAAGTATCAATAACTCCTTAACTAAAGCATGTTTTATAATAATATATCTAATAATATAAGATACCTTTAATTTGTGGTAAATATTCATTTTAAATGCAGGCCTATCACATAAATAAAAGGATTGATTGATTGATGAAAGGATAAAGAGATGGCCAAACTTAGAAAAGAGATGTCGGTGCAATCCAAACCGGAATATAGTTCGGTAATGAGGTCATATCTGGAGCTATAGATCTCAGATTTAGGTCTATGTTATATGGATGGAAAGGTAAGACATAGGCCTACAACTTTTATATGGAGCCCAAGATCTAAAAAGGTCATTTTCAAGTCCAAATTATTGCAACAACAAAGAAGCCCGAATTTGTCCTTCAGCCCAAGCACTGTTCAGCATTTTGACCATATCTAGAGTTCTAGAAGTGGAAATGAGCTGAATTATATACACAAGAAAGCTTAATTTTGATGTTATCAATGATGTTTTTGGCACACAAGAGAAGATAAGGATTGTCACTAAGTCAAGAGTTGGTCATCTACTCGTTAATTAGTCATCAAATCAATAGTTCCCAATTTTAGCCTATAAAAGGAGACATTTGCCATGCATTTAGGCATCTTGGTGTCCAGATCAAGATCATGCTCTTGCTTTCTCTTTTTGTATTTTTTTTGTAATGTTTATGTTTACTTTCATTAATATCAAGTTTATGCATTTCATTTCCTTTCCTTGACTTTGTTAACCTTGATCTTATTCATGTTCTTATTTTGTTTATTTATTTTTCTTTCTTTCATTATGTCTATTGATGAAATGCCCGTTATAAAATTTCACTTTTCTTTCAAGACCTAGACTTAATAAAGATAAAGTAATATTAACATTCCCTCCCAATTGATAAATCTAATACATGAATTATAATCTTTAATAGTTAATGAGAAATGTGTATTGAAATTAATTATCCCAAGAGATATTTAGGATTCAATCAGGTGTGAGAATAATTAAATAGTCCTTACATATGTTTTGAATCATGTGAAAAATTATTTATTTTATAATCAAAATATTTAAGATTCAGTCAGTTGTGAGTTTTGGGATACTAAAAATTGATGATGTTACATACAAGGAATTCAACAATATATCAATTTTTGATAATATAAGAGATAAATTATTTGAAAGCAATGACATGCTAAGTATTATACTTACTGAATAAAATGTCTTAGTTCATCGCAATTAAATATCACATAATTATATGTTTATCTGAATTCTAATCTGTTAAATATCTTTCCCTTACAAAATTTTTTGGTACAGGTTATCAAGGATGAAAGAATATTGATAAGTTCCTACTTGAAGACACTTTTCGACCATCATTATACCTTGTAATGTAGTTGATTCTTGTTCTTAAGTGAGGCTTGAAATAATATGAGATAAATATTGAGATATCTTCAACAATATATGCCTTGCATATTAAAGTCTTAAAATGCGCCTTGTTTTTTACTTTATTCTTATGGTTGAACAAGTATCTGCATGAAACTAAATGAATGTTTTGACTTTAAAAAAGATGATAAAATTTTAATTATGATGCATATGTAATCCCTAACATCTCAAATGTATATATTCATCTATAATGGACTAGACCTTCAACGTTTGCATATTGAAGTCTCAATATACGTCTTGTTTTTTACTTTTCTCTTATGGTTGAACAAGTATCTACATGAAACTAAATGAATGTTTTGAATTTAAAAAAAGATAATTAAATTTTAATTATGATGCATGTGTAATCCCTAACATCTCAAATGGATACATTCATCTATAATGGTTTAGACCTTAAACTTTTGCATATTGAAATCTCAACATGCGTCTTGTTTTTTTACTTTTCTCTTATGGTTGAGCAAGTATTTGTATGAAACTAAATGAATGTTTTGAATTTAAAAAAAAGTCAATAAAATTTTGCCTTCAACTGGATACATCCATCTATAATGGACTAGACCTTCAACTTTTGCCTCAAATGATAAATGTATGGCTAGATGCTCAATTAAGTCGAAGAATAATGAAGGCAATATCATCTCAAGTATGAAAATTAACTGAATGATATTCATTTCAAGTCTCTCCATATGTTACGTCTATAACTTGTTGGAGTATATATCTATAAAGAAGTGATTAATCTTCATGAGTGTATTTTATATCCCCCTTGGCAATAAATCTAGATAAGCTAGTGAAATGAGTATTTGCATAAACACATGGTAGTCATGACTTCTCATTCCATACCATTTGCAATACTTTAAATTCACCAACCTTGATATGTTTGAAGCATGTCTATTAGGAAAACAAAGACTATTAAGCTAATGGTAGACAAGTAACTGCGCATTCATGGCTAAGGCGAAGCTAACTTTGGGGTTTGCGACCCATGACCAATCATAAACCAACTCTATATTTTTACGATGATAACAGAAAGATATATCCATTCTAGCCTTGATGTTGTCATTTTTTTTTTTCATTTCACATCCATAATCGTGTTGAAAATATTTTTAAACATGTTTTTTTCAATATGCATGACATCAAGGTTATGACGGAGAAGATTGGTTTTTCAATAATAAAGCTCTTAGAAAATACTTTGTTCTATTCAATTGAAGGTCAAACCAAAACCAGAAAACTTTTGCTTATTAGATTGAAAACTAATCACAATGTCATTATACACTTCATCACGTCATACAATTCTTCACTCAATGGTAGCGCTAGTACAACATCTCCTTAAAATTTACCAATAAAAAAGTCATTTATATTTTTTCTATATTTGTGATCTATTGGTAAGAACCGCCAATACTAATAAAAAAAGATGTTTTATCATTATTTATTAAAGTAAAGGCCTTATTATTTTTCATACAATATAGACATGCTAGTTTGCCATGTGAGTTCAAACCAAAAACCATTCTAACACGACTAAAAGGTTGATGTCTTCTCCCAAGTGCAGGAGTGTCGAAGTAATAAATAACCCGGCAAGACCGGGGTCGAACCACAGGGAGGTTAATTGTACAAATTATAAACAACAACAACAACAACAACAATAATAATAATAGTATTAGTAGTAGTAGTACTAGTAATAATAATAATAATAATAATAATAATAATAATAATAATAATAATAATAATAATAATAATAAAGAAAGATAAGAAGAAGAAGATGATGATGATGATGATAAGAACTTTGAGATGAAATATTAATGTAACAATTAAATAATGATAATAACAAATGTCAAGGTTAGAGGTTCTACTAATGGTATGTCAAACAAGTATAGTATAAACTTTTGTTATTCAATTGGAAACCACACATACAGGAGGTTCCAATCAGATTATAGATTGTTAACATGATTAAATTAGTCATCTTATTCGATTAATGCTAATACTTGTAAATTTTATCAAGCATTCATGATTATAACTTATGTTAACAACAAATCAAGTTCCTTTCATAGCTCAGGTGTCGGTTATACCATACAGTATGAACTATGAAAGTGCCAAGCATTTGTTGTACCAAGTGTTATACAACATAAATCAAGATTAACTATTTAACAAGCAAAGTATTAAAGAGTGAACAAGATAACAAATATAAAACATGTTAGTATCAAACATTAAAGTCCATATTAAGTTTACATTATACATATTCTTACACCATTAGTGTAACCTTTTCACCTTGACATAATTAACTTAGCTAGACATAATGAAAGAAAGAAAAATAGATAAACAAAATAAGAACATACAAGTTAACTAAGTAAAGGAAAGGAAATGAAAGACATAAACTTGATATTAATGAAAGTAAAGCATTAACATTACAAAAAATACAAAGAGAGAAAGCAAGAGCATGATCTTGATCTAGACACCAAGATGCCTAAATTCATGGCAAATGCCTCCTTTTATAGGCCAAAATTGGGAACTATTGATTTGATAACTGATTGATAAGTGGGTGGCCAACTCTTGACTTGGTGACAATCCTTATCTTCTCTTGTCTACCCAAAACGTCATTGATAACGTCAAACTTAGAGCCAGTTGATTAGTACTTAAAAGTGCATTTTTATCATGGTTGTATATCATCATTTTGCACTTGAAGTATCAATAACTCCTTCACTAAAGCATGTTTTATAATAATATATCTAATAATATAAGATACCTTTAATTTATGGTAAATGTTCATTTTAAATGCAGGCCTATCACATAAATGAAAGGATTGATTGATGACTTGAAGAACTTAAATTGCAGGATAAAGAGATGGTCAAACTTAGAGAATAAATGTCGGTGCAATCCAAACCGGAACACTGTTCGGTAATTGGGTCATATCTGGAGCTACAGATCTCAGATTTAGGTCCAATTTATAGGGACGGAAAGGTAAGACATAGGCCTACAACTTTCATATGGAGCCCAAGATCTAAAAAGGCCATTATCAAGTCCAAATTGTAGCAACAATAAAGAAGCCCGAATCTGTCTTCCAGCCCGAGCACTGTTTGGTATTTTGCCCATATCTGAAGTTCTAGAAGTCCAAATGAGCTGAATTTTTTACACAAGAAAGCTGAGACATTTGGCTACAACTTTCATGTTTTCAACTGGCTCCACTTTTGACGTTATCAATGACGTTTTGGGCAGACAAGAGAAGATAAGGATTGTCACCAAGTCAAAAGTTGGCCACCCACTTATCAATTAGTCATCAAATCAATAGTTCCCAATTTTGGCCTATAAAAGGAGGCATTTGCCATGCATTTAGGCATCTTGGTGTTCAGATCAAGATCATGCTCTTCCCTCTCTTTGTATTTTTTGTAATGTTTATGCTTTACTTTCATTAATATCAAGTTTATGCCTTTCATTTCCTTTCCTTTACTTAGTTAACTTTTATGTTCTTATTTTGTTTATTTGCTTTCCTTTCTTTCATTATGTCTAGCTAAGTTAATTATGTCAAGGTGAAAAGGTTACACTAATGGTGGAAGAATAAGTATAGTGTAAACTTAATATGGACCTTAATGTTTGATACTAACATGTTTTATATTTGTTATCTTGTTCACTCTTTAATACTTTGCTTGTTAAATGACTAATCTTGATTTATGTTGTATAACACTTGGTACAACAAATGCTTGGCACTTTCATAGCCTATAATGTATGGTATAACCGACACCTGAGCTATGAAAGGAACTTGATTTGTTGTTAACATAAGTTATGATCATGAATGCTTAACGCGATTTACAAGTATTAGCATTAATTGAATAAGATGACTAATGTAATTATGTTAACAATATATAATCTGATTGGAACCTCCTTTGTGTGTGGTTTCTAATTCAATAATAAGAGTTTATACTATACTTGTTTGATATACCATTAGTGGAACCTCTAACCTTGACATTTGTTATTATTATTGTTTAATCCTTACATTAATATTTCATCTCTAAGTTATCATCATCATCATCTTCTTCTTCTTCTTCTTCTTTTTCTTTATTATTATTATTATTATTATTACTATTGTTATTGTTGTTATTGTTGTTTTATAATTGTTGTTTATAATTTGTACAATTAACCTCCCTGTGGTTCGACCCCGGTCTTGCTGAGTTATTTATTACTTCGACACTCCTGCACTTGGGAGAAGACATCAACTTTTTAGTCGTGTCAAGTTTTTGGCGTCGTTGTAGTATAGTGGTGAGTATTCCCGCCTGTCACGCGGGTGACCCGGGTTCGATCCCCGGCAACGGCGCCAAAAACTTGATACGACTAAAAGATTGATGTCTTCTCCCAAGTGCAGGAGTGTCGAAGTAATAAATAACCCGGCAAGACTAAGGTCGAACCACAAGGAGGTTAATTGTACAAATTATAAACAACAATTATAAAACAACAATAACAATAGTAATAATAATAATAATAATAATAATAATAATAATAATAAAGAAAAAGAAGAAGAAGAAGATGATGATGATGATAACTTAGAGATGAAATATTAATGTAAAGATTAAACAATAATAATAACAAATGTCAAGGTTAGAGGTTCCACTAATGGTATATCAAACAAGTATAGTATAAACTCTTATTATTGAATTGGAAACCACACACAAAGGAGGTTCCAATCAGATTATATATTGTTAACATGATTACATTGGTCATCTTATTCAATTAATGCTAATACTTGTAAATCTCGTCAAGCATTCATGATTATAACTTATGTTAACAACAAATCAAGTTCCTTTCATAGCCCATAATGTATGGTATAACCGACACCTGAGCTATGAAAGGAACTTGATTTGTTGTTAACATAAGTTATAATCATGAATGCTTGACGAGATTTACAAGTATTAGCATTAATTGAATAAGATGACTAATGTAATCATGTTAACAATATATAATCTGATTGGAACCTCCTTTGTGTGTGGTTTCCAATTTAATAATAAGAGTTTATACTATACTTGTTTGATATACCATTAGTGGAACCTCTAACCTTGACATTTGTTATTATTATTGTTTAATCCTTACATTAATATTTCATCTCTAAGTTATCATCATCATCTTCTTCTTCTTCTTCTTCTTCTTTATTATTATTATTATTATTATTATTATTATTATTATTATTATTATTATTACTATTGTTATTGTTGTTATTGTTGTTTTATAATTGTTGTTTATAATTTGTACAATTAACCTCCCTGTGGTTCGATCCCTGTCTTGCCGGGTTATTTATTACTTCGACACTCCTGCACTTGGGAGAAGACATCAACCTTTTAGTCGTGTCAAGTTTTTGGCACCGTTGCCGGGGATCGGACCCGGGTCACCCGCGTGACAGGCGGGAATACTCACCACTATACTACAATGACGCCAAAAACTTGACACGACTAAAAAGTTGATGTCTTCTCCTAAGTGCAGGAGTGTCGAAGTAATAAATAACCCGGCAAGACCGGGGTCGAACCACAGGGAGGTTAATTGTACAAATTATAAACAACAATTATAAAACAACAATAACAACAATAACAATAGTAATAATAATAATAATAATAATAATAATAATAATAATAATAATAATAATAATAATAATAATAATAATAATAATAAAGAAAAAGAAGAAGAAGAAGATGATGATGATGATAACTTAGAGATGAAATATTAATGTAAGGATTAAACAATAATAATAACAAATGTCAAGGTTAGAGGTTCCACTAATGGTATATCAAACAAGTATAGTATAAACTCTTATTATTGAATTGGAAACCACACACAAAGGAGGTTCCAATCAGATTATATATTGTTAACATGAGTACATTAGTCATCTTATTCAATTAATGCTAATACTTGTAAATCTCGTCAAGCATTCATGATTATAACTTATGTTAACAACAAATCAAGTCCTTTCATAGCTCAGGTGTCGGTTATACCATACATTATGGGCTATGAAAGTGCCAAGCATTTGTTGTACCAAGTGTTATACAACATAAATCAAGATCAATCATTTAACAAGTAAAGTATTAAAGAGTGAACAAGATAACAAATATAAAACATGTTAGTATCAAACATTAAGGTCCATATTAAGTTTACACTATACTTATTCTTCCACCATTAGTGTAACCTTTTCACCTTGACATAATTAACTTAGCTAGACATAATGAAAGAAAGGAAAACAAATAAACAAAATAAGAACATAAAAGTTTACTAAGTAAAGGAAAGGAAATGAAAGGCATAAACTAGATATTAATGAAAGTAAAGCATAAACATTACAAAAAATACAAAGAGAGAAAGGAAGAGCATGATCTTGATCTGAACACCAAGATGCCTAAATGCATGGCAAATGCCTCCTTTTATAGGCCAAAATTAGGAACTATTGATTTGATGACTAATTGATAAGTGGGTGGCCAATTTTTGACTTGGTGACAATCCTTATCTTCTCTTATCTGCCCAAAACGTCATTGATAACGTCAAAAGTGGAGCCAGTTGAAAACATGAAAGTTGTAGGTAAATGTCTCATCTTTCTTGTGTAGAACATTCAGCTCATTTGGACTTCTAGAACTCCAGATATGACCAAAATACCGAACAGTGCTCGGGCTGGAAGACAGATTCGGGTTTCTTTATTGTTGCTACAATTTAGACTTGATAATGTCCTTTTTAGATCTTGGGCTCCATATGAAAGTTGTAGGCCTATGTCTTACCTTTCCATCCATATAAATTGGACCTAAATCTGAGATCTGTAGCTCCAGATATGACCCAATTACCGAACAGTGTTCCGGTTTGGATTGCACCGACATCTCTTCTCTAAGTTTGACCATCTCTTTATCCTTGCAATTTAAGTTCTTCAAGTCATCAATCAATCCTTTCATTTATGTGATAGGCCTGCATTTAAAATGAACATTTACCATAAATTAAAGGTATCTTATATTATTAGATATATTATTATAAAACATGCTTTAGTTAAGGAGTTATTGATACTTCAAGTGCAAAATGATGATATAAAACCATGATAGAAATGCACTTTTAAGTACTAATCACACCCCTGAACCAGCTTATTACTAGTCCCTAGTAATCAAAGCGTTAAAACAATTTGCAAATTTCACAAAGCAAGGTATTCATCATTTAACTTCCATTAATCTATCTAGATAAACAAACTCTCATTAAATTTATATATCTGCTCAATACCACTTAACAAGATATTAATAAACCTTTCTTTTGTACTCAATGTATCAACACATAATTATGAGGCTTTTCTTGGAAGAAAACAAAATTTTTGTTCTAATGTTTAAGGTTAACTTCCTTAGGTTGGGATTACTATTTTTGTCTTTTTTTGTTTCGTTTTTTTTTAATCTATATACATATAATTTAAAAATATCATGCATCTTTAACCCATGTAACTAGCTTTCAGCTAATGACTCCCAGACCAGTTGGTCTTAGGGCATTAGGTGTTAAGACACCCCTACGAGCTTAGTAACTCGGGTCGCAGATACTGATATGTAGATAGTGCAATGTTTGATTCCCTTAAGCTTTTCTCCTCAACCCATGTAACAAGCGTTGGGCCAATAGCTCCCAAGTCAGTTGACTTTAGGGTATTAGATGTTAAAACACCCCTTCGGGCTTAATTGCTTAGGTTAGGGAGGCTACGAAACCAAACTTATCTACATTTTTATTATCATCATTTTTTTTCTTTTTTTTTTCTTTTTTTTCATGTTTTTCTTTTCTTTTTTAATTATATACAATCCCTTTCCCTTAGTTGTTACCTTTAACAAAAGAACTAAATAATGTAATAATCTAATATGCAACCCACAATCATATGTTAAAGTGTGTGTGTGTAAATTAAGGTTTAAGAATACATGTTAAATAAGTATATGAGCAGAATTAAGTGGTAACAATACGAGAGTTTGTAAACCTGAATATTTCAGGAAGTATTATAATAGACCTTGTTAAGAATGGTTACTAAGATGCGTCTCAAGAGTCACTTTAACAAAAGAACTCCTTTACTCTGCCATCCTAGTAACAATAATTATACGCATGCTTTATGAAATGAAAAACAATTTTTTTTTTATCAACTACTACCCTCTCCCCCCAACCAAAACGAGACATTGTCCTCAATGTTCTAAGGTAGAAAGATAGAGTATAGAAGATATCACCTGAAATAACGAACACTGATAAAACCTGAAACACACTGAAACAAAAATAAGAAATAACAAAACACAATAATAAAACCAAAATACACAAAAATTCACAAATGAAGGCTCAAATCCAATCTAAGCTTTTTACGGCTTCCCGTAGATGACCAATTTATACGACTCATGGAAGGATCAATCACAGGAATGAAAGATTGTAGTTGGTCAATCAATTGTTCAGCAGTAGTAGCAGAGATTATGATTTGTCGTGCAGAAGATGTTAAAAATTCTTGTTCCACAGCATGATCAAGAAAAGACAACAACTTATCATAATAACCATTAACATTTAACAAACCTATGGGTTTATGGTGAATGTGCAATTGAGCCCAAGAGGAAATATGAAAGATCTCTTCCAATGTGCCTAGACCACCTGGTAAAGCAATGAAAGCATCAGCATGGGTAAACATTGCATTCATTCGAGCCGACATTGTGGAGACCTGAAGTTCCTCTCCAATTGTTTTTCCAATGATGTCCCCTTGTGCCAAAGCTTCAGGGACGACCCCCAAAACTTGACTACCTCCTAAAAATACAGCTATTGACACACCTCCCATTAACCCAAGACTGCCTCCCCCAAACACTAAATGAATCTTTCTCTCAGCTAGCACCTGACCAAGATGGTTTGCTGATTCTAAAAACTCCTTTTCTTTCCTAGGACTAGATCCACCGAAAACACAAATATTTCTTATTTGATGACTTGAGGAACTTGCCATTTCTACACACTTCTGTATTTGTTGAATGTATGGGTTGAGTAGAAATGAAAGGAAGGAAAAGAGGGTTTTATAGATGAGAAATTAGAAAGGCAATCATAACATCTATATGTAGGCCAGCTAGAGTCCCACACTCTCTCTCTCTCTTTTTATTTATTTATTTATTTACTTTTGAAAAAAACATGGGTATGTACAGGTAGTTGTGATTGTGGCTCACATCTTCCCTTGGTTTTACGTCCAAGAACGGCTTAAACGCCCTCTATGGGTCGGGGATAGGCTTCCCATCCAGTTTTCTTAAAAACTGGCAAACAGGGTCTTTTTTAGTCAGATTCCCAAGACTAAGTCGATCATGTTCTTTATGAAATAGTGGCCATAAATCATGAATTGCATGATGCACATCTCCACTAGGATGCGTCTCAAGAGTCAATAGAAGATTATCTAAAGACTCCTTACTCAGGCCATCCTTAATGAATTGTATTTTATCTTCACGGTTTACAGATACCATTCCTAAAGAATGACATTGTGTATTACAAGTCCATCTAGCACATCGATGACAGACTTCTAGTCGTTTTGCACGACGCTTCTTTGCAAAAGTGCTTTTACCTGTTCCAGGCATGTGTGAAATAAAGAAATTAGAGGACTCACCTGATAATCGGACCTTTGCTTCAATCAACTAGCGAATATCTTCAGGAATTCCATGATTCATTAATAATCTCAATCTTGCACATCTAGCACGGTAAATTTTTGTAATCGCATTCTGAGGCAGAGCGGGAAAATACTTTTTCAATTTTTCAAGATTAGTGTCCATTTTCAAATGAGAATTGGAAGAGAGCTTTAAAGAATTGCACAGATATATACACCGATATCAGTTATTGTGGGAAACTGAAAGAACCGACTTAAGTCATGGAGTACCGTTATCCGCCATTTGACCGGGGTGAGAGAAACTAGCAAAAATCACTCAAAAAGAAACACAAAAACAATGTGAGAAAAAAAATTAACCTTTATCTACAAGATCAGTCCAACCAGTTGATTCATTTTCACTAGGAAAATTATCAAAGTAAGCTTTCAAATGATGTCCATTTTCCTTAAAATCATTGTCATTCATTGAATTCTTAATATCACGGGCCTCATAAGGATTGCTCCATCTTGGTCTTAGCTTTCTAGGGAATGCATAGAGTTGAGAATTATAAAACAAAACTTTTTGACCAGTATCAATCTTTTGACAATTTTCACAAGTTTTGCAGAATGCATGCGTGTCCTTGAACATGGTGGGCCAATAAAATCCATTTTGAAAGATTTTTGCAATTATCTTTTTTGACGAGAAATAACTTCCACATGCTTCAGAATGACAAAGTTTAATGACACTATTTACCTCATTGTCGAGAATGAATCTTTGAAATATTTGATCAGGACAATATTTGAATAAGTTAGGGTCATCACAATAAAAGCTCTTCACTTCGTTCAAAAACTTTTCTTTGTCTTGAGTACTCCAATCAACTAGCAAATCTCCTAAAGCAAGAAAGTTGATATTTTTATCATACCAAGGCATTGGACTAAGAGAAAGTAAGGATTCGTTAGGAAAGTAATCATCGATTGGTGTGATGTCAGATGTCGAATCTATTGTCACTGTTGACAAAAGATTCGCATCAACATTTTCGATGCTTGTTTCATCCATGATTTCTTTCTCAGAATAAATCATTTGCAAATCTTTAGTTTCATCCAATTCATTTTTACTTAAAGTAGATTCAAGTTGATCATAAACTAATTCATCAATATGATCTACTTCTTGTAAATCATTATCATCTCCAGGTTGCTTGCAAATGTTGAAAATATTCATCTCCAATGTCATGTTTCCAAATGATAGCTTCATGAGTCCATTCCTACAATTAATCAATGCGTTAGAGGTTGCAAGAAAGGGACGTCCTAAAATAACAGGAAATGAATTACATGCTTCAACAGGTTTTGTGTCCAAGACAATAAAATCCACAGGATAAATGAATTTATCGACTTGTACTAACACATCTTCAATTATTCCTCTAGGCACTTTTATAGATCTATCGGCAAGTAAAAGAGATATAGAAGTTGGTTTTAACTCACATAGATTGAGACTCTGAAAAACTGAATATGGAAGTAAATTCACACTAGCACCAAGATCAAGTAAGGCTCTTTCAATTTTATGCTCTCTAATAAAGCAAGAAATTGTAGGACAACCAGGGTCTTTATATTTCAAAGCATTATTGTTTTGAAGAATAGCACGTACTTGTTCGGCTAGAAAGGCTTTCTTTTTCACATTCAGTTTCCTCTTCACAATGCATAGATCTTTCAAAAATTTAGCATAGGAAGGAACCTGTTTAATAACATCCAGCAAAGGTATATTGATCCTTACCTGTTTGAAAATTTCAAAAATTTCAGAGTTGTGATTAACTTTCCTTTGTTTGGTCATGGCTTGAGGAAATGGGAGTGCTGGCGGTGAATCAGTCGTTTCTTTGCAATTTTCAGATTCATCCCCTTCCTTACCCTCAGAGATTGACTCATCATCTTTCTCATAAGGTTCAAGAGAGGGTTTTTCAATAACCTTACCGCTGCGCAAAGTAGTGACTGATTTGACTTGATCCATGTGTTGGCTTCCGGAACTACTTGCATTTGCATTGTATTGCCCTTTGGGATTTTGTTGTGTTTGAGATGGAAACTTACCTTTCTCTTGGAAACTAAGAGCAGATGTTAATTTAGCAAGAGTATCTTTAAAATCTGTCATGTTTTGAACAAGTTGAGTATTAATTGTCTCTTGCTTTTCAATGAATGCATGCAATGTTTCCTCAAGATTTCTTCTAGGAGGTGGAGCATAAGGAGGTGCATATCCATGAGAATTTTGAAAATTATGGTGTGCTTGAAACGGTGGTTGTGAAGTTTGTGCATTGTTGTTCTCACTCTTCCAACTGAAATTTGGGTGATTTCTCCAACCAGGGTTATATGTTTGGGAGTATGGGTTGTGGTTGGGCCTTTGGAAACTGTTTAAAGCATGGGCTTGTTCATGGAGACATTCTTTAAAAGAAGGCAAGGTTGGACAATCGTTGGTTGAGTGTTACACACAATGTTTTCAACAGATTTTAATTGACCACTCTTTTTCAATTCTAGTGCCTCGACTTTTCTAGCTAAAGATGCAAATTTGGCTTGGAGGTCATGATCTTCCCTAAGGTTGTACATACCTTCACTAGATGTATGAGGTTGAGTTTTACTTGGTGCCTCATATGTACCCGCAGTGTCCCAATTTTGAGCATTTTCAGCTAACAAGTCTAAGTACTCCATTGCTTCATCAGGGTCTTTATCTTCAAAAGTTCCATTGCACATCAATTCAACCATTTGCCTATCTTTAGGTGTTAACCCTTCATAGAAATGTGAAACCAATCTCCATGTTTCAAAACCATGATGAGGGCAAGTACTAAGCAAGTCTCGATACCTATCCCAACATTTGTAAAATGTTTCTCCTGGTTTTTGAGTGAAAGTGGTGATTTGTCTCCTGAAAGAGTTTGTTCTATGAGATGGGAAAAACTTCTTTAAAAATTGTTGTTGCATTTCATCCCAAGCACGAATGGATCCTGGTGTTAAATTTTGTAGCCATGTTTTAGCTTTATCTTTTAATGAAAAAGGAAAAAGCTTTAATCTGATGGTGTTCATGCTACAATTTAAGTTATTATATGTGTTGCACACCTCCTCAAATTCCCTTAAATGCAAGTATGGATTTTCCAATTCTAAACCATGAAAAGAAGGTAAAAGTTCAATAATACCTGGTTTAAAATTAAAATGAGATGCATCAGGAGGAAAAACTATGCATGATGGTGCACTTGTTCTTGTGGGATTCATGTGGTTGATTAGTACTTAAAAGTGCATTTTTATCATGGTTTTATATCATCATTTTGCACTTGAAGTATCAATAACTCCTTAACTAAAATATGTTTTATAATAATATATCTAATAATATAAGATACCTATAATTTGTGGTAAATGTCTATTTTTAATGCAGGTCTATCACATAAATGAAAGGATTGATTGATGACTTGAAGAACTTAAATTGTAAGGATAAAGAGATGGTCAAACTTAGAGAAGAGATGTCGGTGCAATCCAAACCGGAACACTGTTCGGTCAGATTTAGGTCCAATTTATATGGATGGAAAGGTAAGACATAGGCCTACAACTTTCATATGGAGCCCAAGATCTAAAAAGGCCATTATCAAGTCCAAATTGTAGCAACAACAAAGAAGCCCGAATCTGTCTTCCAGCCTGAGCACTGTTCGGTATTTTGGCCATATCTGGAGTTCTAGAAGTCCAAATGAGCTGAATTGTTTACACAAGAAAGCTGAGACAATTGCCTACAACTTTCATGTTTACAACTAGCTCCAGTTTTGACGTTATCAATGACGTTTTGGGTAGACAAGAGAAGATAAGGATTGTCACCAAGTTAAAAGTTGGCCACCCACTTATCAATTAGTCATCAAATCAATAGTTCCTAATTTTGGCCTATAAAAGGAGGCATTTGCCATGCATTTAGGCATCTTGGTTTCCAGATCAAGATCATGCTCTTCCTTTCTCTCTTTGTATTTTTTGTAATGTTTATGCTTTGCTTTCATTAATATGAAGTTTATGCCTTTCATTTCCTTTCTTTTACTTAGTTAACTTTTATGTTCTTATTTTGTTTATCTATTTTGATTTCTTTCATTATGTTTAGCTAAGTTAGCTATGTCAAGGTGAAAAGGTTATACTAATGGTGTAAGAATAAGTATAGTGTAAACTTAATATGGACTTTAATGTTTGATACTAACATGTTTTATATTTGTTATCTTGTTCATTCTTTAATACTTTGCTTGTTAAATGACTAATCTTGATTTATGTTGTATAACACTTGGTACAACAAATGCTTGGCACTTTCATAGCCCATAATGTATGGTATAACCGACACCTGAGCTATGAAAGGAACTTGATTTGTTGTTAACATAAGTTATAATCATGAATGCTTGACGAGATTTACAAGTATTAGCATTAATTGAATAAGATGACTAATGTAATCATGTTAACAATATATAATCTGATTGGAACCTCCTTTGTGTGTGGTTTCCAATTCAATAATAAGAGTTTATACTATACTTGTTTGATATACCATTAGTGGAACCTCTAACCTTGATATTTGTTATTATTATTGTTTAATCCTTACATTAATTTTTCATCTCTAAGTTCTCATCATCATCATCTTCTTCTTCTTCTCTTTCTTTATTATTATTATTATTATTAGTACTATTACCACTATTATTATTATTATTATTATTATTAGTACTATTATTATTATTATTATTATTATTATTATTATTATTATTATTATTATTATTAGTACTATTACCACTATTATTATTATTATTATTATTATTATTATTATTATTATTGTTGTTGTTGTTGTTGTTGTTGTTGTTGTTGTTGTTTTATAATTGTTGTTTATAATTTGTACAATTAACCTCCCTGTGGTTCGACCCCGGTCTTGCCGGGTTATTTATTACTTCGACACTCCTGCACTTGGGAGAAGACATCAAACTTTTAGTCGTGTCAAGTTTTTGGCGCCGTTGCCGGGGAGGTAAGTTTTGTATAAATTATAATAGTTATTTTATTTTCTCCTTCACTTTTCTTGTCTTTTCTCGTGTTTCTTCTTCTTTTGTTTTCTTCTTCCTTTTATTCTATTCCTACACGTGCATGAGAGTGTGGTCACGTACATCAAGTGGTAGACTTTGTAGGGTATCCTCATCATTTTCTGAAAATATGGCCGAAGAAGATAATCAATCACTTCATAATGAGAATAATGAGAATAACCGTGCTAGAACACTTAGAGACCACATGAATACCACAAGAACAAGTGCACCATCATGCATAGTTTTTTCTCCCGATGCATCTCATTTTAATTTTAAACCAGGCATTATTCAACTTTTACCTTCTTTTCATGGCTTAGAATTGGAAAATCCATACTTGCATTTAAGGGAATTTGAGGAGGTGTGCAACACATATAATAACTTAAATTGTAGCATGAACACCATTAGATTAAAGCTTTTTCCTTTTTCATTAAAAGATAAAGCTAAAACATGGCTACAAAATTTGAGACTAGGATCCATTCATGCTTGGGATGAAATGCAACAACAGTTTTTAAAGAAGTTTTTCCCATCTCATAGAACAAACTCTTTCAAGAGACAAATCACCACTTTCACTCAAAAACCAGGAGAAACATTTTACAAATGTTGGGATAGGTATCGAGATTTGCTTAGTACTTGCCCCCATCATGGTTTTGAAACATGGAGATTGGTTTCATATTTCTATGAAGGGTTAACACCTAAAGATAGGCAAATGGTTGAATTGATGTGCAATGGAACTTTTTAAGATAAAGACCCTGATGAAGCAATGGAGTACTTAGACTTGTTAGCTGAAAATGCTCAAAATTAAGACACCGCGGGTACTTATGAGGCACTGAGTAAAACTCAACCTCATACATCTAGTGGAGGTATGTACAACCTTAGGGAAGATCATGACCTTCAAGCCAAGTTTGCATCTTTAGCTAGAAAAGTCGAGGCACTAGAATTAAAAAAGAGTGGTCAATTAAAATCTATTGAAAACATTGTGTGTCAAATCTGTGACACAAATGAACACTCAACCAACGATTGTCCAACCTTGCCTTCTTTTAAGGAATGTCTCCATGAACAAGCCCATGCTTTAAACAGTTTTCAAAGGGCCAACCACAACCCATACTCCCAAACATACAACCCTGGTTGGAGGAATCACCCAAATTTCAGTTGGAAGAGTGAGAACAACAATGCATCAACTTCACAACCATCATTTCAAGCACACCATAATTTCCAAAATTCTCATGGATATGCACCTTCTTATGCTCCACCTTCTAGAAAAAATCTTGAGGAAACATTACATGCATTCATTGAAAAGCAAGAGACAATTAATACTCAACTTGTTCAAAACATGACAGATTTTAAAGATACTCTTGCTAAATTAACATCTGCTCTTAGTTCCCAAGAGAAAGGTAAGTTTCCATCTCAAACACAACAAAATCTCAAAGGGCAATACAATGCAAATGCAAGTAGTTCCGGAAGCCAACACATGGATCAAGTCAAATCAGTCACTACTCTGCGCAGTGGTAAGGTTATTGAAAAACCCTCTCTTGAACCTTATGAGAAAGATGATGAGTCAATCTCTGAGGGTAAGGAAGGGGATGAATCTGAAAATTGCAAAGAAACGATTGATTCACCGCCAGCACTTCCATTTCCTTAAGCCATGACCAAACAAAGGAAAGTTAATCACAACTCTGAAATCTTTGAAATTTTCAAACAGGTAAGAATCAATATACCTTTGCTGGATGCTATTAAACAGGTTCCTTCCTATGCTAAATTTTTGAAAGATCTATGCACTGTGAAGAGGAAACTGAATGTGAAAAAGAAAGCCTTTCTAGCCGAACAAGTAAGTGCTATTCTTCAGAACAATAATGCTTTGAAATATAAAGACCCTGGTTGTCCTATAATTTCTTGCTTTATTAGAGAACTTAAAATTGAAAGAGCCTTACTTGATCTTGGTGCTAGTGTGAATTTACTTCCATATTCAGTTTTTCAGAGTCTCAATCTAGGTAAGTTAAAACCAACTTCTATAACTCTTTTACTTGCCGATAGATCTGTAAAAGTGCCTAGAGGAATAATTGAAGATGTGTTAGTACAAGTCGATAAATTCATTTATCCTGTGGATTTTATTGTCTTGGACACAAAACCTGTTGAAGCATGTAATTCATTTCCTGTTATTTTAGGACGTCCATTTCTTGCAACTTCTAATACATTGATTAATTGTAGGAATGGACTGATGAAGCTATCATTTGGAAACATGACATTGGAGATGAATATTTTCAACATATGCAAGCAACCTGGAGATGATAATGATTTACAAGAAGTAGATCATATTGATGAATTAGTTTATGATCAACTTGAATCTACTTTAAGTAAAAATGAATTGGATGAATCTGAAGATTTGCAAATGATTTATTCTAAGGAAGAAATCACGGATGAAACAAGCACCGAAAATGTTGATGCGAATCTTTTATCAACAGTGACAACAGATTCGACATCTGACATCACATCAATCGATGATTACTTTCCTAACGAATCCTTACTTTCTCTTAGTCCAATGCCTTGGTATAATAAAAATATCAATTTTCTTGCTTTAGAAGATTTGCCTGCTGATTGGAGTACCCAAGACAAAGAACAGTTTTTGAACGAAGTGAAGAATTTTTATTGTGATGACCCTACCTTATTCAAATATTGTCCTGATCAAATATTTCAAAGATTCATTTCCGACAATGAGGTAAGTAGTGTCATTAAACTTTGTCATTCTGAAGCATGTGGGAGTTATTTTTCTTCAAAAAAGACAGTTGCAAAAATCTTTCAAAATGGATTTTATTGGCCCACCATGTTCAAGGACACGCATGCATTCTGCAAAACTTGTGAAAATTGTCAAAAGATTGATACTGGTCAAAAAGTTTTGTTTTATGATTCTCAACTCTATGCAGTCCCTAGAGAGCTAAGACCAAGATGGAGCAATCCTTATGGGGCCTATTATATTGAGAATTCAATGAATGATAATGATTTTAAGGAAAATGGACATCGTTTGAAAGCTCACTTTGATAATTTTATTAATGAAAACGAATCAACTGGTTTGAATGATTTTTTAGATAAAGGTTGATTATTTTGTTTTTCTTACATTGTTTTTGTGTTTCTTTTTGAGTGATTTTTGCTAGTTTTTCTCACCCCGGTCAAATGGCGGATAACGGTACTCCGTGACTTAAGTCGGTTCTTTCAGTTTCCCATAATTACTGATATCTGTGTATATATCTGTGCAATTCTTTGAATCTCTCTTCCAATTCTCATTTGAAAATGGACACTAATCTTGAAAAATTAAAAAAGTATTTTCCCGCTCTGCCTCAGAATGCGATTACAAAAATTTACCGTGCTAGATGTGCAAGATTGAGATTGTTAATGAATCATGGAATTCCTGAAGATATTCGCTGGTTGATTGAAGCAAAGGTCCGATTATCAGGTGAGTCCTCTAACTTCATTTCACACATTCCTGGAACAGGTAAAAGCACTTTTGCAAAGAAGCGTCGTGCAAAACGACTGGATGTCTGTCATCGATGTGCTAGATGGACTTGTAATACACAATGTCGTTCTTTAGGAATGGTATCTATAAACCGTGAAGATAAAATACAATTCATTAAGGATAGCCTGAGTAAGGAGTCTTTAGATAATCTTCTATTGACTCTTGAGACGCATCCTAGTGGAGATGTGTATCGTGCAATTCATGATTTATGGCCACTATTTCATAAAGAACATGATCGACTTAGTCTTGGGAATCTGACTAAAAAAGACCCTGTTTGCCAGTTTTTAAGAAAACTGGATGGGAAGCCTATCCCCGACCCATAGAGGGCGTTTAAGCCGTTCTTGGACGTAAAACCAAGGGAAGATGTGAGCCACAATCACAACTACCTGTACATACACATGCTTTTTTCAAAAGTAAATAAATAAATAAATAAAAAGAGAGAGAGAGTGTGTGAGACTCCAGCTGGCCTACATATAGATGTTATGATTGTCTTTCTAATTTCTCATCTATAAAACCCTCTTTTCCTTCCTTTCATTTCTACTCAACCCATACATTCAATAAATACAAAAGTGTGTAAAAATGGCAAGTTCCTCAAGTCATCAAATAAGAAATATTTGTGTTTTTGGTGGATCTAGTCCTGGGAAAGAAAAGGAGTTTTTAGAATCAGCAAATCATCTTGGTCAGGTCCTAGCTGAGAGGAAGATTCATTTAGTGTATGGGGGAGGCAGTCTTGGGTTAATGGGAGGTGTGTCAATAGCTGTATTTTTAGGAGGTAGTCAAGTTTTGGGGGTCGTTCCTGAAGCTTTGGCACAAGGGGACATCATTGGAAAAACAATTGGAGAGGAACTTCATGTCTCCACAATGTCGGCTCGAATGAATGCAATGTTTAACCATGCTGATGCCTTCATTGCTTTACCAGGTGGTCTAGGCACATTGGAAGAGATCTTTCATATCTCCTCTTGGGCTCAATTGCACATTCACCATAAACCCATAGGTTTGTTAAATGTTAATGGTTATTATTATAAGTTGTTGTCTTTTCTTGATCATGCTGTGGAACAGGAATTTCTAACATCTTCTGCACGACAAATCATAATCTCTGCTACTACTGCTGAACAATTGATTGACCAACTACAATCTTTCATTCCTGTGATTGATCCTTCCATGAGTCGCATAAATTGGTCATCTACGGGAAGCCGTAAAAAGCTTAAATTGGATTTGAGCCTTCATTTGTGAATTTTTGTGTATTTTGGTTTTATTATTGTGTTTTGTTATTTCTTATTTTTGTTTCAGTGTGTTTCAGGTTTTGTCAGTGTTCGTTATTTCAGGTGATATCTTCTATACTCTATCTTTCTACCTTAGAACATTGAGGACAATATCTCGTTTTGGTTGGGGGGAGAGGGTAGTAGTTGATAAAAAAAAAATTGTTTTTCATTTCATAAAGCATGTGCATAATTGTTGTTACTAGGATGGCAGAGTAAAGGAGTTCTTTTGTTAAAGTGACTCTTGAGACGCATCTTAGTAACCATTCTTAAGAAAGTCTATTATAATACTTCCTGAAATATTCAGGTTTACAAACTCTCGTATTGTTACCGCTTAATTCTGCTCATATACTTATTTAACATGTATTCTTAAACCTTAATTTACACACACACACTTTAACATATGATTGTGGGTTGCATATTGGATTATTACATTATTTATGTTCTTTTGTTAAAGGTAACAACTAAGGGAAAGGGATTGTATATAATTAAAAAAAAAAGAAAAAAAGAAAAAAAAATGTAGATAATAAAAATGTAGATAAGTTTGGTTTCGTAGCCTCCCTAACCTAAGCAATTAAGCCCGAAGGGGTGTTTTAACAGCTAATACCCTAAAGTCAACTGACTTGGGAGCTATTGGCCCAACGCTTGTTACATGGGTTGAGAAGAAAAGCTTAAGGGAATCAAACATTGCACTATCTACATATCAGTAGCTGCGACCCGAGTTACTAAGCTCGTAGGGGTGTCTTAACACCTAATGCCCTAAGACCAACTGGTTTGGGAGTCATTAGCTGAAAGCTCGTTACATAGGTTAAAGATGCATGATGTTTTTAAATTATATGTATATATTTAAAAAAAAAGACAAAAAAAAAGACAAAAATAATAATCCCAACCCAAGGAAGTTAACCTTAAACATTAGAACAAAAATTTTGTTTTCTTCCAAGAAAAGCCCCATAATTATGTGTTGATACATTGAGCACAAAAAAAAAAGGTTTATTAATATCTTGTTAAGAGGTATTGAGCAGATATATAAATTTAATGAGAGTTTGTTTATCTGGATAGATTAATGGAAGTTAAATGATGAATACCTTACTTTGTGAAATTTGCAAATTGTTGTAACACTTTGATTACTATGGACTAGTAATAAGCTGGTTGATGGGTGTGATTAGTACTTAAAAGTGCATTTTTATCATGGTTTTATATCATCATTTTGCACTTGAAGTATCAATAACTCCTTAACTAAAATATGTTTTATAATAATGTATCTAATAATATAAGATACCTATAATTTGTGGTAAATGTCTATTTTTAATGCAGGTCTATCACATAAATGAAAGGATTGATTGATGACTTGAAGAACTTAAATTGTAAGGATAAAGAGATGGTCAAACTTAGAGAAGAGATGTCGCTACAAATCTCAGATTTAGGTCCAATTTATATGGATGGAAAGGTAAGATATAGGCCTACAACTTTCATATGGAGCCCAAGATCTAAAAAGGCCATTATCAAGTCCAAATTGTAGCAACAACAAAGAAGCCCGAATCTGTCTTTCAGCCTGAGCACTGTTCGGTATTTTGGCCATATCTGGAGTTCTAGAAGTCCAAATGAGCTGAATTGTTTACACAAGAAAGCTGAGACAATTGCCTACAACTTTCATGTTTACAACTTTCATGTTTACATAATGTATGGTATAACCGACACCTAAGCTATGAAAGGAACTTGATTTGTTGTTAACATAAGTTATAATCATGAATGCTTGACGAGATTTACAAGTATTAGCATTAATTGAATAAGATGACTAATGTAATCATGTTAACAATATATAATCTGATTGGAACCTTCTTTGTGTGTGGTTTCCAATTCAATAATAAGAGTTTATACTATACTTGTTTGATATACCATTAGTGGAACCTCTAACCTTGACATTTGTTATTATTATTATTTAATCCTTACATTAATATTTCATCTCTAAGTTCTCATCATCATCATCTTCTTCTTCTTCTCTTTCTTTACTACTACTACTACTACTACTACTACTACTACTACTACTACTACTACTACTACTACTACTACTACTACTACTACTATTATTATTATTATTATTGTTATTACTACTATTATTGTTGTTGTTATTGTTGTTTATAATTGTTGTCTATAATTGTTGGCTATAATTTGTACAATTAACCTCCCTGTGGTTCGACCCCGGTCTTGCCGGGTTATTTATTACTTCGACACTCCTGCACTTGGGAGAAGATATCAACCTTTTAGTCGTAGGATTATTAGGATCAAGAATGACCGTAGATAAAAACATGAACTTCAGTCTCAGACACATCCTCAATAGCAAGTTGTAAACCGTGAGTATCACGGACCAACAAGAATAAAGAGTAGCAAATGACCTAAATGAATTGAATCTGTCTGTATATAACCTAAAAAGCATATTCCTTGATTCCATTGAAAACTGATGATGCACTTTATTAAAATATTTTCAAGCTTTACCATTAGAAGAGTGCATCATCACTCTATCAACCGCATCATGTGAATGATGCAATATTATGTACTTAAGAGTTTTTAGTGATATAAATAACCTTTACAGTTTAGGTGTGACTAGAAAGTATCTAAGTTTTTTTATACATGACAAGAGTCTTTTCCTTGCCAATTTTGGGTTTATAATGAGCATGCCCACATGTTCTATAATTGATCAAATCTGCATTTTCAAGGTAGTACAACATGTAGAAGTTTGAAAATATGTTAATTTCCTGGTATCCTAAGTTGAGGGGTTTCATCATGGCTTTAGCAGCATAAAAGTTCTCTTTTAGCTTATTCCCTTCAAGTAAAATGTTTCTAATCCATTTGACAATTTTATCATAACTGACCTCACTCAACCCATGATTTGACTTAATGGTAAACACTTATGTAATGATAGATAATTTATTGTGATTTGTGTACCATCCCATAATAGTTTGTTAAAGTCTTTTAAAAAAAAAATGATCGCATCTACATTAGGTTCTTCATCTACGATTGAATATTGACTAGTATAACCCTGATTCATTCTCAATCATAGTTTTATAAGGATTGCTATTGTCATCTACAACTCCATGTATATTGCTAGAACTAGAAGTTAACCTAACCATCGTTTTTACCATGGTCTCATGAGGAACATATAGTTCTCCATGTGCAAACTAACACATGTATCTGTTAATGAACCCTTTTTATAGAAGATGCATCATTACAACAACTAGATCAAAAAACTTTTTATTTTCACACGTTTTACATGGATATCTAATACCATCTCCATTAATATTTCTCGAATTAGATAGTGTATAATTAATAAAATCCTAAACCTTATTATAATAATCCATCTTACGTAACCTTTCAGGTGAATCTCGATACATCTATGAATGATTATTCATTATTTATATCAAACCTATATAGAATATTGATGACAATATGTATTAATTAATCATGTAAACTAAATAAATTTGCAAACATTAGTTTAACTCAAACTTATTCAATCTATTTTAATAATACTCTTAATTCATTATTAATTATCCACATAAATTATAATTTCTATATATTTATCAAAAAATCCAACTCTAGAATAAAATTGACAAAATATAAAATGAACCTATTAAATAAGCCACTATTTATTTCATCTCATAACACCCAAGTCACAAATTAAAAATAAATTTTATTAATTTACAAACAAATGTAATTTTATAAAATCTTAAACGAACCCTAACATGTACAAATTATATATTCATACAACAAATTTCTATAGAAAAAAGCTATAAAACAAGTAAATACCCAAACAAGATACATATACTACAAAAATATACAATAAAAATTAACATTTTAAAATTGAGTTTAAATGAAAAATGGGTACTTTTTCTTACTTGAAGTGGAGAATCCTCAATAAAATTTAAATCAGAACAGGGATACTGGCAAACTGAGTGCTGAGGTAGCTAAATTTATAGTGGAAGTTTGATTTGTGATAAAATTAGCGTGTATTTTGTTTATTACAGAGAAAAATGAAGAAGAAGAAGAAATGAGGTTTGCTAGTTAAGTCATAAATCGAATATTACAAATAGATTTATTGATGGATTTAAATCTATTGGTAATTTAGTTTGTAAAAATGACACATTATTGTATTTTTTGGTCTTTTTTTATTTATTTTTTTCCACTATAGTTTTCTTAGTATATACCAAGATAATATTTCCGTCAGTGTTTACTGATGGATTTCATGAGAGAATATTCAATCAGTAAAATTCACCACAATCTACCAATAAAAAAATTTCATTAATATTTCTATTTGTATTTGATAATTTTCTGGTAGTGCATTAGAAAACAAGGGAAGACTTACTTGTAAAACTTAGAGAGAAACATTTCCTTTAGTTGTGTTATTCTGCTGACACAACTAAAAGATTGATGTCTTCTTCCAAGTGCAGGAGTGTCGAAGTAATAAATAACTCGGCAAGACCGGGTTGAACCATAAAGAGGTTAATTGTATAAATTACAAATAACAATAATAACAACAACAACAACAATAATAATAGTAATAACAATAATAATAATAACAATAACAATAGTAATAGTAATAACAACAACAACAACAATAACAATAACAATTGTAATAATAATAATAATAATAATAATAATAATAATAATAATAATAATAATAATAATAATAATAAAGAAAAAGAAGGAGAAGGAGAAGAAGAAGATGAGAACTTTAAGATGGAATATTAATGTAAGGATTAAACAATGATAATAACAAATGTCAATGTTAGAGGATCCACTAATGGTATGTCAAACAAGTATAGTATAAACTCTTATTATTCAATTGGAAACCACACACAAAGGAGGTTCCAATTAGATTATAGATTGTTAACATGATTACATTAGTTATCTTATTCGATTAATGCTAATACTTGTAGATCTCGTCAAGCATTCATGATTATAACTTATGTCAACAACAAATCAAGTTCCTTTCATAGCTCAGGTGTCGGTTATACCATACAGTATGGGTTATGAAAGTGCCAAGCATTTATTGTACCAAGTGTTATACAACATAAATCAAGATTAGTCATTTAACAAGTAAAGTATTAAAGAGTGAACAAGATAACAAATATAAGACATGTCAGTATCAAACATTAAAGTCCATGTTAAGTTTACACTATACTTATTCTTACACCATTAGTGTAAATTTTTCACGTTGACATAATAAACTTAGCTAGACATAATGAAAGAAAGAAAAATAAATAAACAAAATAAGAACATAAATAAGATAAAAGTTAACTAAGTAAAGGAAAGGAAATGAAAGGCATAAACTTGTATTTAATGAAAACAAAGCATAAACATTACAAAAAATACAAAGAGAGAAAGCAAGAGCATGATCTTGATCTAGAAACCAAGATACCTAAATGCATGTAAATGCCTCCTTTTATAGGCCAAAATTGGGAACTATTGATTTGATGACTAATTGATGAGTGGGTAACCAACTCTTGACTTGATGACAATCCTTATCTTCTCTTGTCTGCCAAAAACATCATTGATAACGTCAAAATTAGAGCCACTCGAAACATGAAAGTTGTAGGAAATTGTCTCAGCTTTCTTGTGTAAAACGTTCAGCTCATTTTGACTTCTAGAACTCTAGAAATGTTGAAAATACTGAACAGTACTCGGGTTGGAGGACAGATTCAGGATTCTTTGTTGTTGCAATAATTTGGACTTGAAAATGGTCTTTTTGGATCTTGAGCTCCATATGAAAGTTGTAGGCCTATGTCTTACCTTTCCATCCATATAAAGTAAACCTAAATTGGAGATCTATAGCTCCAGATATGACCCAATTACTGAATAGTGTTCCGGTTTAGATTGCACCGACATCTCTTTTCTAAGTTTGACCATCTCTTTATCCTTTCAATTTTAGTTCTTAAATTCATCAATCAATCCTTTTATTTATGTGATAGGCCTGTATTTAAAATAAACATTTACCATAAATTAAAGGTATCTTATATTATTAGATATATTATTATAAAACATGCTTTAGTTAAGGAGTTATTGATACTTCAAGTGCAAAATGATGATATAAAACCTTGATAAAAATACACTTTTAAGTACTAATCAATTACAAAAAATACAAAGAGATAAAGTAAGAGCATGATCTTTATCTGAAAACCAAGATGCCTAAATACATGGCAAATGCCTCTTTTTATAGGTCAAAATTAGAAACTATTGATGTGATGACTAATTAATGAGTGGGTGACCAACTCTTGACTTAGTGACAATCCTTATCTTCTTTTGTCTACCCAAAACATCATTGATAACGTCATAATTGAAGCTATTTAAAAACATAAAAGTTGTAGAAAATTGTCTCAGCTTTCTTGTGTAAAAGTTTCAGGTCATTTGGGCTTCTAGAACTCTAGATATGAGCCAAAAACTGAATAGTGCTCGGGTTGGAAGACAGATTCAGACTTCTTTATTGTTGCTTCAATTTGGACTTAAAAGTGACCTTTTTAGATCTTGGGCTCCATATGAAAGTTGTAGGTCTATGTCTTACCTTTTCATCCATATAAAGTAGACCTAAATATGATATCTATAACTCTAGATATGACCCAATTACCGAATAGTGTTTTGGTTTGGATTGCACCGGCATCTCTTTTCTAAGTTTGGTTATCTCTTTGTCCTTTCAATTTCAGTTCTTAAATTGATCAATTAATCCTTTCATTTATGTGATAAGCCTGCATTTAAAATGAACATTTACCATAAATTAAAGGTATCTTATATTATTAGATATATTATTATAAAACATGTTTTAGTTAAGGAGTTATTGATACTTCAAGTGCAAAATGATGACATAAAACCTTGATAAAAAATGCATTTTAAGTACTAATCATCTGTATTAAGTATTTATTCATTTTTAAAAAATAAAAATGAAAATGAAAATGATATTAAAGTTAAGATAATCAGAACCTTTTTATTTTACATTTATATTTAAAAAAAAGAAAAAGAAAAATAGTGATACCTGGGTTTGCACACTATTATTTAGAGTGTCAAGCATGTAGTAATAATCTTATTTAAAAATTAGGTTATAACATAATTTATTATAGTGAATGTTCAATTAGGCTAGAGTTTAGAGAGCTCGAAGATCAAGCAATGAAGCAAGAGGATTGGGTTAAGTCCAGTCCATAACTTTCGGGTTCATGCTCAATACTAGTTTTGATGTGCTTGGTAAAGGCTTGCAGTAATCTAAGGTTGGGTGTGTTTGAGTTTAAACCTCAAAACCTTGTGATTTGTCTTAAGACAACCGTCTTTAGAAAGAGTTTATCCTTGGAATAGGACTAAGACTAATTAAGAGTATGTTAAGAATATTCAAGTTGAATCTTGAAGAATAACTCAATTAGTTAAGTTTTTAAATTTGCTTTTCAATAATCATGAATTCGAGTCTTCTCAAAACTATTAAAAATTTATAATCATTAATTTTATAATTCATGAAAATAATCAAGGTGGTAAATACATATTTCAAATAATATAAATGTGAATCCTAGTAACTTGAGTTTTAGACTAAAAATGAGCATATCCTTTTTACAAAAAAAGAAAAAAAAAAGAAAAACTATCAAGCCTAGCAAGTTTATAGTATCTGTGATTTTCATATTTCTTTCCTTTGTTTTTGTAACCGTCAAGTTAAAAGGCGACTATCTATGGCCAACTCTGATGACAAATCCTTGTCTTTAATACGTTTAATGCGCTTTACAATGCTAGGTTCCTACCTGGTTGTAGGGGGTGGAGTTTGGGTACTGTATCATCAACTATATATGCTAGTTGACAAAAAAAAACCCATTCAAAATTCCATTTCTTAGATTAATAGTAAACACCAGATACGACAAACGAAAAAAACAAGAAAGTTTCCACACTAAAAAGAGCTCTCTGAATTATCCTGTGATATTTTTCGTTCTTACTAAAGAAAACATTATATTACACCAAGTATTCAAGTATATTCATATTTGATTGATTTTATCAATGGATAGATATTTTTAAAGACTACTACTTAAGTATATTCATATACGTACGTTCTTGTTATTTCTCTTGTTTTTTTTTGTTTTATTAGTCAATTATGAATCTATAAACAGGAATGTGAGAATAAACTTGAAGGAGTAGGAGACAAACTAGTAACTTGATGTGCAGGAAAATAATCTAGTAACTTGAGAAGAAACTAGCTAGTAGGAAGGCAAAGCATATGTCTTTAGCAAGGAGAATCACCCTATGCAAAGCTGTTCTCACGACTGTTCCCTTATATCCAATGCAGTCTACTGTTATTCCCAAATCAACGTGCCAGGAGAGTGAAAAAATTTGTAATATAATATGAACAGAGCTTTCGTAACGAAGCTAGCTTGTGGAGTAAGACATGAGAAGGATAGTCTGTGCCTCTGTGGGCTAATTCGAGGCAAGTATGTTAAGGATCAGAATCAGATGTTACAAACTAAGAACAGAGATTCTCCACTATTGGAAGGCGATTTGCAAACTAATCTACTTTTTAGTTTCTCTTCTAACCCTAGCAAACCCAGCCACCACCCTCTCCTTCTTGTCCAGTCTCTTAATCAAATCTTCTTCTCTCTCATCTATAAATCTACCTTTTAATTTCTTTTTCTAACCTTAACAAACCCAGTTACCCCCCTTCTTCTTACTCAATCTTTCGATCAAATCTTCTTCTCTCAATCTTTCTATCTATAAATCAAAACTAGTAGTCGCTTCTTCAAGTTCTTTGTCTCTCCAAGTTGGATAAAAAGTTTGATGTTGCCTATTCTTTAATCTAAATTATTTTTGTTATCTTTTTTTTAGTTTTTTTTAGTTTTTATTAATCTATTTTGTTAAACTTATCCGGTGAATTATTCAATAGAATCAGATGCAGTTTTAATATCCATGCTTGCACGTCTTAATAGTTGGTTTTTTTCTCTCTATAGTTTCTTGTCACTTTGTTTACGAGAAAATACAAGCAATAAAATGTTAAAGGCATATGATTTAGTTAACAATAATACTAAAATAACAACATCTTTTATTTTATTTTATTTTTATGAGTGCTGTGACAAAGATAGTTAATGCATTTTATTTTAATTTCAACAAACTCCTGTAAATTATATTTCTTTAGTTTTATCATAGGCATTGTTTTGTTGGTTTAAACCCATTGTTTTTAAGGTCTTAATTATTTTTCATGTTATTTGTTCTATAATTTTATTTTGGATTTTGATTAGGGTTGATTGGTTTGAGAAAACCACCGGTGCAAATTAAAAGATATTTCTCCTATCATTTGAGATGAATTCTAATTAAAAAAATAAATAATGAATATAAATTTTTTATGTCAATTACAAGCCTTTTAAATAATTCATTAAAAGTCACAAAAAAGCCCAAAACCAAAATAATTAACTGGTTTTTTCTGATTTTTCCCTTCAATTAACCAAACCAAATCGGGTTGGTTTAAATTAATTTTAATTTTCTTTTTAAATTAATTATTGTTTTAAATAAAAACTAGATCAAACTAAAAATACACATCTCTACATATTCCATACACTCTACTACAATAGGGCAAGACGAATCAGCAAGCACCAAGTCATTAGAAGCTAAGCTTCATGCCACCAAACAATTTTAGAAAACTTGTATCCTCATAAATTTTATATCAATTTTTTCCTCCGAAGGTTTAGAATTCTCAATTATGTCTTTCCATCTATATCAGTGTAGATTTCTGTTAAATTTTCTTGATTTCTCTTCAATGTCAATTGCTATTCTATTAGTGATGTGAGCACTATGCTTTACTTTTTGAGCAATTTATCAATTAGCAATTATCCCCTGCTTAAAAAATAAACACTTGAAAATTACAGTGAAATTTTGTTGGTAATTTCAACTTTTTAAAATTTTTTATTTCATCAAAAAATATATCAATAAATTTTACTAATAATAATTTTTTTAATAAAAATTAATAATAAAATATTCCATCATCAATTATATTGGTATTAGAAATTGTTGATTAAATATAAACATTTACAATTTCCTGACTATAATATTTTATTATCAAATTTTAATACCAACAAATGTTTTTCTAAATGCTGACTTAATATTTTATTAATATTCTTTAATTTTCTAGTTGTGTTACAATCTTGAAACCTAAATAAAAAAAAATAACAAGAAAAATAAAATAAATGACCTTAGCTAGTTAAAGCTTGCTAACCTCTTATATAATATGCACAATAGAACATTCCATAAAGTTTTATCCATATATAAAATAGATAAAATGATTGAATTAAAAGTTATACCCGTTCTCGCACATAATTAATAACATGTAAACAATTATGAAATCAGCCATTTATTTTGTTCGTGGAATATCCTTCGAACTACATAGAACATAAAGCATACAAAACAAGCTTAAAATTGGGTTGTCTTTATCTTGAATTAGCATACAAAACAAGCATATCAATGAATTAGCTTTAAAATTGTATTTTACCCTGAAAATCCCATCCCAATAATCAACATATAACACAAGGATTTGGCCTCTCCGTAGAGGTACTTGCCATATGGCGATATGTAGAATTTATAGATGGAAGAATTAAGTAAGGTTGTGTTGTTAACAATAGAAAGGCATACTAAATAAAAAAAAAACATTTTAAAAGAAGCTTAGAGTTTTTACATGTTGAAATTGTAAGCATGCGTTATATAAATAAATTCATCAACATATATAAAATATTTTTTTAGTATTAAATAAACTAATTTTTTTTAAAAATTCTTCTTTTACAAAATATATATATATATATATATATATATATTTATGTTTATGTTTTAAATTGTATATAGTCAAATTTCTCCAAAAAAATCATGCTGGCATTTTTATTAAATAAAACAAATATAGAAAATTAATGCATGATTTAGCATACCAAAAAATTAAAAAAATAGTTTTTATATTTTACATGAATTATGGATTTAATAACATGTTTATGTTTATTAAAGTCATGAGAATTTGATTTAAATTTAAAAAAATAAAAAAAACTTATTTGTTTATTTCTAATATCAAGGATTATGAACTTATACCTAAGATGTATTCCTGATATTAAAAGAAACAATACAAAAAATATATTATGGCTTTAGATTAATAAGACTTAACTCATAAAGTTATGGTTTTCTCTATTGGGATAGAAATGCTTTAACTGGTAGACAAATTAATAGTTAGAAAAATATAATAATACCTTAGAAATAATTATATAAATAAAAAATACAGCTTACCTTAAATGTATTAGGGATGATATTACCCTCCTTATACATAATTAATTTTCTTATCTAGAAATTGAAAATTAGTTGAAACTTCTAGTGATCAAAATATGAAGTGACGACTCTAAATTTTTTACTGGATAAAAAATTGTTATTCTTTCCATACCACCCGAAACCCAATCTAGGAGGATGATCATCATTACACTTTATAAGTATGACACATTCGGACATCTTATTATGTTATTTTTTACTTACTAATGTATCTATTTTATTAAAGCATTCACCATTAAATTTCCATAACCCAATCTCTACATATGAGTATTTTGTCAATAAGTTCCATATTCCATTTTAGTGTACTACCCTTTTCATCAATGACTTTTAATGTTTAATATTTCATTAATAATTCTCAATATCTAGCATTTCTTCAATAATGTTTTATGTCAAACACTTGGTGGGCATTAATTTAACCAATCAATTTCATATAAACTTCACAAACCCATACTCCTCAAACAAATAAACAAGAATTTATACCTCATTATTTAACTATAATGGTCATGATCCAAACTTAACATACTAGTTATAATCATATCATATAACCAAAATCATAAACGCAATTAACCCTAAAATATATTCAATTTTAAAACTTCTTTATTCATATTAACATGGCCAGCCATCCATGGTTTAAAAATTTATAGCTGGCTTTAAATTCATCAATTAAACTACTAATAATACCTTTTCTAGCATAAATTCCCCAATAATTTAATCAATTTAACAATTTACTTTATCAAATTCTGAGCACCTGTTATCTCACATTTCCATATCATTTCAAAACATGTTAATAAAAAACCCATGTATAAAACAACTTGATTAAAATCATATTTAATTAACTCACACATTAATTCATAACATAAAAATTAGGACAATCTATATAAAAATTTTAAAATTCCTTTAAATCAAAACTAAAATTGCCCACCTATAGTCTAAACCCCATGGTTGGTGTCATAAGGTTAATTTCTTGTTGAAATTTTCAACCTCCATACAACAATCTAGTCCCACTAGACTTAACCCTTTCACTCATTGATTCACTCGTGTTTGCCTACAACTAGTTTGTTCCACAAATCCAAGAGGCAACCTGCACTCTTTCAATGTTCTAAACAAGCAGGATACACAAATGAATATGAACAGAAATAAACACATTAATTATTACGGGAATCAATCCTAACCTCTTATTAACTTAAAAGGATATACACAAGTTTGTTTATGCGTATGCTATACATAATTATTTTGCCTTTAGAACATTGTATCCAACACATTTATATACTACTTATTAAAAGGAAAATAACATGAAAGATTACAATAAAAACTATCCCCTAAGACATGGAACATGTCTGGTTAGTTTTGTATTATGAAAATTGTGAATAACTACCCCTAACCATTGCTTCTTCCCTGGCCTACTACCCAATAAACTAGCCATTCCTTTTGTCAACTCACTTGTTATCAGAATGAGTGTTTGCATGTCTTAGACTGTCCGTTGCCCAAGTTCCTTCTCTCATCATCCTTTTTTGAATTGTTAGACATACAGTGCTATTTAAAAAATTTGTCAATGTTCATGCATATTGCCATTACCGATGCATATTTCCATTTCGTGTTATTAGTGTTTTCATCGAGTCTTGGACTAGCCATCTTTCAAAATTATCTTCGACCCTTACTATGGACTTCTTTAATGATGTTAATCTCATTAGCTCTGTTGATTTTGACATTATCTTACAATGTTATTATAGCACTATTTTTTCCATCATTCCCTTGATGAATTAAACCCCATTACAAACCTCCTTTACCAAAAGAAGTCAACGTGCTTGTCAAATCAAACATGAAGCACCTTTACACTAAGTCCATTGATATGACCAAAAGATTGAAGTAATAAATAACCCGACAAGACCGAGGTCGAATCATAAGGAGGTTAATTGTATAAATTATAAACAATAATAATACAACAATAACAACAATAGTAATAGTAATAGTAATTATAATAGTAGTAGTAGTAGTAGTAGTAGAAGTAGAAGTAGAAGAAGTTGACGAGAACTTTGAGATGGAAGATCAACATGAGGATTAAACAATAATAACAACAAATATCAAGGTTAAAGGATCCACTAATGGTATGTCAAACAAGTATAATATAAACTTTTATTATTCAATTGGAAACTACACACAAAGAAGGTTCCAATTAGATTATAAATTGTTAACATGATTACATTAGTTATCTTATTTGATTAATGCTAATACTTGTAAATGTTGTCAGGCATTCATGATTATTACTTATGTTAACAATAAATCAAGTTTCATTTATAGCATAAGTGTAGCTTATACCATATGGTTGGTCTATAAAAGTGCCAAGTATTTGTTGCATCAAGTATTATACAACATATATCTAGATTAATCATTTAACAATCAAAGTATTAAAAGTGAACAAGAGAAAAAATATAAAACATGTTAGTATCAAACATTAAGGTCCATGTTGAGTTTATACTATACTTATTCTTACACCATTAGTGTAACCTTTTCACCTTGTTATTATAAGCTTAGCTAAATATAATGAAAGAGAGAAACATAAATAAACAAAATAAGAACATAAACAAGATAAAAGTTAACTAAGTAAAGGAAAGGAATTGAAAGGCATAAACAAGATATAAATGAAAACAAAACTTAAACATTACAAAAATATAAAGAGAGAAAGCAAGAGCATGATCTTGATTCGGAAACCAAGATGCCTAAATGCATAGCAAATGTCTCCTTTTATAGGCCAAAATTAGGAACTATTAATTTGATGACTAATTGATGAGTGGGGGGGCCAACTCTTGACTTGGTGATAATCCCTATCTTTTCTTGTTTGCCCAAAATGTCATTGATAACATTAGAATTGGAACCACTTAAAACCATAAAAGTTGTAGGAAATTGTCTCAGCTTTTTTTAAAAATAAAATAAAGATCATTTGGACTTCTAGAACTCCAGATATGGGCCAAACATTAAACAATATTCAGGTTAAAGGATAGATTCAGACTTCTTTGTTATTATTACAATTTGGACTTGAAGATGACCTTTTTAAATCTTGAGCTTCACATGAAAGTTGTAGACCTATGTCTTACCTTTCCATCCATATAAATTAGACCTAAATTTGAGATCTATAGCTCTAGATATGACCTAATTACCAAAAAATATTCTGGTTTGAAATGCACTAGCATCTCTGATCTAAGTTCGACCATCTCTTTGTCCTTTCAATTTCAGTTCTTAAACTTATCAATCAATCCTTTCATTTATGTGATAAACCTGCATTTAAAATGAATATTTACCATAAATTAAAGGTATCTTATATTATTAGATATGTTATTATAAAACATGTTTTAGTTAAGGAGTTAATGATATTTCAAGTGCAAAACGATGATATTAAACCTTGATAAAAATGCACTTTTAAGTATTAATCACACCCCCAACCAGCTTATTACTAGTCTCTAGTAATCAAAATGTTAAAATAGAAAAATAATTTGCAAATTCCACAAAATATGGTATTCATTATTTAACTTCCATTAATCTATTCGGATAAACAAAATCTAATTAAATTTATATATCTGCTCACAACCTCTTAAACAAGATATTAATAAAACTTCTTTTTATGCTTAATATATCAACACAAAAAGAAGATGCATATCCATGAGAATTTTTCAATTTTTCAAGAGTGATGTCCATTTTTGAATGAGAATTGAAAGAGAGATTCAAAAAATTGCACATATATGTACACAAATATCAATTATTATAGGAAACAGAAAAAACTGACTTAAGTCACAGAGTATTGTTGTTCGCCATTTGACTAGGGTAAGAAAAACTAGCAAAAATCACTAAAAAAGAAACATAAAAATAATGTGAGGAAAAAAAAATCAATCTATATATACAGGATCACCCAATTCAATAGAGTCATTTTCAACTAAAAAATTATTAAAATAAACTTTCAAACGATGTCCATTTACCTTGAAAACATTGTCATTCTTTGGATTTTCGATATTATAGGCCCTATATGATACACATGTTTCACAATAAAAGGACCACTCCATCTTGATCTTAGTTTTCGAGGAAATAAATGAAGTTGAAAATTATAAAGCAAGCCTTTTTGACTAGTATCAACTTTTTGATAATTTTCACAAGTTTTACAGAATGCATACGCATCCTTGAATATGGTGGGCCAATAAAATCCATTTTGAAAGATTTTCACAGCTATCTTTTTTTACGAGAAATAACTCTCACATGCTTTAGCATGACAAAGTTTAATGACACTACTTACCTCATTGTCAAGAATACATCTTTAGAATATTTGATCAAAATAATATTTGAATAAGTTAAGGTCATCCTAATAAAAGTTTTTCACTTCATTCAAAAACTTTCCTTTGTCTTGGGTACTCTAATGAGCTAGCAAATCTCCTGAAGTAAGAAAATTGATATTTTTATCATACCAAGGCATTGGACTAAAAGAAAGTAAGGATTCGTCAGGAAAGTAATCATCGATTAATGTGATGTCAAATGTTGAATCTGTTGTCACTCTTAATAAAAGACTTGCATCAACATTTTTTATGCCTTTTACATCTGTGATTTCTTCCTGAGAATAAATCATTTGCATATCTTCAAATTCATTAAACTCTGTTTTACTCACGGTAGATTCAAATTGATCATAAACTAATTAATCAATAAGATATACTTCTTATGAATCATTATCATCTCCTGGTTGTTTGCAAATGTTAAAAACATTCATCTTCAATGTCATGTTTCTTAAAAATAGATTAATCTATCCATTCCTATAATTAATCAATGCATTAGAAGTTGTAAGAAATAGATGTTCTAAAATAATAAGAAATGAATTACATGCTTTAACAGGTTGTATGTCGAAGGCAGTAAAATCCACAGGATAAATAAATTTATCGACTTGTACTAACACATCTTTAACTATTCCTCTAGGTACTTTTATAGTTCTATCAATAAGTAACAAAGTTACAAAAATTCGTTTTAACTCACCTAGATTGAGACTTTGAAAAACTGAATATGAAAGTAAATTCATACTAGCTCTAAGATCAAGTAAGGCTCTTTGAATGTTATGTTCCCCAATAAAGCAAAAAATTATAGGTCAATCAGAGTCTTTATATTTTAAAGCATTATTGTTCTGAAGAATGACAATTACTTGTACGGCTAAAAAGGCTTTCTTTTTCAAATTCAGTTTTCTCTTCACAGTGTATAAATCTTTCAAAAATTTAGCATAAGAAGGAACCTGTTTAATAGCATCCAATAAAGGTATATTGATCTTTACCTTTTTGAAAGTTTCAAAGATTTTAGAGTTGTAATTGACTTTTCTTTGTTTGCATATGGCATGAGAAAATAGAAGCGCTAGTGGGGAATCAGTCTTTTCTTTGCAATATTTAGATTCAACCCCTTCCTTATCCTCAGAGATTGACTCATCATCTTTCTCACAAGGTTTAAGAGTGTATTTTTCAATAACCTTACCACTGCAAAGAGTAGTGACTGATTTGACTTGATCCATGTGTTGACTTTCGGAACTATTTGCATTTACATTGTATTACCCCTTAGGATTTTATTATGGTTGAAATGGAAACTTATCTTTTTCTTAGAAACTGAAAGCAGATGTTAATTTTGCAAGAGTATCTTTAAAATCTGTCATGCTTTAAGTAAGTTGAGTATTGATTGTCTCTTGCTATTTAATAAATGCATGCAATGTTTCCTCAAAATTTTTTCTAGGAGGTACAGCATAAGGAGATGCATATCTATGAGAATTTTAGAAATTATGGTGTGCTTGAAATGGTGGTTGTGAAGTTTGTGCATTATTGTTATCACTCTTCTAACTGAAATTTGGATGATTTCTCCAACCAGGGTTATATGTTTATGAGTATGGGTTATGATTGGGCTTTTGAAAACTGTTTAAAGCATGGACTTATTCATGGAGACATTCCTTAAAAGAAGATAAAGTTAGACAGTCATTGGTTGAATGTTTATTAGTTTCATAGATTTGACACACAATGTCTTGAATATATTTTAATTGACCATTTTTTTGCAATTCTAGTGCCTTAACTTTTCTAGTTAAAGATGGAAACTTGGCTTGGAGGTTATGATCTTTTCTAAAGTTGTACATATCTCCACTAGATGTATGAGGTTGAGTTTTACTCGGTGCCTCATAAATACCTGCGGTGTCCCAATTTTAAGCATTTTCAGCTAACAAGTTTAAGTACTCCATTCTTTCATCAGGGTCTTTATCTTCAAAAGTTCCAGTGCACATCAATTTAACCATTTGCCCATCTCTAGGTGTTAACCCTTCATAAAAATATGAAACCAATCTCCATGTTTCAAAACCATGATGAGGGCAAATATTAAGCAAATCTCGATACCTTTCCCAACATTGGTAAAATGTTTCTCCTGATTTTTAAGTGAAAATGGTGATTTATCTTTTGAAAGAGTTGGTTTTGTAAGAAGGAAAAAACTTCTTTAAAAATTATTATTGCATTTCATCCCAAGCATGAATGGATCCTAGTCTTGAATTTTATAGCCATGTTTTAGCTTTATTTTTTAATAAAAAAGAAAAAAGTTTTAATCTGATGGTGTTTATGCTACAATTTGAGTCATTATACGTGTTGCAAACCTGCTCAAATTCTCTTAAATACAAGTATAGATTTTCTAAATCTAAGCCATGAAAAGAAGGTAAAAGTTGAATAATGTCTAGCTTAAAATTAAAATGAAATGCATCAAAGGGGAAAACTATGCGAGATGGTGTGCTTGTACTTATAGGATTCATATCGTCTTTAAGTGTTCTAACTTGGTTATTCTCATTATTGTCATTATAAAGCGACTAGTTATCTTCTTCGGTCATATTTTTAAAAAATGATGAGGATATCCTACAAAGTTTATCACTTAATGTATGTGAGCATACTCTCATGCACTTGTAAGAATATAATAAAAGGAACAAGAAAAGAAGAAGAAGAAGAAACAGTGCCAAAAACTTGACACGACCAAAAGATTGATGTTTTCTCTAAAATGCAAGAGTGTCGAAGTAATAAATAACTTTATAAGACTTGGGTCGAATCACATAGAGGTTAATTGTATAAATTATAAACAACAATAATACAATAACAATAGTAGTAGTAGTAGTAGTAGTAGTAGTAGTAGTAATAAAGAAGAAGAAGAAGTTGATGAGAACTTTGAGATAGAAGATCAATGTAAGGTTAGACAATGATAACAACAAATATCAAGGTTAGAGGATCTACTAATGGTATTTTAAACAAGTATAGTATAAACTTTTGTTATTCAATTTGAAACCACACTCAAAGGAGGTTCCAATCAAATTATAATTTTTTTTAACATAATTACATTAGTTATATTATTCAATTAATGCTAATACTTGTAAATGTTGTCAAACATTCATGATTATAACTTATGTTCATAAAAAATCAAGTTTCTTTCATAGCATAGGTGTAGGTTATACCATACAGTTAAGCTCTGAAAGTACCAAGTGTTATACAATATAAATCTAGATTAGTCATTTAACAAGCACAATATTAAAGAGTGAATAAGATAACAAATACAAAACATGTTAGCATTAAACATTAAGGTCCATGTTGAGTTTATATTATGCTTATTCTTACACCATTAGTGTAACCTTTTCATCTTGACATAATAAACTTAGCTAAATATAATGAATGAAAGAAACATAAATAAGATAAAAGTTAGCTACATAAAGAAAGCAAAATGAAAGGCATAAACTTGATATTAATTAAATCAAAACTTAAGCAATACAAAAATACAAAGAGAGAAAGCAAAAGTATGATCTTGATCTGGAAACCAAAATGCCTAAATGCATGGCAAATGCCTCCTTTTATAGGTCAAATTAGGAACTATTGATTTGATAACTAATTGATAAGTGGGTGGCCACATCTTGACTTAGTGACAATCCTTATCTTCTTGTTTGGATAAAACACCATTGATAATGTCAGAATTGAAACTATTTCATGAAAGTTCTATGAAATTATCTCAGCTTTTAAAAAAACATTGAGGTTATTTGGACTTCTAAAACTCTAGATAAGGGCCAAATATTGAATAGTGTTCAAGCTGCAAGACAGATTCAGACTTCTTCGTTGTTGCTACAATTTAGACTTGAAAATAACCTTTTTAAATCTTGGGTTTCGCATGAAAGTTGTAGGTCTATGTCTTACCTTTGCATCCATATAAAGGAGACCTAAATCCAAGAAGTTTAGCTCCAGATATGACCCAATTACCAAACAATGTTCTAGTTTGGACTACATCAACATCTCTTTTCTAAGTTTGGCCATCTTTTTATCCTTTCAATTTCAGTTCTTAAACTCATCAATCAATCCTTTCATTTATATGATACTTGTATTTAAAATGAACATTTACCAGATATTAAAGGTATCTTATAGTATTAGATATGTTATTATAAAACATGCTTTAGTTAAGAAGTTATTGATACTTCAAGTGCAAAATGATAATATAAAACCTTGATAAAAATACACTTTTAAGTACTAATCAGTTGCTATCAAGCAAATTCCTAAACATGTTAAATTCTTGAAGGAGTTGTGTACTACCAAGAGAGCTTACAAGTTAAAAGGTTGTAAAATGGTAAGTATGAATAAAGTTATATCTATTCTTGTGCAAAAGAATTTGTATTTGAACCAAAACAAACCATATGCGTTTGTTATCCCACGTGTTATTGGTTATACTAGTTTTAAAAGGGCCTTATGCAATTTAGGTGCATCCATTAGCATGTTTATGATTCTCTTAGTCTTGTTTATTATTCTCTTAGTTTTGATCCTTTGATTAAAACTAGCATTGTAATACAACTTGCGGATCGTAATTTTTTTTATACACTTGGTGTGATTGAAGATGTCCCAATCAAGATTGATAATTTGATTATTCCATGCGAATTTTATATTCTTGATATAAAATGTGATTCTTGTGATTCATGAAACTACACTTGTATATTATTTAGGAGACTATTCTTGAAAACTGCCAATACGAAAAGTGATTATGGTAATGATACTTTATCCATTAAGGTAGGAAATGAAAAAAATTAATTTAATTTTCATGATGCTCTAAAATATCCTTGCATCAATGTTTATTCTAACACATGTTATGACTAAGTTGATAGGTGTATATAGCACATTTTTTATTTTAATTGTAAGGATGAATTAAACGTGGCTTTGAGCTATGATTTTGATTTTACCGGGATAGAAGAGATGGAGAGACACATATGTCTTCCCTGAAACATGCATGAATCAATATTGGCTTTGCAAGCTTTGAAAACTGTACCCCTTGGTAATGTCTTTGTTGATTTAGCACTTTTATGTGAAAAGTTTTTGCCATTTTTTTTATAGGCCCCCGAGTTAGAATTGAAACATTTACCTAATTTAAAGTATGTATTCATTGATGACAACAATACACTTCTTGTTATTATAACAAAAGTTTTAACAAATATGCAAGAAGAAAAACTTGTGAAGTTGTGCAATCGCAAAACAACCATTGGATGAACTTTATGTAGTATTATGGGCATTAGTCCCTTGATGTGTTACATCACATACTATTGAAGGATAATATGAAACCAACAAGGAAAATACAAAGGAGGTTGAAACCATCTATAATAGAGTTAGTGAAAGTTGAAATTTTGAAACTATTAGATACAAGAGTCATTTACCCCATCATGGATAGTAAATGGGTGGCGTCAATCCATATGGTGCCTAGAAAGACCAAAATCATGTTGGTAAAGAACAAAAAGGATGAACTTATTCCTACTCGTATCTAATGTGGTTGGAGAATATATATTGATTATAAAAAGCTCAATCTTTCTACATGCAAAGATTATTTCCCATTAACATTTATAGACCAAATGCTTGAATGCCTGACACATAAGTCTTTTATTACTTTCTTGATGGATATAATGGATATAATCAGAATATTATTAATCTTGAAGATCAAGAAAAGACTATATTTACATGTCTATTTGGTATGTATGCATATATGATTATGCCCTTTGGTCTCTATAATGCACTTGTAACTTTTCAAAAATGCATGATTATTTTATTGTACTATGTTGAAAGAATAATTGAGGTTTTTATGAATGATTTTATAGTTTAAGGTGATTCTTTTGATAAGTGTTTATCTTTGGTCTTAAAAAGATGCATTGCAACTAATCTTGTATTGAACTATAAAAAGTGTCATTTTATGGTAGAATAAGAAATAGTCTGTAGGCATGTTGTGTCTTTGCATGGATTAGAGGTTAATAAAGATATATAGATGTTATTTCATGAGGGAAGTTTGATATTTTCTTAGCCATGTAGGTTTTTATCAACCCTTTATCAAAGATTTCTCAAAGATTATAGTACCCTTATGCAAATTATTAGCCAAAGAAGTGAATTTTATGTTTGATTAAGCATGTAAAGATGCTTATGATGAGCTTAAGAGGTGTGTCACATTTGCTCCTATCATAAAACCCCATATTGGGATGAAACTTTTGAGATAATGTGCGATGCTAGTAACTACATGACAATGGCTATACTTGGGTAAAAAATAGGGCAGAATTTAGATGTTATCGCCTATGCTTCCCGCATGTTGGATGGAACACAAGGCAAATATCATATAGCTAAAAAAGAACTTTTTACAATGGTGTTTGTTCTAAAAAAAATCAAGTCATATTTATTTGGTATAAAAGTTGTTTTTATTGACCATGTAGCTTTAAGATATCTTTTTAAGAAAAAAATTTCAAATCAAGATTAATTAGGTGGATTTTGCTTTTACAAGAATTTGATCTTGAGAACAAAGATAAAAAAAGATGTCAAAAACTACGTGGCTGATCACTTGAGTTGATTAAAGATTGGGATATACAAACCAAAACAATAAGAGAGAAATTTCCCAATGAGTAGTTGTATGTGTTATATTCCTCTATAAGACCATGATATGTTGATTCAGTGAACTATTTAGTCATCAAAGAATTCCCTATATGTTTGTCTACATCCCAAAAATAAAAGTTATGAGCTTATGCTAAATATTATTTTTAGGATACTCTTTATCTGTGGAAATTTTATGTGGATCAAGTAGTTAGGAGATGTGTATCATAAGATGAATTTCATTTCATTCTCACCTTTTATCATTATAATTCTTGTGGTGGGCATTTTGAAACAAAAAGAGCAGCTTACAACATACTTGAAAGTAGTCTTTTTTGGCCTTTTATTTTTAAGGATGCATATCACTTTTAGAAATCATATGAAAAATACCAAAGAACATGTAGTGGGTGTTTGTTAACGCGGTAGCTTTTGCTTTTAAAGTTCAACATGTAAACATCAAGTTTGGTAATATAAAAATTCAACTGCTTTTCATGTGGGATCCATATATATTTTTTATGAAACACCGTTTCGTGAGAAGCAGCTAAGAGAAGCAACTTTCAACTGCTTCTCACATCTGCAACCAGGTGAATAACTACATATATTTAAAAAAAATATTTTTTAAAAATTATGTTTTAATATTATTTAATAACACTACATAAATTAGAAGGAGATCGTTTGATGACGTAACATTTACAAAATTTGATCGCAAGCCCAATTATGTTCTTGTCGGGTCCGACCTAGTAAAAAAAATCAGTTTTTATTTTTATTTATAATTGTATTTTATTCAAAAAATTAGAAGGAGATCGTTTGATGACATAACAAAAAATTCAGTTTTTGTTGTTGTGCGTTTAAAAAACCATAAAAAAATATAGTCTTTGTTGGATAAATTTCGTACGTGATAAAATTATACATAGTTTAATAAAATAATAAAAAATATTTTATATCAATATTATTTATTTCATGATGTAATAACAATAGTTAAATCTACAATATTTAAATTAAAAACCATCAGTACTAATATATATATACATCTACATACATATATATATATATATATTAATTATTGTATAACCTAAATTTGAAAAGCATTCTTTTAACCAAACACATTAAACTACATTTTATTCAACCTCAATTTCAACCACAGTTTTAACCAAACATATATTTTTTCAAACCAACTTCAACTAAAAGTAATTTTTATAAAACACTTTTTCAAATCACAACCATAACAGCTACCATAGTACCAAATACACTCGTAATATCATTCATAAAAATCAAAGTCTTTAACGAATATTCTTGTGAATGAAATTTTTTATATTTAGAATATTGATTTTATAGGTCCATTCCTTCTCTTTTTTTTTAGTAATCTTTATATCATTCTTGTTGTTGACTATGTGTCTAAATGAATTGAGATGAAAGCCACACGAACTAATGATGTTAATGTTGTTTTAGATTTTGTCAGGACTTATATATTTGACAAGTTTGGAACCCCTAAAGCTATCATTAGTGATCGTAACACTTATTTTTATAAACATTCAATGGAAGCATTACTCTGCAAATACAATGTGACTCATGAGACTTCCACAGCCTACCACTCTCAAATGAATAGCCAAGTTGAAATTTCAAATCGAGAAATCAAATCCATTTTGGAGAAGACAATGCAACCTAACTAGCAAAATTGGATTTTGCGACTTAGTGATACACTTTGTGCTTATCAAACTATTTATAAATTACCTATAAGAATGTCACCTGACATGACCAAATGATTGATATCTTCTTCTAAGTGTAGGAGTGTCGAAATAATAAATAACTCGATAGGACCGGGGTTGAAGCATATAAAGGTTAATTATATAAATTATAAATAATGATGATGATAATGATGAGGACTTTGAGATATAAGATTAATGCAAGGATTAAATAAGGATAAAATAATTGTCAAGGTTAAAAGATCCACTAATGGTATTTCAAACATGTATAGTATGAACTATTTTTATTACTTAATTGAAAACCATATACAAAGAAGAGTCCAATTGGATTGTAAATTGTTAAGATGATTAAATTAGTTATCTTGTTCGAATAATGTTAATACTTGTAAATGTTATTAGGTATTCATGATGTTAACTTATGTTAAAAAAAAATGAAGTTCCTTTCATAACACAGGTGTCAGTTATACTATACAGTTGGGTTATGAAAGTATAAAGTATTTGTTATACCAAGGGTCATATAACATAAATCTAGATTAATTATTTAACAAGCATAGTATTAAAAGTGAACAAGATAACAAATATAAAATATGTTAGTATCAAACATTAAAGTCCATATTGAGTTTATACTATACTTATTATTACACCATTAGTGTAACCTTTTCACCTAACATAATAAACTTAACTAAATATATTGAAAGAAAGAAATATATATAAACAAGATAAGAACATAAATAAGATATAAGTTAAATAAGTAAAGGAAAGGAAATGAGTAACATAAACAAGAGATTAATATAAGCAAAACTTAAGCATTAGAAAAATATAAAGAGAGAGCAAAAACATGATCTTGATATGAAAACCAAGATGTTTAAATGCATGGAAAATGCCTCCTTTTATAGGCCAAAATTTAAAACTATTGATTTGATGACTAATTATAAAGTGGGTGACCATATCTTGACTTGGTAACAATCTTTATCTTCTTATTTGCCAAAAACATCATTGATAACATCATAATTTGAATAGATAGTCCTATGAAAGTTTTAGGAAATTGTCCCAGATTTTCAATAAAAAAAAGAATCGATACACTTTGACATCTAGAATATGAGATATGGGTTGAACACTGAACAATGTCTGGGCTGCAGGACAGATTCAGACTTCTCTTTTGATGCTAAGATTTGAACTTCCAAAAAGCAGAATTGAGTCTTGGACTTTTATGAATGTTTTGAGCTTATGTCTTAGCCTTCAAACCATATAAAGAAAACTAAAATTCAAGATCTACAGCTCTAAATAAGATCCAATGACTGAAAAGCATTCTAGTTTGGACTGAACCAGCATCTCTTTTCTATGCTTAGCCCTTTCTTTGTCTTCTCAATTTTAGGAGTTAAACTCATCAATCAATCCTTTCATTTATATGATAGGCTTGTATTTAAGATGAATATTTACCATAAATTAAAGGTATCTTATATTTATTAGATATGTTATTATCTTTATTTATGTGATAAAAATACATTTTTAGTCCTAATAATACCCCCCAACTAGCTTATTACTAGTCCCTAGTAATCAAAACATTAAAATAGAAAAATAATTTGTAAGTTCCACAAAGTAAAGCATTCATCATTGAACTTCTATTAATCTATCTAGATAAAGAAACTCTTATTAAATTTATATATATGCTTCATACTTCTTAACAAATATTAATAAACCTTTCTTTTTATGTGCTCAATGTATGAAAACATAGATGATGAAGCTTTTATTGGAAGAAAACAATATTTTATTCTAATGTTTAAGATTAACTCTCTTATGTTGAAATTATTATCTTTTTTGTATTTTTATTTTTTAAATATATATACAGATAACACAATGCTTCTTTAACTCATATAACAAGTTGTTGGCTCATGATCCATACTAGTTGGTCTTAGGGCATTAGGTGTTAAAACACCCCTACGAGCTTAGTAACCCGGGTTGTAAATACTGATACATAGATAGTATAATGTTTGATTTCCTTAAGTTTTTCTCCTTAACCCATGTAAAAAGCATTGAGTCAATACCTCTCAAGTTAGTTGACTTTAGGGTATTAGGTGTTAAAACACTCATTCGAGCTTAATTGCTTAGGTTAGGAAGGCTACAAAATCAAACTTATCTATGTTTTTTGTATAATTAATTTTTTTTTACAAATTATATACTATCCATTTTCCTTAGTTGTTACCTTTGAAAAAAGAATATAAATAATGTAATATTTTGATGTGCAACCCATAATCATATATTAAAGTGTGTGTGAAAATGAAGTTTAAGAATACTTTTTAAATGAGTATATAAGCAAAATGAATTGATGATAATGCATGAGTTTGTAAACCTAAATATTTCAAAAAGTATTCTAATAGACCTTATTAAGAATATTTAGTAAGATGTGTCTCAAGAGTCACTTTAACAAAAGAACTCATTTACTCTATCATCCTAGTAACAAAAGTTTTACAAATGGTTTATGAAATAGAAAACACAGTTAGTTTTTTTTAACATCAACTATTACCTTTTTCCCCCAACCAAAGCGAGACATTGCCCTCAATATCTAAAGGTAGAAAGATAGAGTATAGAAGAATCACCTAAAACAACGAACACTGACAATCCTGAAACACACTTAAATAAAAATAAGAAATAAAAAAACAAAATAATATCCTATTAATAAAACTAAAAGATACTAGGTTTCATAAACGAAGGCTCAAATCCGATCTATGCTTTTTACGGCTTTTCTCAGTTGACCAATTTATACAATTCATTGAGGGATCAATTACAATGATGAAAGATTATAATTGGTCAATCAATTGTTCAGCAGTAGTAGCAAAGTTTATGATTTATCGTGTCAAAGATGTTAGGAATTTCTGTTCCATAACATGATCAAGAAAAGACAATAAATTATCATAAAAATCATTAACATTTAATAGACCTATAGGTTTTTGATGAATGTGTAATTAAGCTCAAGAGGAAATATGAAAGATCTCTTCCAATATGTCCACACCACGTGGTAAAGCAATAAAGGCATCAGCATGGTTAAACATGGCATTCATTTGATTAGACACTGTGGAAACCTATAATTCCTCTCCAATTATTTTTTTAATGATATCCCATTTTGCTAAAGCTTTGGGGATGACCCCTAAAACTTGACTACCTCCTAAAAATATAACTTTTGATACACCCCTCATTAATGCAAGGTTGCCTTCCTCATACACTAAATAAATCTTTCTCTTAGTTAGTACCTGACCAAGATGACTTGCTTATTCTAAAAACTCTATTCTCTTTTTAGGATTAAATCTACTGAAAACACAAATATTTCTTATATGATGATTTAAGGAACTTGTCATTTCTACACACTTCTATATCTGTTGAATGTATAGGTTGATTAGAAATGAAGAGAAGGAAGAGAAGATTTTATATATGAGAAATTAAAATGCAATCATACCACCTATATGTAGGTCAATTAGAGTCTCTCTCTCTCTCTCTCTTATTTATTTATTTTTAAAAACATGTGTATATACAAGTAGTTGTGATTATAACTCATATCTTCCATTTGTTAAGTATGTTCTTTATGAAAATAGGATAATAAGTCATGAAATGCATAATGCACATCGCCACTAAGATATGTCCTAAAAGTGAATAAAAGATTATCTAAAGACTCTTTATGTGTTCGAAATAAATCCTGACTTTTGATATTTTTCACAAACTTTTACAAAATACAAACTTTTAAGCATTATAAAAATATAAAGAGAAAGCAAAAACATGATCTTGATTTGAAAACCTAAATGCCTAAATGCATGACAAATACCTTTTTTTATAGGTCAAAATTAGAAACTATTGATTTGATGACTAATTGATGAGTGGGTGACCAACTTTTGACTTAGTGAAAATCCTTATCTTCTTGTTTGAACAAAATATCATTTTTAACATTAGAATTGAAACCAACTATACTCATGAAAGTTATAGGAAATTTTCTTATTTTTCTAGGAAAAACAATTTCAATCATTTTTTTGTTTTTGCTGAACACCGAACAAAATTTGGGTTGTAGGATAGATTCAGACTTTTTTTGTTTTTGCTATAATTTGGACTTGAAAACGGACTTTTTAAAACCAAACCTCCACATGAAAGTTCTAGGCCTATATCTTACATTTCCATCCATATAAAGTAGACCTAAATCCGAGATCTACAACTCTAGATATGACCTAAATACCAAACAGTGTTTTAGGTTAGACTACTGACACGATCAAAGAGTTGATGTCTTATCCCAAGTGCAGGAGTGTCAAAGTAAAATAACCCGGCAAGACCGGGGTCGAACCACAGGGAGGTGAATTATATAAATTACAAATAAAGAAAAAGATTTAAAGAGAATAATAACAGAAAAGGAGTTGAAGAAAGTTTTGGGATGTGATATTGATGTAAGGATTAAACAATAACAAAACATATGTCAAGGTTATAGGATTCACTAATGGTATTTCAAATAAATATAATATAAACTCTTTTTATTACTCAACTAGAAACCACACACAAAGGAGGTTCTAATCGGATGATTTCTCGTTATTAGCTCATTATAAATTACTAACATGATCATATTAATTATCTTATATAAGTAATACCATACTTATAAATATCATCAAGCATTCATGTTGCTAGTTTATGTTAACAACAAATTAAGTTTCTATCATAATAACGATTTCGGCCGAAAACTATGAAAGATCAAGCATTTGATGTACCAAATATTATAGAACACAAATCTAAATTAAACATTTAATAAGCAGGGTATTAAGAATTAGTAAGATAAAAAGATAAAACATGTTAATAACAATCTTTCTTGGATATAAACATTTAAAGCTCATGTTAAGTTTATATTATACCTATTCTAACACCATTAGAGAAACCTTTTCACCTTGACATAATTAACTTAGCTAAACATTAAGAAGGAGAAAAACACAAATAAACAATATAAGAACATAAACATAATATAAGCTAACTAAGTATAGGAAAGGAAATGAAAGAGCATAAACAAGAGATTACTATAGCATAAAAGAAAACTTGAACATTACAAAGATGTAGAGAGAAAGCAAGAAGATAACTTTGATCTGAAAATTAATATGACTAAATACATGGGCAATGCCTCCTTTTATAGGCTAAGTTTCAGAACTATTGATTGATTGAAGAATTGGTGGGCATCCATTGATTTGGTGGCTGGTTTTTGACATTAATGGCTGCTGGTTTTTTGATATTATGGGCTGATTTTTGATATTGTTGGCTGGCCAAAACGTCATTGCTCACATTAGAATTATAGCCAACTGAATTATGGAAGCTATGGGCAATTGTCTCAGCTTTCCATAAAAAAAAACCAGAGCTCATTTGGACTTCTAGAACTCAAGATATGAGCCAAAAACCGAATAGTGCTTGAGCTGCAGGACAGCTTCCGACGTCTTCGTTGTTTCTTTGACTTCATATGAAAGTTGTAGGTCTATGTCTTACCTTTCCATCGATATAAAATGGACCTAAATCTGATATCTACAGCTCCAGATATGATCAAATTACTGAACAGTGTTCGAGTTTGGAATGCACCAGCAACACTTTGCTAAGTTTGGCCTTCTTTTTATCCTTTCAATTTCAATCCTTAAACTCATCAATCAATCTTTTTATTTATGTGATAGACCTGTATTTAGGATGAACATTTACCATGAATTAAAGATATATTATATTTTTAGACTTGCTAATATAAAACATGCTTTTGTTAGGGAATTTAATGATACTTTAGGTGCAATATGATGACATAAATCCTTAATGAGAATGCACTTTTAAGTACTAATCACACCCCCCAACCAGCTTATTACTAGTCCCTAGTAATCAAAGCATTAAAATAGAAAAATAATTTGCAAATACCACAAAGCAAGGCATTCATCATTTAACTTCTATTAATCTATCCAGATAAACAAACTCTCATTAAATTTATATATCTGCTTAATACCTCTTAAACAAGATATTAGTAAACCTTCTTTTGGTGCTAAATAAATCAAAACATAGCTATGGAGCTTTTCATGGAAGAAAACAAAATTTTTGTTTTAATGTTTAAGGTTAACTTCCTTGGGTTGGGATTGTTATCTTCTCTTCTTTTTTTTTTTTTTTGAAAGCAAGAATTTATAGCACAATGTATCCTGAACCCATGTAACGAGCTTTCGGCTAATGACTCCCAGACCAGTTGGTCTTAGGGCATCAGGTGTTGAGACACCCCTACGAGCTTAGTAACTCGGGTTACAAATACTGATATGTAGATAGTGCAGTGTTTGATTCCCTTAAGCTTTCTCCTCAACCCATATAACAAGCACTGGGCCAATAACTCCCAAGTCAGTTGACTTTAGGGTACTAGGTGTTCAAACACCCCTTCGGGCTTATTTGCTTAAGTCAAGGAGGCTACGAAACCAAACTTATCTACTTTGTTTTTATTTTCTTTTTTTTTTGTTTTTTTTTTTTGGTTTTTTTTTTTGCATATTATATATTATCCCTTTCCCTTAGCTGTTACCTTTAACAAAAGAACACAAATAATGTAATAATCCAATATGCAACCCACAATCATATGTTCGAGTGTGTGTGTGAAAATGAAGGTTTAAAAATACTTGTTAGATGGGCATATAAACAGAATCTATAGATAGCAATCCAAGAGTTTGTAAACCTGAATATTTCAAGAAGTATTATAATAGACCTTGTTAAGAATGTTTACTAAGATGCGTCTCAAGAGTCACTAAAGTTCCTCCATTACTCTGCCATCCTAGTAACAATAGTTTTGCAAATGGTTTAAATAATAGAAATTTTTTTTTTTAATATCAACTACTACCCTCTCCCCCCAACCAAAACAAGACATTGTCCTCAATGTTCTAAGCAAAAAGATAGAGTGTAGAAGATATCACCTGAAACAGCGACTATTGACAAACCTGAAACATACTAAAACAAATATAAGAAACAACAAAACACAAATATTATGCTATTAATAAAACCAAAAGACACAATTTTTCACAAACTAAGGCTCAAATCCAATTTAAGCTTTTTATGGCGTTTCATGTTTGACCAATTGAGTTGACTCATGGAGGGATCAATTACAGGGATGAAAGATTGTAGTTGGTCAATCAATTGTTCAGCAGTAGCAGCAGAGATTATGATTTGTCGTGTCGAAGATATTAGAAATTCCTGTTCCACAGCTTGATCAAGAAAAGATAACAAATTATCATAAAAACCATTAACATTTAACAAACCTATAGGTTTATGGTGAATGTGCAGTTGGGCCCAAGAGGAAATATGAAAGATCTCTTCCAATGTACCCAGACCACTTGGTAAGGCAATGAAGGCATCGGCATGGTTAAACATTGTATTCATTCTATCAGACATTGTAGAGACCTGTAATTCCTCTCCAATTGTTTTTCCAATGATGTCCCCTTTGGCTAAAGCTTTGGGGACAACCCCCAAAACTTGACTGCCTCCTACAAATGCAGCTATTGAAACACCCCCCATTAACCCAAGACTGCCTCCCCTATACACTAAATGAATCTTTCTCTCAGCTAGTACCCGACCAAGATGATTTGCTGATTCTAAAAACTCTTTTTCTTTCCCAGGACTAGATCCACCAAAAACACAAATAGTTTTTATTTTAGGAACAGAGGAACTTGCCATCTCTACACACTTCTATATATGCTGAATGAATGGGTTGAGTAGAAATGATGGGAAGGAAGAGAAGATTTTATAGATGAGAAATTGAAAATGCAAAGCATACCACCTATATGTAAACTAGCTGAAGTCTTACTCTCTCTCTCTTTCTTATTTATTTATTTATTTATTTATTATTATTATTTTATTATTATATATATATATATATATAAAATATGTATGTACAAGCAGTTGTGATTGTGGCTCACAGCTTTCCCTTGGTTTTACGTCCAAGAACGGCTTAAATGCCCTCTATGGGTCGGGGATAGGCTTCCCATCCAGTTTTCATAAAAACTGGCAAACAGGGTCTTTTTCAGTCAGATTCCCAAGACTAAGTCGATCTGTTCTTTATAAAAATGAGGCCATAAATCATGAATTGCACGATGCACATCTCCACTAGGATGCGTCTCAAGAGTCAATAGAAGATTATCTAAAGACTCCTTACTCAGGCCATCCTTAATGAATTGTATTTTATCTTCACGGTTTATAGATACCATTCCTAAAGAACGACATTTTGTATTACAAGTCCATCTGGCACATCGGTGACAGACTTTTAGTCGTTTTGCACGACGTTTCTTTGCAAAAGTGCTTTTACCTGTCCCAGGCATGTATGAAATAAAAGAGTTGGAAGACTCACCTGATAATCGGATCTTTGCTTCAATTATCCAGCGAATATCTTCGGGAATTCCATGGTTCATTAATAACCTCAATCTTTCACACCTAGCACGGTAAATTTTTGTAATCGCATTCTGAGGCAGAGCAGGAAAATACTTTTTCAATTTTTCAAGAGTGGTGTCCATTTTTGTTTTTTTTTTTTTTTGTTTTTAAAGAGAAGTGAAGAAGAGATGTAAAGAAAAGAGAAGGAACAAGGAATTGAACAAATATATACAGAGTTATCAATTATTATGGGAAACTGAAAGAACCGACTTAAGAGTCACGGAGTACCGTTATCCGTCATTTGACCGGGGTTGGAGAAAGACTAGCAAAACAAAAGTCACACAAAAAAGAAACAAAAATATGAAAATAAAATAAAATAATCAACCTTTATATACAGGATCATTCAAACCAATGGATTCATTTTCACTAGGAAAATTATCAAAGTAAGCTTTCAAACGATGTCCATTGACCTTGAAAACATTACCATTCATTGGATTCTCAATATCAAAGGCCCTATAAGGATATACATGTTTCACAACAAATGGACCGCTCCATCTTGATCTTAGCTTTCCAGGAAATAAATGGAGTCGAGAATTATAAAGCAAAACTTTTTGACCAACATCAAATGTTTTTCTCAAGATTCTTTTATCATGAAAGTCTTTGATTCTTGCTTTATGAATTTTTGAATTCTCATATGCATCATTTCTTATTTCTTCAAGCTCATTTATTTGTAACTTACGCAGTTGACTAGCATTATCCAAGTTTGAATTGAAAGCTTTAATAGCCCAATAAGCTTTGTATTCAAGTTCCACAGGCAAATGACAAGGTTTTCCATAAACCAACCTATAAGGTGACATACCTAATGATGTTTTAAAAGCAGTTCGATAGGCCCAAAGTGCATCATTAAGTCTTAAAGACCAGTCCTTTCGATTAGGGTTCACTGTTTTTTCCAAGATTTGTTTGATCTCCCTATTAGCAAGTTCTACTTGTCCATTTGTCTGGGGGTGATAAGGGGTGGAAACTTTGTGTGTGATTCCATATTTCTTCATTAAAGACTCAAATGGCTTGTTACAGAAATGTGTTCCACCATCACTTATCATGGCCCGAGGGATTCCAAATCGACTTAAAATGTTTTCTTTTAAAAACTTAATGACTGTTTTATGATCATTGTTACGACTTGGAATTGCTTCTATCCATTTTGAAACATAGTCTACTGCGACTAATATGTACACAAAACCAAATGATGGAGGAAATGGACCCATAAAATCTATACCCCAACAGTCAAAGATTTCAATGACAAGAATAGTACTTAAAGGCATCATGTGACGTTTTGAAAGAGATCCTAACTTTTGACAATTTTCACAAGATTTGCAGAATGCATGCGTGTCCTTGAACATGGTGGGCCAATAAAATCCACATTGTAAGATTTTTGCGGCTGTCTTTTTTGACGAAAAATGACCCCCACATGCCTTAGAATGACAAAATTTAATGACATTACTTACCTCATTGTCGGGAATGCATCTTCGAAATATTTGATCAGGACAATATTTGAATAAATAAGGGTCATCCCAATAAAAGTTCTTCACTTCGTTCAAGAACTTTCTTTTGTCTTGAGTGCCCCAATGCGCTGGCAAATGTCCTGAAACAAGAAAATTAACAATATTAGCAAACCAAGGCATTGTAGTGACAGAAAGTAAAGATTCATCAGGAAAGTAGTCATCGATTGGTGTGATGTCAGATTTCGAATCAGTTGTCAATCTTGACAAATGATCCGCGACAACATTTTCGGTGCCTTTCTTATCCTTGATTGTGATATCAAATTCTTGAAGTAACAAAATCCACCGCACCAATCTAGCTTTAGAATCCTTCTTGGAAAGAAGATATTTCAACGCTGTATGATCGCTAAAAACAATAACAGGTGAGCTAACAAGATAAGATCTGAATTTTTCACACGCAAATACTACAGCAAGTAATTTTTTTTCAGTGGTTGTGTAATTTATTTGAGTACTATTTAAAGTTTTACTTGCATAGTAAATGACATAGGGTTTCTTATCTTTTCTTTGTCCTAAAATAGCACTCACGGCATAATCACTAGCATCACACATTATTTCAAAAGGTAATGACCAATCAGGAGGTTGAATAACAGGAGCAGATGTAAGCAGGTTTTTAAGTTTAACAGAGGCTTCTTCACAATATTCAGTCAATTCAAAAACATTATCCTTTGTTAGAAGGTTACACAATGGCTTAGATATTATACTAAAATCTTTGATAAACCTTCTATAAAAACCAGCATGTCCTAAAAATGATCTAACATTTTTAACAGATTTTGGTGTTGGCAAGTTGGCAATTAACTCAATTTTAGATTTATCAACCTCAATTCCTATTGATGAAACAATGTGACCAAGTACAATGCCGTTTGTTACCATAAAATGATATTTTTCCCAATTCAACACAAGATTCTTCTCTTCACACCTGTTCAAAACCTTTTCCAAATTAGTTAAACAATTATCAAATGAATCACCAAAAACAGAAAAATCATCCATAAATATCTCAAGAAAGCGTTCAACCATATCACTAAATATGCTAAGCATGCATCTTTGAAACGTGGCTGGTGCATTACATAATCCAAAAGGCATCCTTCGATATGCAAATGTACCAAATGGACATGTGAAAGTAGTTTTCTCTTGATCTTCAAATGCAATTTCAATTTGGTTGTAACCTGAATAACCATCTAGGAAACAATAAAATTCATGACCTGCAACTCTTTCTAGAATTTGATCCATGAAAGGTAAAGGAAAGTGATCTTTTCTAGTCATTGAATTAAGTTTCCTATAGTCAATGCACATACGCCAACCAGTAATAGTCCTCGTTGGAATTAACTCATTTTTCTCATTTGTTATCACAGTAACTCCAGACTTTTTAGGTACAACTTGGGTAGGACTTACCCATTTGCTGTCAGAAATAGGATAAATGATTCCATTATCTAGAAGTTTAATGACTTCATTTCTCACTACTTCTTTCATATTAGGATTAAGCCTTCGTTGCATTTCTCTAGAGGGTTTAGCATTTTCCTCCAAATAAATCTTGTGTGTGCAAATCAAAGGACTAATTCCTTTTATGTCAGCTATGGTCCATCCTAATGCATTTTTGTGCATTTTAAGACTTTGTAATAACTTACCTTCTTGATGAACATTAAGTTTGGAAGAAATTATTACCGGAAAAGTTTCATTTTCTCCCAAAAATGAGTATTTGAGATTACATGGTAATGGCTTCAAATCGGGTTTTGGTGGTTGAACACTTGAAGGTATGGACCCAATTGATCGTGGTGGCAATTCCTCAATTTTTGATCTCCAAATATTTGCCTTTGATTCTTCCTGAAAACAAACCATTTGCAAATCTTCAGATTCATTAAACTCAATTTCATTGGAAGAATTTTCAAATTGATCATAAATTATTTTTTCAATAAAATCTACTTCCTGTAAATCATTATCATCTCCAGGTTGCTTACAAATATTAAAAACATTCATTTTTAATGTCATGTTTCCAAAAGATAACTTCATCACTCCATTCTTACAATTAATCAATGCATTAGAAGTTGCAAGAAATGGACGTCCTAAAATAACAGGAATTGAATTGCATGCTTCAACAGGTTGTGTATCCAAGACAATAAAATCCACAGGAAAGATGAATTTATCAACTTGTACTAAAACATCTTCAACTATTCCTCTAGGTATTTTTATAGATCTATCAGCAAGTAAAAGAGTAACAGAAGTAGGTTTTAACTCACCGAGATTTAGACTTTGAAAAACCGAATATGGAAGTAAATTCACACTAGCTCCAAGATCAAGTAAAGCTCTGTCAATTTTATGTTCTCCAATAAAGCAAGAAATTGTAGGACAACCAGGGTCTTTATATTTCAAAGCATTATTATTCTGAAGAATGGCACTTACTTGTTCGGCTAAGAAGGCTTTCTTTTTCACATTCAATTTTCTCTTTACAGTGCATAGATCTTTCAAAAATTTAGCATAAGATGGTACCTGTTTAATAGCATCTAGCAAAGGTATATTAATCCTTACCTGTTTGAAAGTTTCAAAGATTTCAGAATTGTGATTGACTTTCCTTTGTTTGGTCATGGCATGAGGAAATGGAAGTGCTGGTGGGGAATCAGTCTCTTCCTTGCAATGATCAGGTTCAACCATTTCCTTACCCTTGGAGACTAACTCATCTTCTTTCTCACAAGGTTCAAGAATAGGTTTTTTAATAACCTTACCACTGCGGAGAGTAGTGACTGATTTGACTTGATCCAGATGTTGGCTTCCAGAATTGCTTGTACTTGAATTGTATTGCCCTTTGGGATTTTGCTGGGGTTGAGATGGAAACTTACCTTTCTCCTAAAAACTGAGAGCAGATGTGAACTTTGCAAGAGTATCTTTCAAATCAGCCATGGTTTGAGCATTTTGAGTGTTGATTGTCTCTTGCTTTTCAATGAATGCATGTAATGTTTCCTCAAGATTTCTTTTAGGAGGGGGAATATAAGGAGGTGCATATCCATGAGAATTTTGAAAATTATGTCGTGTTTGAAATGGTGGCTGTGAAGTTTGTGCATTATTATTACTACTCTTCCAACTGAAATTTGGGTGATTTCTCCAACTAGGGTTGTATGTTTGTGAGTACGGGTTATGACTTGGTCTTTGGAAACTATTTAAAGCATTGACTTGTTCATGGAGACATTCCTTAAAAGAAGGCAACGTGGGACAATCATTGGTTGAGTGTTCATTGGTTTCACAAATTTGACACACAATTTCTTGAACAGATTTTACTTGACCACTCTTTTTTAATTCTAGTGCCTCAACTTTTCTAGCTAAAGATGCAAATTTGGCTTGGAGGTCATGATCTTCCCTAAGGCTATACATGCCTTCATTAGATGTATGAGGTTGAGTTTTACCTGGTGCCTCACAAGTACCTGTGGTGTCCTAATTTTGAGCATTTTCAGCTAGCAATTCTATGTACTCCATTGCTTCATTAGGGTCTTTATTTTCAAAAGTTCCATTGCACATCAATTCTATCATTTGTCTATCTTTAGGTGTTAACCCTTCATAAAATTGTGAAACCAATCTCCATGTTTTAAAACCATGATGAGGACAGGTATTAAGCAAGTCTTTATATCTATCCCAACATTTATAAAATGTTTCTCCTGGTTTTTAAGTAAAAGTGGTGATTTGTCTTTTGAAAGAGTTTGTTCTATGAGAAGGGAAAAATTTCTTTAAAAACTGTTGTTGCATTTCATCCCAATCATGAATGGATCCTGACCTAATATTTTGTAGCCATGTTTTAGCTTTATCTTTTAACGAAAAAGGAAAAAGCTTTAATCCGATGGTGTTCATGCTACAATTTAAGTCATTATAAGTGTTACAAACTTCTTCAAATTCTCTTAAGTGCAAGTATGGATTTTCTAATTCTAAGCCATGAAAAGTGGATAAAAGTTGAATAATACCTGGCTTAAAATTAAAATGAGATGCATCAGGAGGAAAAACAATACATGATGGTGCACTTGTTCTTGTTGGATTCATATGATCTCTAAGTGTCGTAACATGATTATTCTTATTATTCTTATTATTCTCATTATGAATTGATTGGTTATCTTCTTCGGCCATGTTTTCTAAAGAAAATGATGATTTTCTAGAAAGTCTACCACTTAATGTACGTGTCCAAACTCTCATGCAAATACAAAAGAAAAGAAAAGAAAAAAGAAAAAGAAAAAGAAACAACAATTAGAAAAAAAAATAAAAGTGAAAATAAAATAAAATAAAATATTTAATTTATACAATAACTTACCTCCCCGACAACGGCGCCAAAAACTTGACACGATCAAAGAGTTGATGTCTTATCCCAAGTGCAGGAGTGTCAAAGTAAAATAACCCGGCAAGACCGGGGTCGAACCACAGGGAGGTGAATTATATAAATTACAAATAAAGAAAAAGATTTAAAGAGAATAATAACAGAAAAGGAGTTGAAGAAAGTTTTGGGATGTGATATTGATGTAAGGATTAAACAATAACAAAACATATAAATTACTAACATGATCATATTATATAAATTACTAACATGATTTAACGAGAATAATAACAGAAAAAGATTTCACTAATGGTATTTCAAATAAATATAATATAAACTCTTTTTATTACTCAACTAGAAACCACACACAAAGGAGGTTCTAATCGGATGATTTCTCGTTATTAGCTCATTATAAATTACTAACATGATCATATTAATTATCTTATATAAGTAATACCATACTTATAAATATCATCAAGCATTCATGTTGCTAGTTTATGTTAACAACAAATCAAGTTTCTATCATAATAACGATTTCGGCCGAAAACTATGAAAGATCAAGCATTTGATGTACCAAATATTATACAACACAAATCTAAATTAAACATTTAATAAGCAGGGTATTAAGAATTAGTAAGATAAAAAGATAAAACATGTTAATAACAATCTTTCTTGGATATAAACATTTAAAGCTCATGTTAAGTTTATATTATACCTATTCTAACACCATTAGAGAAACCTTTTCACCTTGACATAATTAACTTAGCTAAACATTAAGAAGGAGAAAAACACAAATAAACAATATAAGAACATAAATATAATATAAGCTAACTAAGTATAGGAAAGGAAATGAAAGAGCATAAACAAGAGATTACTATAGCATAAAAGAAAACTTGAACATTACAAAGATGTAGAGAGAAAGCAAGAAGATAACTTTGATCTGCAAATTAATATGACTAAATACATGGACAATGCCTCCTTTTATAGGCTAAGTTTCAGAACTATTGATTGATTGAAGAATTGGTGGGCATCCATTGATTTGGTGGCTGGTTTTTGACATTAATGGCTGCTGGTTTTTTGATATTGTGGGCTGATTTTTGATATTGTTGGCTGGCCAAAACGTCATTGCTCACATCAGAATTATAGCCAACTGAATTATGGAAGCTGTGGGCAATTGTCTCAGCTTTCCATAAAAAAAAACCAGAGCTCATTTGGACTTCTAGAACTCAAGATATGAGCCAAAAACCGAATAGTGCTTGAGTTGCAGGACAGCTTCCGACGTCTTCGTTGTTGCTAAGATTTGGGCTTGAAAACGGCAGAACTGAGTCTTTGACTTCATATAAAAGTTGTAGGTCTATGTCTTACCTTTCCATCGATATAAAATGGACCTAAATCTGATATCTACAGCTCCAGATATGATCAAATTACTGAACGGTGTTCGAGTTTGGAATGCACCAGCAACACTTTGCTAAGTTTGGCCTTCTTTTTATCCTTTCAATTTCAATCCTTAAACTCATCAATCAATCCTTTTATTTATGTGATAGACCTGCATTTAGGATGAACATTTACCATGAATTAAAGATATATTATATTTTTAGACTTGCTAATATAAAACATGCTTTTGTTAGGGAATTTAATGATACTTTAGGTGCAATATGATGACATAAATCCTTAATGAGAATGCACTTTTAAGTACTAATCAACTACACCAACATTTCTTTTCTAAGTTTGGCCATCTTTTTATCCTCTCAATTTTAGAACTTAAACTCATCAATCAATCCTTTTATTTATGTGAGAGGTCTGCATTTAAGATGAATATTTACCATAAATTAAAGGTATCTTATATTATTAGATATGTTATTATAAAATATGCTTTAGTTAAGGATACTTCAAGTGCAAAATGATGATATAAAATCTTCATAAAAATGCACTTTTAAGTATTAATCATACTCCCTAACCAGCTTATTACTTGTCCCTAGTAATCAAAGTGTTAAAATAGAAAAATAATTTATAAATTCCACAAAGCAATGCATTCATCATTCAACTTACATTAATCTATCTAGATAAACAAACTTTCATTAAATTTATATATTTGCTCAATACCTCTTAAACAAGATATTAATAAACCTTCCTTTTGTGCTCAATATATCAACACATAGTTATGGGGCTTTACTTGAAAAAAAAATAAAAATTTTATTCTAATGTTTAATGTTAACTTCCTTGGGTTGGGATTATTATCTTTTTTTTCTTTTTTTTCTTATTAATATATATACATATAACTTAAAACACGATGTATCTTTAACCCATGTAATAAACTTTCAGCTAATGACTCTTAGACCAGTTGGTCTTAGGGCATTAGGTGTTCAAACACCCATATAAGCTTAGTAACTCGGGTTACAAATAATAATATGTAAATAGTGCAATATTTGATTCTTTAAGCTTTTCTCCTCAACTCATGTAACAAGCATTCGATCAATAGCTCACAAGTCAGTTGACTTTAGGGTACTAAGTGTTAAAACACTATTTCGAGCTTAATTGCTAAGGTTGAGGAGGCTATGAAACCAAACTTATCTATGTTTTATTATCATCATTTCTTTCTTTTTTTTTTTGTTTTTTTACAAATTATATAATATTCATTTTCCTTAGTTGTTACCTTTAACAAAAGAATATAAATAATGTAATAATCCAATGTGCAACCCATAATCATATGTTAAAGTGTGTGTGTGAAAATTAAGGTTTAATAATACATATTAAATGAGTATATAAGCAGAATTAAGTGATAACAATACGAGAGTTTGTAAACTTGAATATTTCAAGAAGTATTATGATAAATCTTGTTAAAAATGGTTACTAAAATACATCTCAAAAGTCACTTTAGAAAAAAGAGGTCATTTACTCTGTCATTCTAGTAACAACAATTTTGCACATGTTTTAAGAAATAAAAAACACAGTTAGTTAGTTTTTTTTTTAACTACTACCCTTTTGCCCCAATCAAAACGAGACATTGTCCTCAATATCCTAAGGTAGAAAAATAACGTATATAAGTCATTACCAGAAATAATAATAATAATAACAACAACAATATAATAATAATACTAATAATTTTAATAAAGAAATAGAAGAAGATGATGATGATAATGATAATGAGAGCTTTGAAATGGAAGATTAATGTAAGGATTAAACAATGATAACAATAAATATCAAGGTTAGAGAATCCACTAATGGTATATCAAACAAATATAGTATAAACTCTTATTGTTCAATTGGAAACCATACACAAAAGAGGTTTTAATCATATTATAAATTGTTAACATGATTACATGAGTTATCTTATTTGAATAACACTAATACTTGTAAATATTGTTAGGCATTCATGATTATAACTTATATTAACAACATATCAAGTTCTTTTCATAGCACAGGTTTGGGTTTTACCATACGGTTGGGTTATAAAAGTGCAAAGTATTTGTTATACCAAGTGTTATACAACATAAATCTAGATTAACCATTTAACAAGCAAAGTATTAAAAGTGAACAAGATAACAAATACAAAACATGTTAGTAGCAAACATTAAAATTCATATTGAGTTTATACTATACTTATTCTTGCACCATTAGTGTAACCTTTTCACCTTGACATAAAAAACTTAGTTAAACATAATGAAAGAAAAAACATAAATAAACAAGATAAGAACATAAATAAAATAAAAGTTAACTAAGTAAATGAAAGGCATAAACAAGATATTAATGAAAGCAAAACTTAAGAATTCCAAAAATACAAAGAGAAAGCAAGAGCATAATTTTGATCTTGAAACCAAGATGCCTACATACATGGCAAATGCCTTCTTTTATAGGCTAAAATTAGAAACTATTGATTTGATGACTAATTGATGAGTGGGTGGTCAGCTCTTGACTTGGTGAAAATCTTTATCTTCTTGTCTGAAAAAAATATTATTGTTAACATTAGAATTGAAACCAACTATACCATAAAAGTTCTAGGAAATTGTCTTATATTTTCAAAAAAAAAAAATTGAGGTCATTTGGACTTCTAGAACTCGAGATATGGGCTAAACATTAAGCAATATCTAGGTTGCGGGATAGATTCAGAGTTCTTCGTTATTACTATAATTTGGACTTGAAAATAGTATTTTTAAAACCAAACCTTCACATGAAAGGTGTAGGCCTATGTTTTACCTTTCTATCCATATAAAGTAGACCTAAATCTAAGATTTACAATATAGACATTATTTAGTGTTCAGCCCATATCTCGAGTTCTAGAAATCCAAATGACCTCAATGGTTTTTTCCTAGAAAGATAAGATAATTTTCTACAACTTTCATGGGTACAATTGGTTCCAATTATTATGTTAGCAATGATGTTTTGTTCAAACAAGAAGATAAGGATTTTTACAAAGTCAAAAGTTGGCCACCTACTCATCAATTAGTCATCAAATCAATAGTTCTCAATTTTGACCTATAAAAAGAGGTATTTCCATACATTTAGGCATGTTAGTTTTCAGATCAAGATCATACTTTTGCTTTCTCTCTTTGTATTTTTGTAATGCTTAAGTTTTGCTTTCACTTTTATTTTATTTATGTTTCTCTTCTTCATTATAGTTATCTAAGTTTATTATGTCAAGATGAAAATGTTACACTAATGATATAAGAATAAATATAGTATAAACTCAACATAGACGTTAATGTTTGATACTAACATATTTGATATTTGTTATCTTGTTCACTTTTAATACCTTCTTGTTAAATGGTTAATTTAGATTTATATTGTATAACTCTTAGTACAATAAATACTTGGCACTTTCATAGCTCAACTATATAGTATAACCAACACCTAAGTTATGAAAGAAACTTAATTTTTTGTTAATAAAGTTATAATCATGAATACTTGATAATATTTACAAGTATTAGTATTATTCGAATAAGATAACTAATGTAATCATATTAACAATTTATAATCCGATTAGAACCTCCTTTGAGTGTGGTTTTCAATTGAGTAATAAAAAAAATTTATAATATACTTGTCTAAATGCTATTAGTGGATCCTCAAATCTTGACAACTGTTTTTATCCTTATTTGATCTTTATATTAATCTCACATCTCAAAGTCTTTTTTAACTCATCATTAGCATCATTATTTTTAATTTATATAGTTAATCTCCGTGTGGTTCGACTTCGATTTTATCAGGTTATTTATTATTTTGACACTCCTGCACTTGAAAGAAGATATCAATCTTTTGATCGTGTCAGAGTATCATTATGTTTTGGGTTTAGACTCTTTCACAAAGCATAAAAAATATGGACTCATAAATTATATTGAATTATATAAAAGGATAAACATAACATGTTATTTATTACAACATTTTTTTTAATTCAAATATTTCATTGACATCTTACTATATATAAAATAGTTGATTTAAAAATATACAACCATTAAGATGTTAGATTACATCTTTAAAATCAAAATTCACTTTAAAGATCTATTTTCAAACTTTTTTGTGAATATAATTAAAATACAATATAATTTTATATTAAATATGATTTAAAAAAATTAGTATGACTCTTCATATAAAACAAAAAATGTAAATGATGTTTAGTTGTAATAAAATATAAATAAGTGTATGTATAAGTGACAACACAAAAACTGAGATAAATACTAATTTAAAAAAAAAAAGACAAATATATCTTTCAACATAAGTGCCCAAAGCTTATCTAAAATCATGATATTTAATATGTTTCAATGAACTCAAATCTAAATCTATCAATTTTGTTTCATATAATGGAAAAATTAATTTATGCAGAGTTGAACTCAAAAACTATTAAATAATGTATAAAATCCAAATTACAACTTATAATTAGACGTAAAATCCATAGATAAAATGTCTATATGAAAAGACATAAATTAAACCTAACAACTAACTCAAATTAAATCCAATATCATGGGCATTTCCTTAAATAAAGAGTGGTTAGTTGAGCTCTCCTCTATCATCTCTTTTGAGATTAAAGAAACTCAATCTGTTGAGTGTAACTTCAAATAACTTTAATTGTAATCTTGGAAATCAAGATCTGTTGCAACATATTTCTAGTAATCTAAGTCTAGTTTAAATTTCATATCAGGTCATTCTTCCCCGTAAATAAGTAATCATTGAGCCTTTTCATTCCTAATAAAAATAACTTGTTTAACTAATATATCGTCAATATATTTATTTTGTGCTGATGATAAGGAAATGGGGAAGGTGTTTCAAGGGAGTTATGAGGAATGGAACATGAACCTAAAATAATTAAGAGAACAAAGTAAACGATCTTAGCTGGCTAAAGCTGTGAAAACTTTTTTATACTTGAATTTTTATGTAAACAATTATGAAATGAATCATTTATTTTTTTATGTAAACAATCATCATGTTCTTCGGACTACACGAAGCATACAAAACAGAGAACCTTTTATTGGTTTGTCATCAGTAAATTAATGAGTTTCAAAGTTGTATTTTACCCTGAAAATCCCATCCCGACAATCAACATATGACACAAGAATTTGGCCTCTCCTCAGAGGTACTTGCCATATGACCATATATAGAATCACCTTCGCTTTCGTAAAGTAGCTTCTTAATCCTAGCTTTCTTTTTTTGTTCATCAAGCTCTGCTTTCTGTCTTTCATCATCTGTGTAAGCAGGCTCTTCTTTCTTGCCATTCTCTTTCTCCTCCTCTTTTTCTGGCACGATAGTCAAAATATCCACGTTCCAATCTTTCCTTAATTCATTTACAACAGCAACAGGATCAGCATCACCATTTACCGTCATGTCCATGGAAATGGAGTCGCTACCTGCACATGCAATATTAGGCGTGAGATAGGGTTCGATGTTTTCAAAAAATCTTAAAATGATTCTGTCTTGCATTGACGTGGTTAACTCCCTCAAACCATAACCTGAGCCTTAGGTCGAGTCATGGCCAGGTAGGCTGGGTTTGGGTCTTCTAGCTATGATCTTATTGAGAATTACGTATCTCATTTGCCATCATCAAGCAACAAGGACATAGATTAGTTTCACGGCCTTTTGATCCTCCTAAAACCTCCTAAATTTCTACAATTTTCTGATCACCTGAAAAGCTCGAAACCCGTTTCACAGCCTTCTGCTTTCCCTCCTCATCGTGCACGTCCAATTTGAGAAACACCTTCTGCAAAAGAGAGGAAAGGTTACAAACAGGAAACATCCTGATTTTCCATGAAAAAAATCACACCAACTGCAGACAAGGACCTAGTTTTCCGAAAAGCAATGTGAAAAGTCCAAGCACACTTCCTTCAAAGAAATTATGCGCAGCTACAAAGTTACATGAGCTAAGAAATCAAGAAAGCTCGACAAGATGCTTGATTTCCTTGGCCATACATATACAGGGGTGGTACTAAAATAAGAGTTAGTCTAGTCTTTCTCCTTAGGTATGTGTTCTGAAGCTCCCTTTGAGTTTGGGGTGTAAAGAAACTTATAAATTAATTTTGAAACTTTTCCCATGATTATTAACGCGTGCCTAGACCACATCACAGAGTTTCTCTAAAATATTTACAGAAAATATATAGCAGAACCATATTATATATAAATTCCAGAGAGTAAATTGACACTCTGAGCCAAGTAGTCCCAAAAAATCACAAGAAATTGGTCAAATGAAAGCGTGGTAATGGCCAAGTTTTTCCAAGAAACAGATACTAGAGGGAAAACTCACCTTCATTCTCACTTGGGTATGGAAACTGTGACCTTGACTTGAATCGAAAGCTGTCAGTTAATCAGAAAGAGTCAATGAAAACGATAAGTTAAGAAATACGCACGCTCAGTTGAGGAGGTGAGGCTTTTTCATAGTGAGCAATTGTGCAAGTCAAACAAACAGATTTACCTGGACAATACTACGAAAAAATCGATCTGGAAGCCGATTGAAGTCGTAGACTTGGAACTTACAAGCCGTCCGTCCACCAGAGGTTCCTTAGCATAGGGTTTCTGTATATAGTTTGCCTTCTTTCATTGACTTTGATTTGAGTCTTTCTTTACATATATTGAAAACGAGCTTTAGCACTTTCGTGCTTTCAACTTGTTAATACGAACGTGTCCTCCAACCAAATCATTTTCTCCCTTCATCCAAATGATTTTATATTACCTTCAAATCTGAATATATGTAATGGATTTTATTTTAATAGATTCGGATATTATATTTAAAAAGTTGACTCAAGATATATTCATAAAGTTAAAATTCACTCTTTTGCAATTACAATTAAAATACAATATTATTTCACTGGTTTCATTTTCTGCGCTCCGCGGTGGAATGGAGGGCTTCCTCTTCTTTTTTTCCAATGCCAAGAAAAAGTGCAGTATTGTTAATGTTGCTTCTATCATAAAATGATTTAATTACAAATTTAAAAAGTTTATATGTGTGTTTAAAAAAATAAATTGAGAATTGTATGCATAAATAAATTATAATAAATATGTGCATTACAACCAAAGATTAAATCAGAAGTTAAGATAAAGATATTATTGTTGAAACAATTCAATTAACACAAAATAAATACGAACATTAAAGAAAATAACACTAGAATTCTTCTTAATTAATTTGTAAAAAGTATATTATTTAACATAAATACAAAAGAGTTTATATATATATTAAGCTAAAAATATTGTTCTATCCTTAATAAATAAAACAAGATAAAATAAATAAAACAAGATAAATGTATTATTTAATATTTTCCCTCAAACTCACGATGCGACTGACACGACTAAAATATTGATGTCTTCTCTCAAGTACAAGAGTGTCAAAGTAATAAATAACCCGACAAGACCGGGGTCGAATCATAGAGAGGTTAATTATACAAATTATAAAAAAACAATAATAGCAATAACAACAATAATAACAATAACAATAACATTAACCGCTATGATAATAATAATAATAATAATAATAGTGGTGGTGGTGGTACTAATAATAATATTAATAAAGAAAGAGAAGAAGAAGAAGATGATAAGAACTTAGAGATAGAATATTAATGTAAAGATTAAACAATGATAATAACAAATATCAAGGTTAGAGGTTCCACTAATGGTATGTCAAACAAGTATAATATAAACTCTTATTATTCAATTGGAAACCACACATAAAAGAGGTTCCAATCAGATTATAGATTGTTAACATGATTACATTAGTCATCTTATTCGATTAATGTTAATACTTGTAAATCTCGTCAAGCATTCATGATTATAACTTATGTTAACAATAAATCAAGTTCCATTCATAGCTCAGGTGTTAATTATACCATACAGTATGAACTATAAAAGTGCCAAGCATTTGTTGTACCAAGTGTTATACAACATAAATTAAGATTAGTTATTTAACAAACAAAGTATTAAAGAGTGAACAAGATAACAAATATAAAACATGTTAGTATCAAACATTAAAGTCCATATTAAGTTTACGCTATACTTATTCTTACACCATTAGTGTAACATTTTCACCTTGACATAATAAACTTAGCTAGACATAATGCAAGAAAGAAAAATAAATAAACAAAATAAGAACATAAATAAGATAAAAGTTAGCTAAGTAAATGAAAGGAAATGAAAGGTATAAACTTGATATTAATGAAAGCAAAGCATGAACATTAAAAAAGAAAGAAAGCAAATGCATGATCTTGATCTGGAGACCTAGATGACTAAATGCATGGCAAATGCCTCCTTTTATAGGCCAAAATTGGAAACTATTGATCTGATAACTAATTAATGAGTGGGTGACCAACTCTTGACTTGGTGGCAATCCTTATCTTCTTTTGTCTACCCAAAACATCATTGATAACGTCAAAATTAGAGCCACTCGAAAACATGAAAGTTGTAGGCAATTGTCTCAGCTATCTTTTGTAAAACCTTCAGCTCATTTCGACTTCTAGAACTTCAGATATAGCCAAAATACTGAACAGTGCTGGGGCTGGAGGACAGATTCGGGCTTCTTTGTTGTTGCAACAATTTAGACTTGAAAATAGCCTTTTTAGATCTTGGGCTCCATATGAAAGTTGTAGGCCTATGTCTTACCTTTCCATCCATATAAAGTAGACCTATGTCTTCCCTTTCCATCCATATAAAGTAGACCTAAATCTGATATCTATATCTCTAGATATGACGCAATTATCGAACAGTGTTCCGGTTTGGATTGCACCGACATCTCTTTTCTAAGTTTGGTCATCTCTTTATCCTTTCAATTTCAGTTCTTAAATTTATCAATCAATCCTTTCATTTATGTGATAGGCCTGCATTTAAAATGAACATTTACCACAAATTAAAGGTATCTTACATTATTAGATATATTATTATAAAACATGCTTTAGTTAAGGAGTTATTCATACTTGAAGTGCAAAATGATGATATAAAACCTTGATAAAAATGCTCTTTTAAGTACTAATCACACCCCCCAACCAGCTTATTACTAGTCCCTAGTAATCAAAGCGTTAAAATAGAAAAACAATTTAAAAATTCCACAAAGCAAGGTATTCATCATTTAACTTCCATTAATCTATCCAAATAAACAAATTCTCGTTAAATTTACATACCTGCTTAATATCTCTTAACAAGATATTCATAAACCTTTTTTTTGTGTTCAATGTATCAACACACAATTATGGGGCTTTTCTTGGAAAAAAACAAAATTTTTGTTCTAATGTTTAAGGTTAACTTCCTTGGGTTGAGATTATTATTTTTGTCTTTTTTTTTGTTTTTTTAAATATATATACATATAATTTAAAAACGCCATACATCTTTAACCCATGTAACGAGCTTTCAGCTAATAACTCCCAGACTAGTTGGTCTTAGGATATTAGGTGTTAAGACACCCCTACGAGCTTAGTAACTCGGGTCGCAGATATTAATATGTAGATAATGCAATGTTTGATTCCCTTAAGCTTTTATTCTCAACCCATATACCAAGCGTTAAGCCAATAACTCTCGAGCACTGTTTAGTATTTTAGCCATATCTGGAGTTCTAGAAGTCTAAATAAGCTGACATTTTTACACAAGAAAGCTGAGACAATTGCCTACAACTTTCATGTTTCGAGTGGCTCCAATTGTGACGTTATCAATGACATTTTGGGCAGATAAGAGAAGGTAAAGATTATCACCAAGTCAAGATTTGGTCACCCACTCATCAATTAGTTATCAAATCAATAGTTTCCAATTTTGGCCTATAAAAGGAGGCATTTGCCATGCATTTAGTCATCTAGGTTTCCAGATCAAGATCTTGCATTTGCTTTCTTTCTTTTGTAATGTTCATGTTTTGCTTTCATTAATATCAAGTTTATACCTTTCATTTCCTTTCATTTACTTAGCTAACTTTTATCTTATTTATGTTCTTATTTTGTTTATTTATTTTTCTTTCTTTCATTATGTCTAGCTAAGTTTATTATGTCAAGGTGAAAAGGTTACACTAATGGTGTAAGAATAAGTATAGTGTAAACTTAATATGGACTTTAATGTTTGATACTAACATGTTTTATATTTGTTATCTTGTTCACTCTTTAATACTTTGCTTGTTAAATGACTAATCTTAATTTATGTTGTATAACACTTGGTACAACAAATGCTTGGCACTTTTTATAGTTCGTACTGTATGGTATAACTGACACCTGAGCTATGAAAGGAACTTGATTTGTTGTTAACATAAGTTATAATCATGAATGTTTGACGAGATTTACAAGTATTAACATTAATCGAATAAGATGATTAATGTAATCATGTTAACAATCTATAATCTGATTGGAACCTCCTTTATGTGTGGTTTCCAATTGAATAATAAGAGTTTATATTATACTTGTTTGACATACCATTAGTGGAATTTCTAACCTTGACATTTGTTATTATCATTGTTTAATCGTTACATTAATATTTCTTCTCAAAGTTCTCATCTTCTTCTTCTTCTTCTCCTTCTTTATTATTATTGTTGTTGTTGTTGTTGTTGTTGTTATTATTGTTGTTATTGTTATTTTTATTGTTGTTGTATTATTGTTATTTATAATTTGTAAAATTAATCTCCCTGTGGTTCAACCCTGGTTTTGCCGGGTTATTTATTACTTCGACACTCTTACACTTGGGAGAAGACATTAATCTTTTCATCGTGTCAGATACGTCTTAAGAGTTATAAAAGTTCTCCTTACTATGTCATCATAGTAACAACAATTTTGCACATGCTTTATGAAATAAAAAACACAGTTTTTTTTTATCTACTACCCTTTTCCCCCAACTAAAATAAGACATTGTCCTCAATGTTTAAAGGTAGAATGATAGAGTATAGAAGATATCACCTAAAAGAACGAACATTGACAAACTTGAAACACACTAAAACAAATATAAGTAACAACAAAACATAAAAATAAAACCAAAAGATATAAAGATTCACAAATGAAGGCTCAAATCCAATCTAAGCTTTTTATGGCTTTCCTTAGTTGACCAATTTATACGACTCATGGAATGATCAATTACAGGAATGAAAGATTGTAGTTGGTCAATCAATTATTCAGTAGAAGCAGCATAGATTATAATTTGTCGTGCAGAAGATGTTAGAAATTTCTTAAAAATTGGCAAACAGGGTCTTTTTTAGTCAGATTACCAAGACTACGTCAATCATGTTCTTTATGAAATAGTGGTCATAAATCATGAATTGCACGATGCATATCTCTACTAGGATGCATCTCAAGAGTCAATAGAAGATTATCTAAAGACTCCTTACTCAGACCATCCTTAATGAATTGTATTTTATCTTCACAATTTATAGATACCATTCTTAAATAACGACATTGTGCATTACAAGGCCATCTAGCACATCGATGACAGACTTTAAGTCGTTTTGCACGACATTTCTTTGCAAAAGTGCTTTTACCTGTTCCTAGCATGTGTAAAATGAAGGAGTTAGAGGACTCACCTGATAATCGGACCTTTGTTTCAATCAACTAGCGAATATCTTTAGGAATTCCATGATTCATTAACGATCTTAATCTTGCTCATCTAGCATGGTAAATTTTTATAATTGTATTTTGAGGCAGAGCGGGAAAATACTTTTACAATTTTTCAACATCAGTGTCCATTTTCAAATGAGAATTGGAAGAGAGATTCAAAGAATTGCACAAATGTATACACAAATATCAGTTATTGTGGGAAACTGAAAGAACCGACTTAAATCACGGAGTACCGTTGTCCGCCATTTGACCGGGGTGAGAGAAACTAGCAAAAATCACTCAAAAAGAAACACAAAAACAATGTGAGAAAAACAAAATAATCAACCTTTATGTACAAGATCATTCCAACCAGTTGATTCATTTTCACTAGGAAAATTATCAAAGTAAGCTTTCAAACGATGTCCATTTTCCTTAAAATCATTGTCATTCATTGAATTCTCAATATCACAGGCCTCATAAGGATTGCTCCATCTTGGTCTTAACTCTCTAGGGAATGTATAGAGTTGAGAATTATAAAATAAAATGTTTTGACCAGTATCAACTTTTTGACAATTTTCACAAGTTTTGCAGAATGCATGCGTGTCCTTGAACATAGCGGGCCAATAAAATCCATTTTGAAAGATTTTTGCAGTTGTCTTTTTTTACGAGAAATAACTTCCACATGCTTCAGAATGACAAAGTTTAATAACACTACTTATCTCATTATCGGGAATGAATCTTTGCAATATTTGATCAGGACAATATTTGAATAAGTTAGGGTCATCACAATAAAAGTTCTTCACTTCGTTCAAAAACTTTTCTTTCTCTTGGGTTCTCCAATCAGTTGGCAAATCTCCTAAAGCAAGAAAATTGGTATTTTTATTATACTAAGGCATTGAACTAAAAGAAAGTAAGGATTCGTTAGGAAAGTAATCATTGATTGGTGTGATGTCAGATGTTGAATCTGTTGTCACTGTTGATAAAAGATTTGCATCAATATTTTTTATGCTTGTTTCATCCGTGATTTCTTTCTCAGAATAAATCATTTATAAATCTTCAGATTCATCTAACTCATTTTTACTTAAAGTAGATTCAGGTTGATCATAAACTAATTCGTCAATATGATCTATTTCTTGTAAATCATTATCATCTCCAAGTTGCTTGCAAATGTTGAAAATATTCATCTCTAATGTCATGTTTCCAAATGATAGCTTCATCAGTCCATTCCTACAATTAATCAATGCGTTAGAGGTTGCAAGAAACGGACATCCTAAAATAACAGGAAATGAATTACATCCTTCAACAGGTTCTGTGTCCAAGACAATAAAATCCATAGGATAAATGAATTTATCGACTTGTACTAACACATCTTCAATTATTCCTCTAAACACTTTTATAGATCTATCGGCAAGTAAAAGAGATATAGAAGTTGGTTTTAACTCACTTAGATTGAGACTCCGAAAAACTGAATATGGAAGTAAATTCACACTAGCACCAAGAACAAGTAAGGCTCTTTCAATTTTTTATTCTCTAATAAAGCAAGAAATTGTAGGACAACTAGGGTCTTTATATTTCAAAACATTATTGTTTTGAAGAATGATACTTACTTATTCTACTAAAAAGGCTTTCTTTTTCACATTTAGTTTCCTCTTCACAGTGTATAGATCTTTCAAAAATTTAGCATAGGAAGGAACCTGTTTAATAGCATCCAGCAAAGGTATATTGATTCTTACCTATTTGAAAATTTCAAAAATTTCAGAGTTGTGATTGACTTTCCTTTCTTTGGTCATGACATGAGGAAATGGAAATGCTGGTGGTGAATCAGTCGTTTCTTTGCAATTTTCAGATTCAACCCCTTCCTTACCCTCAGAGATTGACTCATCATCTTTCTCATAAGGTTCAAGAGAGGTTTTTTCAATAACCTTACCACTGCGCAGACTAGTGACTGATTTGACTTAATCCATGTGTTGGCTTCCGAAACTACTTGTATTTGCATTGTATTGCTCCTTGGGATTTTATTGTGGTTGAGATGGAAACTTACCTTTCTCTTAGAAACTGAGAGCAGATGTTAATTTTGCAAGAGTATCTTTAAAATTTGTCATGTTTTGAGCAAGTTGAGTATTGATTGTCTCTTGCTTTTCAATGAATGCATACAATGTTTCCTTAAGATTTCTTCTAGGAGGTGGAGCATAAGGAGGTGCATATCTATGAGAATTTTAGAAATTATGATGTGCTTGAAATGGTGGTTGTGAAGTTTGTGCATTGTTGTTCTCACTCTTCCAACTAAAATTTGGGTGATTTCTCCAACTAGGGTTGTATGTTTATGAGTATGGGTTGTGGTTAGCCCTTTGAAAACTGTTTAAAGCATGACCTTGTTCATGGAGACATTCCTTAAAAGAAGGCAAGGTTGGACAATCATTGGTTGAGTATTCATTTGTTTCACAGATTTGACACAATGGTTTCAACAGATTTCAATTGACCAGTCTTTTTTAATTCTAGTGCCTCGACTTTTCTAACTAAAGATGCAAACTTGACGTTAAGGTCATGATCTTCCCTAAGGTTGTACATACCTCCACTAGATGTATGAGGTTGAGTTTTACTCGGTGCCTCATAAGTACCCGCGGTGTCCCAATTTTGAGCATTTTTAGCTAACAAGTCTAAGTACTCCATTGCTTCATCAGGATCTTTATCTTTAAAAGTTCCATTGCACATCAATTCAACCATTTGCCTATCTTTAGGTGTTAACCCTTCATAAAAATGTGAAACCAATCTCCATGTTTCAAAACCATGATGAGGGCAAGTACTAAGCAAGTCTCGATACCTATCCCAATATTGGTAAAATGTTTCTCCTGGTTTTTGAGTGAATGTAGTGATTTGTCTCTTGAAAGAGTTTGTTCTATGAGATGGGAAAAACTTCTTTAAAAATTGTTGTTGCATTTCATCCCAAGCACGAATGGATCCTGGTCTCAAATTTTGTAGCCATGTTTTAGCTTTATGTTTTAATGAAAAAGGAAAAAGCTTTAATCTGATGGTGTTAATGCTACAATTTAAATTATTATATATGTTGCGAACCTTCTCAAATTTTTTTAAATGCAAGTATGGATTTTCCAATTATAAGCCATGAAAAGAAGGTAAAAGTTGAATAATGTCTGGCTTAAAATTAAAATGAGATGCATCAGGAGGAAAAACTATGCATGATGGTGCACTTGTTCTTGTGGGATTCATGTGGTCTCTAAGTGTTCTAGTACGATTATTCTTATTATTCTCATTATGAAATGATTGATTATCTTCTTCGACCATATTTTCTTAAAATGATGAGGATACCCTACAAAGTCTACCACTTGATGTACGTGACCACACTCTTATGCACGTGTAGGAATAGAATAAAAGGAAGAAGAAAACAAAAGAAGAAAAAACAAGAGAAAAGAAACAAAGTTATATACATGAAAAGTGAAAAGAGAATAAAATAACTACTATAATTTATACAAGAACTTACCTCTCTGGCAACTGCGTCAAAAACTAGACACGACTAAAAGATTGATGTCTTCTCCCAAGTGCAGGAGTGTCGAAGTAATAAATAACCCAGCAAGACCGGGGTTGAACCATAGAGAGGTTAATTGTACAAATTATAAAAAAAAATAGCAATAACAACAATAATAACATTAACAACTATAATAATAATACTAGTAGTAGTAGTGGTGGTGGTGATACTAATAATAATAATAATAAAGAAAGAGAAGAAGAAGATGATGATGAGAACTTAGAGATAGAATATTAATGTAAGGATTAAACAATGATAATAACAAATGTCAAGGTTAGAGGTTCCACTAATGGTATGTCAAACAAGTATAGTATAAACTCTTATTATTCAATTGGAAACCACACACAAAGGAGGTTCCAATCAGATTATAGATTGTTAACATGATTACATTAGTCATCTTATTCGATTAATGCTGATACTTGTAAATCTCATCAAGCATTCATGATTATAACTTATGTTAACAACAAATCAAGTTCCTTTTACAGCTCAGGTGTTGGTTATACCATATAGTATGGGCTATAAAAGTGTTAAGCATTTGTTGTACCAAGTGTTATACAACATAAATCAAGATTAGTCATTTAACAAGCAAAGTATTAAAGAGTGAATAAGATAACAAGTACAAAACATATTAGTATCGAACATTAAAGTCCATATTAAGTTTACACTATACTTATTCTTACACCATTAGTGTAACCTTTTTACCTTGACATAATAAACTTAGCTAGACATAATGAAAGAAAGAAAAATAAATAAATAAAATAAGAACATAAATAAGATAAAAGTTAACTAAGTAAATGAAAGGCATAAACTTGATATTAATAAAAGCAAAGCATAAACATTACAAAAAATACAAAGAGAGAAAGCAAGAGCATGATCTTGATCTGGAAACCAAGATGCCTAAATGCATTGCAAATGCCTCCTTTTATAGGCCAAAATTAGGAACTATTGATTTGATGACTAATTATTGAGTGGGTGACCAACTCTTGACTTGGTGACAATCATTATCTTCTCTTGTTTGCCCAAAACATCATTGATAACGTCAAAATTGGAGCCATTTGAAAACCTGAAAGTTGTAGGCAATTGTCTCAACTGTCTTATGTAAACAATGCAACTCATTTCAACTTTTAGAACTCTAGATATGACCAAAATACTGAACAGTGCTCGGGCTGGAGGATAGATTGGGTCTTCTTTATGTTTTCAATAATATGGACTTGAAAATGACCTTTTTAGATCTTGGGATCCATATGAAAGTTGTAGGGTTATATCTTACCTTTTCATCCATATAAAGTAGACCTAAATCTGATATCTATAGCTCTAGATATGACCCAATTACCGAACAGTGTTCTGGTTTGGATTGCACCGACATCTCTTTTCTAAGTTTGGTCATCTCTTTATCCTTTCAATTTCAATTCTTAAATTCATCAATCAATCCTTTTATTTATGTGATAGGCTTACATTTAAAATGAACATTTACCACAAATTAAAGGTATCTTATATTATTAGATATATTATTATAAAACATGTTTTAGTTAAGGAGTTATTCATACTTTAAGTGCAAAATGATGATATAAAACCTTGATAAAAATGCACTTTTAAGTACTAATCAGCGACAACTACAAGCATCAAGAGTTTGTCATTTAGAAGAGAAAAAAACAAGAAATGGAATGTGACTTGGTAAGGAAATCTGCAATCTACAAGGAAGAAGAAACAAAAGGCAAAGTAATGGTGGCATGCTTGAGATGTTGACGAGGAATATGACAATCAATCTCAATATGCTTAGTTCGTTCATGAAAAATTGAGTTGTGAGCAATCTGAATAGAACTCTAATTATCACAATCTATATGAGTAGAATGAGAGAGCAAAACTCTCATATCCGCAAGTAACTAATGTAACCAAATAATCTCTTTAGTAGTAGATGTCATAGCACCATATTCTGTTTTGGTTGAGGATTGAGAAATAATATATTATTTCTTTCTCTTCCAAGAAATAAGAGAATCATATAGAAAGATATAGAAACCTGTAACTGATATGCAATCTGTGGGATCACTGTCATGATCAATATCAAAGTATGCACATACCTCCAAGAAAAAGGTGGATGAAAGTAAAATACTTTGAAAGACTGTACCCCGAAGATATCGCAAAATATGAAGAACAACTTCCCAGTGAACAATAGTAAAAGAAGCAATAAACTAATTAACAATATGAACAATATATGCAATATTTGCAATATCTAGACAAGTAATGTTAAGGTATACCAAGCTCCCAACAATAGTATGATATCAAGTAGGATCTGTCAAAAGTAAATCATTAGAAGAACAATACCTTGCGTTAACTTCAATGGGAGTGTCTACAGTCTTGTTATTAGTAAGTCTAACCTGTTTAAGAATATATGCAACATATTTTGACTAAGAAAAAAGGTAACCTCTAGGTAAGTAAACTACCTCAATACCTAGGAAATATCGAAAAGAACCCAAATCCTTTATTTCAAACTATTTAGCCAGCTTTGTCTTCAAACCTAAGATACTATCAATGTCATTACCATTAATAATCATGTCATCAACATATAAAGACAAAATGATATGACCTACATCACTACACTTAATAAAAAGAGTAGAGTCATGACTACTATAAACAAATCTAAAAGATGAGATCAAAATATAAAACTTCTCAAACCAAGCACAAGGAGCTTGTTTGAAACCATATTACACTTTCTTGAGCTTACGTACATAACTAGAGTCATGTGAAACACTAAAAGGAGGCATCATATAAACTTCTTCTTGAAGATCTCTATTCAAGAAGGCATTTTTAACATCAAGTTGTGAGATATGTCATTAATGAATTGAAGCTACAATAATAAGAGTATGAATAGTAATTATTTTTACAATAGGGGCATATGTCTCCTCACAATTCATATCATACTGTTGAGAGTATCATTTTGCATCCAACTTAGCTTTGTATTGCTCAAAAGACCTATCAAAATTAGAGTTGATCTTGTACACTTAACGACAACCAACAACACTCTTATTAGGAGGTAGAGGAACCAAATCTTAAGTATATGTCTTATGCAAAGTAGAAAGTTCATTATCTATAACTTGCTGCCAAAGAGGATCAATAATTATCTCTATATAGGAAAAGGGTTTAGAAAGAATGAATAGAAGCTAAAAAGAAAGTAAAAGATGAAGAATAACAAGAATAGGCAAAATCTGGTAGTTTTGTGGACTTACGATTGCATTGGATTGACGTAGAGGTGGATCCACAATCTAAAAAAAAGCTTGAGAGTTTGTAGATAAAAATAAAGCTTTAAATGTGTCGGAGAGTGAAGTGTCAGTACCTGTAAAATGTTGAGTATAAATTAGTCAAACATAGGAAGGGGTATCTAAAATACTAGGAACCTGAGATGATAAACTATTAGAATCCTTAGAGAAGGGATCTATACAAATAATATTAGATGTAGTCAAGCCATGAGTAATAGATGGAATAGAAAAGAAAGGTATATACTCTAGAAAGACAACATGATGAGACATAAAGTTTCTGAGTTATTGGATCAAAATAATGATACCCCTTTTTACCTTCATCATAACCCAGAAAGACACAAATAGCAGATCAAGAGGACAACTTATTGTGTTTTGCATAGGGACAAAGAATGAAACAAGTACAATAAAAAACTTTAAAGGTAGAATAATAAGGAACATACCCATATAATTTTTCAAAATAAGAAAAACCTTAATTATAAGAAGATAGGATTGTATTAATCAATTTTACAGTAGTAAAACTTCTCCCCAAAAATCATTAGGAACAGAAGCAGAAAACAAAAGAGAATGAGTAGTTTCAACAATATACTTATGCTTTCTTTCAGCAGCACCATTCTTTCAGTAACACATTTTTGCTTAGGAGCACCTATACATGAAGTTTAATGAATGGTTCCATATAAGATAAGCAATTGATAAATTTTATTAGAAGTGTATTTCCCACCTAAATCACACCTAAAGCATTTGATTACCGTAAAATATTATGTTTTCACAAGAGCTCGAAAGGTTATATATATCTCATAGAATTCAAAATGTTGTTTCATTAAATAAACAAAACAATAACAAGTATGATCATCAATAAATAAAATATAATATCATGAGCCTTCTTTTGTGGCAATAAGAGAAGTTCCCCATATATTAGAATGAATCAAATTAAAAAGTGAAGAAGAAACAAAAAAAAACTTTGATTAAAAGGTAAAGAGAAAAATTTTATCAATTTACATCCATTACAATTGAAAATATCACAAGTGTTCAAATCTCCTAACGCTTATGTGGATGCCAAAAATCTTAAACAAAAAGATGAAACAAAACTGACACGACCAAAAGATTGATATCTTCTTCGAAGTGTAGGAGTGTTGAAGTAATAAATAACCCGGCAAGACCAGAGTCGAACCACAAGGAGATTAATTGTATAAAATATAAACAACAATAATAACAGTAATAATAGTAATAATAATAATACTACTAGTAGTAGTAGTAGTAGTAGCAATAGTAGTAATAATAATAATAATAACAATAATAATAATAATAATAGAAGAAAAAGAAAAAGAAAAAGAAGAAGTTGATGAGAACTTTGAGATGGAAGATTAACATAAGAATTAAATAATGATAACAACAAATGTCAAGGTTAGAGGATCCACTAATGGTATGTCAAACAATTATAGTATAACCTCTTATTATTCAATTGGAAACCATACATAAAGGTGGTTTCAATCAGATTATAAATTGTTAACATGATTACATTAGTTATCTTATTCGATTAATGCTAATACTTGTAAATGTTCTTTTCATAGCTCAGGTGTCGGTTATACCATACAATATAGGCTATGAAAGTGCTAAGTATTTATTGTACCAAATGTTGTATAACATAAATCTAGATTAGTCATTTAACAAACAAAGTATTAAAAGTGAACAAAATAATAAATATAAAACATGTTAGTATCAAACATTAAAGTCTATGTTAAGTTTACACTATACTTACACCATTAGCATAACCTTTTCACCTTGACATAATAAACTTAACTAAACATAATAAAAGAGAGAAATATAAATAAACAAGATAAGAATATAAATAAGATAAAAGTTACCTAAGTAAAGAAAATGAAAGCCATAAACAAGATATTAATGAAAATAAAACTTAAGCATTACAAAAATACAAAAAGAGAAAGCAAAAACATAATTTTGATATGGAAACCAAGATACTTAAATGAATGGCAAATGCCTCCTTTTATAGGCCAAAATTAAGAACTATTGATTTGATGACTAATTGATGAGTGGATGGCCAACTCTTAACTTGGTGACAATCCATATCTTTTCTTATCTGCCTAAAACATCATTAATAATGTCAGAATTGGAACCACTTAAAACATAAAAGTCATAGGAAATTATCTTAGCATTCCAGGAAAAAAAATGGAGATCATTTGGACTTCTAGAACTCTAGATATGGGTCAAAAACTAAACAATGTTCGAGCTGTTGGATAAATTTGGACTTCTTCATTGTTGCTACAATTTGGACTTGAAAATAGCCTTTTTAAATCTTTGGCTCCCATGAAAGTTGTAAGCCTATGTCTTACCTTTCCATCCATATAAAGTAGATCTAAATCCAAGATCTGCAGCTCCAGATATGACCCAATTACCGAACAGTGTTCTAGTTTGGACTATACCAACATCTCTTTTCTAAGTTTGGTCATCTCTTTATGCTTTCAATTTCAGTTCTTAAACTCATCAATCAATCCTTTCATTTATGTGATAGGTCTATATTTATAATAAATATTTATCACAAATTAAAGGCATCTTATATTATTAGATATGTCGTTATAAAATATGTTTTAGTTAAGAAGTTATTGATACTTCAAGTGCAAAATGATGATATAAAACCTTGATAAAAATACATTTTGAAGTACTAATCACACCTTTCAACCAGCTTATTACTAGTCCCTAGTAATTAAAGTGTTGAAATAGAAAAATAATTTATAAATTCCACAAAGTAAAGTATTCATCATTCAACTTCTATTAATTTATTAGGATAAACAAACTCTCATTAAATTTATATATCTACTCACTACCTCTTAAACAAGATATTAATAAACCTTCTTTTGTACTCAATATATCAACACATAGTTATAGGGCTTTTATTGGAAGAAAATAAAAATTTTGTTCTAATGTTTAAGGTTAACTTTCTTGGGTTGATATATATATATAACTTAAAACAAAATGCATCTTTAACCCATGTGACGAGCTTTCAGCTAATGACTCCCAGACCAATTGGTCTTAGGGTATTAAGTGTTAAGACACTCCTACGTGCTTAGTAACTCGAGTTGTAGATACTAATACGTAGATAATGCAATGTTTAATTCCCTTAAGCTTTTATCCTCAACTCATGTAACAAGCGTTGAGCTAATAGCTTCCAAGTCAGTTAACTTTAAGGTATTGAGTGTTAAAACACCCCTTTGGGCATAATTGTTTAGTTTAGGGAGACTACGAAACCAAACTTATCTACATTTTTATTCTCATCATTTTTATTTTTATTTTTGCTCTTTTGTTTTTGGTTTTTTCTAAATTATATACTATCTCTTTCCTTTAGTTGTTACCTTTAACAAAAGAACATAAATAATATAATAATCCAATGTGCAACCCATAATCATATGTTAAAATGTGTGTGTGTGAAAATTAAGGTTTACGAATAGATATTAAATAAGTATATGAACAGAATTTAGTAATAACGATGCTTAGAGTTTGTAAATCTGAATATTTCAAGAAGTATTATGATAGACCTTGTTATGAATATTGTAAATAACCATTGAAAAATATTAACCAAGATACGTCTCAAGAGTCAATAAAATTCCTCCTTACTCTGCCATCTTAGTAACAATAGTTTGCAAATGGTTTATGAAATAGAAAACACAGTTATTTTTTTTTTTAATATCAACTACTACTCTCTCCTCTTAACCAAAACAAGACATTGTCCTCAACGTTCTAAGGTAGAATGATAAAGTATAGAAGACAACACCTAAACCACTAAACACTAACAAACCTGAAACACACTTAAACAAATATAAGAAACAACAAAACATAATTATTATGCTATTAATAAAACCAAAAGACAAGTTTTTACAAACTAAGACTCAAATCATAGTTGTGATTGTGGCTCACATCTTCCCTTGGTTTTACATCCAAGAACGACTTAAACGCCCTCTATAGATCAAGGATAGGCTTCCCGTCCAGTTTTCTTAAAAATCGATAAATAGGGTTTTTTTTAGTCAGATTCCCAAGAATATGTCGAGCATATTCTTTATGGAATAATGGTCATAAATCATGAATTGCACGATGCACATCTTCACTAGGATGCATCTAAAGAGTCAATAAAAGATTATTTGAAGACCCCTTACTCAAGTCATCCTTAATGAATAGTATTTTATCTTTAAGGTTTATAGATATTATTCCTAAACAATGACATTGTGTATTGCAAGTTCATCTGGCACATCGATGGCAGACTTTCAGTCGGTTTGCATGATGTTTCTTTGCGAAAGTGTTTTTACCTATTCTAGGTATGTGTGAAATGAAAAAATTAGAAGACTCACCTGATAATCCGACCTTTGTTTCAATTAGCCAGCGAATCTCTTCAGGAATTCCATGGTTCATTAACAACCTTAATCTTGCACACCTAGCTTGGTAAATTTTTGTAATCACATTTTAAGGTAAAGCAGAAAAATATTTTTTCAATTTTTCAAGAGTGGTGTCTATTTTTTAAGATGAGAAATAGAAATGAGATGTAAATAAAAAAGAAGGAACAAAGAATTGAACAAATATATATGCAGATATCAGTTATCATAGAAAACTAAAAGAACCAATTTAAGATATGGAGTACTGTTATCCGTCATTTAACCGTGAGAGAGACTAGTAAACCAAGAGTCACAAACAAAAAAAAAACATAAAAACAATGTGAGAAAAACAAAATAATCAACCTTTATCTACAAGATCATTCAAACCAATAGATTCACTTTCACTAGGAAAATTATAAAAGTAAGCTTTCAAACGATATCCATTTACCTTAAAAACATAGTCATTCTTTAGATTCTTAATATCAGAGGCTCTATAAGGATACACATGTTTCTCAATAAATGGACTACTCCATCTTAATCTTGAGTACTCCAATAAGCTGGCAAATTTCCTGAAGCAAGAAAATCAATATTTTTATCATACCAAGGCATTGGACTAAGAGAAAGTAAAGATTCATTAGGAAAGTAATCATCGATTGATGTGATGTCATATGTCGAATCTGTTATTACTCTTGACAAAAGATCTGCATTAATATTTTCAATATCTTTTTCATATATGATTTATTCCTAAGAATAAATCATTTGCACATCTTTAGATTCATCAAACTCTATTTTATTCATTGACACGACTAAAAGATTGATGTCTTCTTCTAAGTGCAGGAGTGTCAAAGTATTAAATAACCCGACAAGACCGGGGTCGAACCATAGGGAGGTTAATTGTATAAATTATAAATAACAATAATAGTAACAATAAGAACAACAATAATAATAGTATCAATAATAATACTAATAATAATAATAGCAGCAACAGTAGTAGTAGTAGTAGTAATAACAACAACAACAACAACAATAAAAATAAAGAAGAAGAAGAAGTTGATGAGAACTTTGAGATGAAAAATTAACATAAGGATTAAACAATGATAACAAACAATGTCAAGGTTAGAGGATCCACTAATGGTATGTCAAACAAGTATAGTATAAACTCTTATTATTTAATTGGAAACTACACACAAAGAAGGTTCCAATCATATTATAGATTATTAAAATGATTACATTAATCATCTTATTTAATTAATGCTAATACTTGTAAATTTTGTCAAGCATTCATGATTATAACTTATGTTAGCAACAAATCAAGTTCCTTTCATAGCTCAGGTGTCAGTTATACCATACAGTATGGGCTATGAAAATGTCAAGCATTTGTTGTACCAATTTTTATACAACATAAATCAAGATTAATTATTTAACAAGCAAAGTATTAAAGAGTGAACAAAATAACAAATATAAAACATGTTAGTATCAAACATTAAAGTCCATATTAAGTTTATACTATACTTATTCTTACACTATTAGTGTAACCTTTTCACCCTGACATAATAAACTTAGCTAGATATAATGAAAGAAAGAAAAATAGATAAACAAAATAAGAACATATATAAGATAAAAGTTAACTAAGTAAAGGAAAGGAAATGAAAGGCATAAACTTGATATTAATGAAAACAAAGCATAAACATTACGAAAAATATAAAGAGAGAAAGCAAGAGCATGATCTTGATCTGAAAACCAAGATGCCTAAATGCATGATAAATGCCTCCTTTTATAGGCCAAAATTGAAAACTATTGATTTGATGGCCAATTAATGAGTGGGTGACCAACTCTTGACTTGGTGACAATCCTTATCTTCTCTTGTCTGCCCAAAACATCATTGGTAACGTCAAAATTGGAGCCACTTGAAACATAAAAGTTATAGGAAACTATTGATTTGATGACCAATTAATGAGTGGGTGACCAACTCTTGACTTGGTGACAATCCTTATCTTCTCTTGTCTACCCAAAATATCATTGATAACGTCAAAATTGGAGCCACTTGAAACATAAAAGTTATAGGAAATTGTCTCAGCTTTCTTGTGTAAACAATTCAGCTTATTTTGATTTTTAGAACTCCAGATATGACCAAAATACTGAACAGTGCTCAGGTTGGAGGATATATTTAGACTTCTTTGTTATTGCTACAATTTGGACTTGAAAATGACCTTTTTAGATCTTGGGATCCATATGAAAGTTGTAGGGTTATATCTTACCTTTTCATCCATATAAAGTAGACCTAAATCTGATATCTATAGCTCTAGATATGACCCAATTACCGAACAGTGTTCTGGTTTGGATTGCACCGACATCTCTTTTCTAAGTTTGGTCATCTCTTTATCCTTTCAATTTCAATTCTTAAATTCATCAATCAATCCTTTCATTTATGTGATAGGTCTGCATTTAAAATGAATATTTACCACAAATTAAAGGTATCTTATATTATTAGATATATTATTATAAAACATGTTTTAGTTAAGGAGTTATTGATACTTCAAGTGCAAAATGATGATATAAAACCTTGATAAAAAATACACTTTTAAGTATCAATGATTCATGGTAGATTCAAATTGATCGTAAACTAATTCGTCAATAAGATCTACTTTTTATGAATCATTATCATTTATAGGTTGTTTGCAAATATTGAAAATATTCATCTCCAATGTCATGTTTCCAAAAGATAACTTCATCTCTCCATTCCTATAATTAATCAATGCATTAGAAGTTGCAAGAAATGGACGTCCTAAAATAACAGGAAATGAATTACATGCTTCAACAGGTTGTGTGTTCAAAACAATAAAATCCACAGGATAAATGAATTTATTGACTTGTACTAACACATCTTCAATTATTCCTCTAGGCACTTTTACAAACCTATCAGCAAGTAAGAAAGTTATAGAAGTCGGTTTTAACTCACCTAGATTGAAACTCTAAAAACTAAATATGGAAGTAAATTCACACTAGCTCCAAGATCAAATAAGGCTCTTTCAATTTTATTTTCTCCAGTAAAGCAAGAAATTATAGGATAACCAGGGTCTTTATATTTCAAAGCATTATTATTCTAAAGAATGACACTTACTTGTTCAGCTAAAAAGACTTTATTCTTCACATTCAGTTTTCTCTTCACAGTGTATACTGATTAGTACTTAAAAGTGCATTTTTATCAAGGTTTTATATCATCATTTTGCACTTGAAGTATCAATAACTCCTTAACTAAAGCATGTTTTATAATAACATATCTACTAATATAAGATACCTTTAATTTATGGTAAATGTTCATTTTAAATGTAGGCTTATCAATAAATGAAAAGATTGATTGATGAGTTTAAGAACTGAAATTGAAAGGACAAAAAGATGGTTAAACTTAGAAAAGAGATGTTGGTGCAGTCCAAACTGGAACACTATTTGATAATTGGGTCATATCTGGAGTTGTAGATCTCGGATTTAGGTCTACTTTATATGGATGGAAAGGTAAGACATAGGCCTACAACTTTATATGGAGCCCAAGATTTAAAAAGGTATTTTCAAGTCTAAATTATAGCAACAATAAAGAAGTCTGAATCTATCCTATAGCCCGAGCACTATTTAGTGTTTGGCCCATATCTAGAGTTGTAGAAGTCCAAATGACCTTCATTTTTTTTCCTCAAAAGCTGAGACAATTGTCTATAACTTTTATGTTTTTAAATGGTTCCAATTCTAACATTATCAATGATGTTTTGGGCAGACAAAAGAAGATAAGGATTGTCACTAAGTTAAAAGTTGATCACCTACTCATCAATTAGTCATCAAATGAATAGTTTCTAATTTTGGCTTATAAAAGGAGGCATTTTCCATATAATTAGACATCTTGGTCTCCAGATCAAGATCATACTTTTGCTTTCTGTCTTTGTATTTTTGTAATGCTTAAGTTTTATTTTCATTGATATCTTATTTATGTCTTTCATTTTCTTTACTTTACTTAGGTAACTTATATCTTATTTATGTTCTTATCTTGTTTATTTATATTTCTCTCTTTTATTATGTTTAGTTAAGTTTATTATGGCAATGTGAAAAGATATCACTAATGGTGTAAGAATAAGTATAGTGTAAACTTAACATGGACTTTAATGTTTGATACTAATATGTTTTATATTTGTTATCTTGTTCACTCTTTAATACTTTGCTTGTTAAATTACTAATCTAGATTTAATGTGATAGGCCTGCATCTAAAATGAACATTTACTATAAATTAAAGGTATCTTATATTATTAAATATGTTATTATAAAATATGTTTTAGTTAAAGAGTTATTGATATGTTATGAATCTAGATTTAATGTGATAGACCTGCATATAAAATGAACATTTACCATAAATTAAAGGTATCTTATATTATTAGATATGTTATTATAAAACATGTTTTAGTTAAGGAGTTATTAATACTTCAAGTGTAAAATGATAATATAAAATATTGATAAAAATGCACTTTTAAGTACTAATCAGAACACAAATACCAAATTACAAAAACTGAAGAAAAGATGAAATATCAGAATAATTATAGAAATAGAATGCAAATTCTAAATTGTAGAAGTTAAAGGAAAGACAAAATTACCAAATTTTACAAAAGTATAAGACAAAATATCACTTCAAAAAAAAAGTATTGTTCCATAAAACTAGCTCTGATATCATCTTGAATCAATTTAATTAATACAAAATAAATATGAATAAGAAAAATAAGGAGACTAGAATTCTCCTTAATTGATTTGTAAAAATAGATTGTTTAACCTGAATACAAAGAACTTATATATAGATTAAGCTAAAAATATTATTTTACCCTTAATAAATAAAACAAGATAAATGTATTATTTAGCAGTTATTTCTTAGAAAAAATGATGTTAAATATTTATTTTAATTTCAAATAGAATCTCTAAATTTTTAATTAGTTTGAATCAATAAAATTTTATTTTATTTTTTTAAATTGAACATTAACGTTGCATCGAAACTTATTCTTAACTTTGCAATAATTGTACTTAAAACTAACCAAAACAAACATTAAATTCAATCTCAAATAAACTTAACATAAAAAGATTAAATTAAGAATAAAAACAAATCAAGTGAAAAAGAAAATTAAGAAAAAAGTGAAAAAAATAATATGGATAACTATTGCAATCCATATTAGATTGTGTATTTCTCCTGTGTTATATTTTTATCATTTTTTTAATATTTTTTTAATTATATATTATCTTTCATACTCATAATTTTAAACATCATCTCATGGTTTACCAAGTATTAAACTTGCAAAACTAAACTACACTTGTGGTTTATCAAGCATTAAACTTGTAAAACTAAACTACACTTCTTAAAGGACTTAATTGAAAATAAAAAAAACAAAAATGAAGGATGCTAACGAATAAAAAAGTCTGACCCATGTTGCATTTCCATCCTTTTTTTTAATAATTTTTTTCATTTCATATTATTAAGTGTTAATTATGCAAAGCCAAACTAAGCAAATGGATCAATTAAAAAAAAACAAATGTTAATAAAAAAAAAAAGTTTGAACCAGAAGTACAATACCAAACTAGAAAGCAAAATGATCCAATAAAAAAAATGGTGGTGGCTATTCATATAAACAATTTCTATCCAAGTTTTTTTAATTGTGTTGACAATATTAAAGAAGAATTAAAAAACAATTGTGTGAAACTTTTTATAAAACACAACATAGATAGTGTTTTAATTGAAAATAAATATAAATAAGCACATAAGTTTGCAATAATTGTACTTAAAACTAACCAAAACAAATATTAAATCCAATCTCAAATAAACGTAACATAAAAAGATTAAATTGAGAATAAAAATAAATTAAGTGAAAAAAATGAAAAAATGAAAAATATAATATGAACAACTATGGCAATCCATGTTAGATTGTGTATTTCTCCTGTGTTATATTTTTATTATTTTTTAAATATTTTTTTAATTATACATTATCTTTCATGCTCATAATTTTAATCATTTTATGGTTTATCAAGCATTAAACTTGCAAAACTAAACTACACTTCTGGTTTATCAAGCATTAAACTTGCAAAACTTTTTTAAAGGACCCAATCAAAAACCAAAAAACAAAAATGAAAGATGTTAATGAATAAAAAGGTCTGACCCATGTTGCATTTCTATCCTTTTTTTAAAATTTTTTTTTTCATTTCATATTATTAAGTGTTAATTATGCAAAACCAAACTAAGCAAATGGATCAATTAAGGAAAAAAAAAAAACAAATGTTAATAAAACAAAAAGGTTTGAACCAGAAGTACAATACCAAAGTAGAAAGCAAAATGATTCAATAAAAAAAATGGTTGGGGCTATTCTTATAAACAGTTTCTACCCAAGTTTTTTTAATTGTGTTGATAATATTAAAGAGGAATTAAAAAAACAATTTAGTGTGAAACTTCTTATAAAATACAATACAGATAATGTTTTAGTTGAAAATAAATATAAATAAGTACATGTAGTTATTAAATTGTTAAGAAAAATACTAAAGTGATCCTAGGTATCAACACAGGAATTAAGATAAATACTAGAAATCTATAGAAGAAATATATCCAATATTTTTGTCAGGGATCAAGTTCTATCAAAACCCTGAAAGAATTGGATCCGAAGGGCAGGGAACATCAGGTGGCAAGGCATTACTTTCACAGTTTATTCTGGGAGGCATTTGCCCTCAATATTTTTGCATGGGATCATGGAGTTGTTCTCATCCAATATCCTCAAATCTTCATAATGCAATCCATTGATAGAGTCGACACTTGTATTCGGTTCGTCGAACTGCACAGTGTCTTCCTCGTACACCATGCGGAACCCCCAAGTCATGACTTGGGCAGAAAGAACCTCAAACTCATTGTTGGTGTTTCTTTCTTGAATAGATGACCGGAACTCCACCTCAATGGGCTGAGAAGTAGTATTAGACACAGCAAGTGGTTCCGGAAACTTGCCTCTGGGAAAGAAGATAAAAAAAACCTGATTTGACATAAATGTTGAACCTTCAGGGTACTCTAGAAAGTAGCGCCTAGATTTGAAGCCTCTGATATCGAAGTTCAATGTAATAAGACATGAATCACCACAATCAAGCTCTTCAAAGAATGCACAAACAGCTAATCCCATCCACTTACTGCTGGACCAATGCTCATAAGGAAGTAGCCGCATTGTTAAAGAATGACCCACGCTCTTATGGTGAAACCAACTGGGAATTTCACTTCCTGGAAAACAGGTAAAAAACCAAGAGGCTGGATGACCCTGCACCAAATTCATAACCTATTTCAATACACAACACAAAAATTTTAACACAGAAGAAAAATATAGAAAAAGCTTGGTCTGTGAAGTGAGGGGGGAAAGAGATAGAGACCTGATGGCCGCTTTTCAACAAGAAATGGAGGTAAGATTTAAGCCATGTCAAACCCATGCTGATATTCCCTTGATAATCAGTCAACTTGGAGCAGTTCATAAAAATCAAGGACAAAAACTTTGAGCGGGCACATTCTTCAAATAGATTTGGAAGAGTTCCCAACAAAGCGCAACCATCCACCCCAAGATATTCAAGCCTTGATGGAAGATCCGGAAGTGACTGAAGCTTCTTGCAATTGCCTAACCTGAGGCTTTTAAGTTTAGAGAGCCGGCTGATGCTTGAAGGTATTCTAACAAAGTTATTTCCGTTAAGGTCTAATTCTTCCAATGATGGGAAGCAGCTCATATCATTAGGAAGTTCTCCTTCCATTAGATTGCAATTGCTTAGATTTAGCTTTGTCAAAGAGGATAGTGCTGACAGAGAGGACAGCATCAAAGTAATTGGACAAGGATTTCTTGGAAGTGACCGGAAGGAGAAGAGAGAATAACATGATTTAGGTGCTGGTCCCTTGCATCCATCAAAAGATAGCACCTTAAGTTTTTTCCAGAGACCAAAGGTTGATGGCAGTTGTGTTATAGCAGTTCTGCCTACATCAAGCTCCTCCAGATTCATTACATTTCCCAACATCTCAGGCAATTTTTCAAGTTTGAAGCATCCATACAAGTTAAGAATTCTGAGGGTCTTCAACTCACATATGTTTGTTGGAAGACAGGCAAGCTTTACGCAGTCCTTCAAATTCAAGAAAACAAGCCCTTTCAGAATTCCAATAGAGTCGTCAATCTTAACCAGTTTTCTGCAACCCTCAAGATTCAGCTTCTCAAGATTTGGAACTTGTCTGAAGTCTGGAGTCTTTATTAAGTTTCGGGAGTGTCTGAGATCAATAGCTCTAAGAAACTTTAAAGGCTGTCAAAAGATGTAGAAAGAAAATCAGAATGATGATACTCTAAATACATTACTGAATTTGAAGTAACAAAATAGAAGTAGGCGTACTCTCACTCCCTCCCATAATTGTTTAATGCTGCTATGATGCATGTGGAGCTCAACAAGTTTATCCGGTTGAAAAGTTGATGGCAATGATTTGAAAGGATATCGGCACCATTCAAGATATCTTAACTCATTGGAGAGATATTTAATATCCTGGGAAAGGTTTATATTTTGGAGTTTGAGAATTCTTAACCTTTTCATCTTCATTATCGATTCAGCACTTAAGTATAGTCCATCTACTTCGATATTTGAATTCAGGAAGATGCCTTCAACTTTGTCAGTTCCCTGAACAGTAAAGTTAATAAATAGGAATGATGAACAGGAAAAGGGAAACTCAAAATCTGATACATAGAATTGTGGTTGTAACAGGAAGTTATTTACCGTATTATTTAGCAAAACGTGAATGACATCCTCACAGAGCCACAACCTAGTGCGTTTTCCAGGTTCTTCATGAGACTCTCTCTTGACAATTTGTCGACCCATTTCTTGAAGCAAGTCATGCATCCATACTCTGTTATCTGAAATATTTATGAGAAATTTGTCTACAAGAATCCTTATTCCAATCTGTGGATAGAAACTTTCCATTAATTTTGTCACACAATCTTCTTCCCACCCGTTGAAAAAACAAGCAATGTCTAGAAATATTTTCCTCTCTACTTCGTTAAGTCCATCAAAACTTATTTTAAGTTTATCTAGAATTCCTTTATCTGGGATATCTTTCAGTCTTTTCAATGAATGGTTCCACAATTCTACAGATCTGATCCCAGAAAAAAATGAACCCAAAACATGGAGAGCTAATGGAAGGCCATCTGCATACTTTACAACTTGGATGGTCTGAAGCACATAATCTTCCGGGGGACAATAACTTCTGAAGGCTTTCAGACAAAAGAGTTGAACGGCTTCGATGTCATTTAAACTTGCAACTCTATATATTTTATCAACTCCAAATTGTTTCAGAAGAAGTTCATCTCTTGTGGTTATTATGACTCTACTTCCATTGTCAAACCAATTTCGATCTCCAACTAAAGATTCTAACTGGAACAATTGATCAACATCATCAAGAACAACAAGAACCATTCTAGAACGCAGCCTAGCCCTTATTTCATTCATTCCTCTATGAACATCAGAGATTTTGGTCCATCTTTCCATCAATATGTCTGAAAGAAGTTGTTCCTGTAAGCAAACTAAACCATGTTTCTCCTCAACTTCTCTAACATTTGCAAGAAAGCTGCTGCCTTCAAAATGACCCAGCATCTTCTCATAGACCGCTCGAGCAATGGTCGTCTTACCTATTCCACCCATCCCACAGATCCCTATAACATGAACATCATTCAGCTGCTCTACTCCTAAATATAAACTCATTTCCTCCAAACGCCAATCCATTCCAACTAAGTTCTCGGTTACCCATGACATGCTGTAACTTGATTTTCTCAACTTGCATACTATCTCTTCAACAATGCCTTGAATAAACTCTGACTCGTGCCTGCAGACGAAATACTCACAAGGTTACCAAACATGAGTCAAATTGGCACAGATCAACAACTTGCATGCTGAGGTATAAATTTCAGACAACATATTAAAGGGGTTTTCCTCAATTATCCAAACGCACAAACACAAAACATGAGAAAAAGAAGATGTGTTTTGGTTACCTATCCTGCAAATCCCATCCAGAAAGATTGCCCACTAGTTTCATCGCCATCCTCCAGGTCTGCACCTTCTCAATGTTGTCTTTGAAAACCTCTTCATGATCAGCAAAGGCCTGTTGAAGTCTCCCTGTCTGATTCCTTACTTCAGAAGGATCTACATCATAGAAAACTGGAATAACTGTTTGTCTACCTTGTTTCATGCATTCCACAATTTTTACTAGTTCGTTCAAGCACCATGTAGAAGAAGTATAGTTTCTTGAGAAAACTATCACTGAAAACCTTGAATCTTGTATTGCTTGAAGAAGTTCACCGGAAATTTCATTCCCTCTCTCAAGTTCTTGATCATCTCTAAAAGTGATGACTCCTTTGTGACATAGGGCAGTATAAAGATGGTCAGTAAAACTCTTCCGGGTATCTTCACCTCTGAAACTGAGGAAGACATCATATTTCCACCGAGTGGTAGTACGTGAATAAGAAGCAGCCATGAAAACCTCAAAGAATTGTTCGATCTATATTTGGTAGGCTAGATTGCTATCTGTTATCTGTTTTAACAAAGCCAGAGAGAAGCTACACCCACAAAATCGAGGATATTTTAACGCAAAGAGCACCATCTTGAACATTCTATTTATGACGAAAATTCCATGGAGTAAATTTCGGAGCGTGTGGTAACGTTGACTTTAGGACAGGCGAAAAAGCCACAAAGTCTGCACTCAAATAATTTATAGTAAATGACAAACCTCCTGGTTATTTCCCGCAGGGTTTCCAAGAAACTAATGCTAGTGTTTACAATTATTAAATAAAGCACGCCAGTACACACCCACAATACAATAATAGCTGCGTTAAAATGTAAAAAATATTTCTTCCAGTTTCATAGCAAGGAAGCAAGTACAAAGCTTAGCAGTAGCAGTAATTCTCTTTCTCACCCAACAAACATTCAGAATATGATCAGATTCTAGGGCCACATATGTCATTCCTCAAAGATTAATTACCTTTCCAACCACAGGGTCCAATGATCAAACAAATGACCTCCCATCAATCAAATGAACGCCGATGAAAGGAAGTTAATGTCACAGCTCTATTTTTAATTGTCATCCACTATTCAATCATATGTTTTCTATTTGAGTTTAGTTCACTACATGAGATCTCTCCCGAAGTTTACTTGATCATAGCAACAGAAGCTTTGTCTAGCTAGATGTATGGGCACTGCAGAATATGAAAACAGGAAGTGGTACAAATCAAACAGGAGATGCGGCCCCCATATGGAAAAACAAAAGAGCTGATTTCAGCTCAATTAACTAGTACTACTTCAAAAAAGAATGGCAAGGGACCCTGACAATTGAGATCCAAGTTCAAAGAAAATCCACTATACTAAATAACAACTCTCAAGTTTACAAATCTGAGTCCAGAAAAAAGGTCTCAGAAATAGCCTAGGATCTAATTCAGCAATTGACACTAAAATCGAGGTAACAATTCCCAAAAGATAAACACAAATATATATATATATATATATATATATCCTTATTCTGATTAAAATCTGTTGTTTCTTCCCAGGTCCGGCACACTGAAACCTTCAAACAAAAAATATCAAAGAAATGAGGAGCTGTCGCCTTAAATAAACCACCAAGATTAACAACCCTTTCCAGGGATTAAAAGCTAATTACGGGAAAGAACTGCTAAAAAATTGTTAGGTTCTCAAATCTTTCTCCAACAATCTCATGCAACTATTGATTTATTTAACTGTAAGGATATTGTAACTCGAAAGCAAACATGAGAGAGATGACAAAGCACACCTATTGATTGACTTGTGACCCTTCTGGTCAAACACAAAGTGTACTAGCAGCAAGAACCTCGAAGATGCACGCATTTCTGCTCCTCTTGATTGTGACGGATCAAGCATCCTTCTTGTGGCAAGAATAAAATCCTTAATCTCATAGCTTTACTGGGCTGTCAGTCAAAAAGCAGAAAAATGAACTATTGGACCCCTCAAAGATTATTCTCATAGTTAAAAAAAAAATTCATGAAATGGGAAAAAGGAAGAGCACATGTATGTACCAAATTACAAAAGAGGAACAACAATGAGATGTTGGTAAAGGGCAGCATTTATGTAGTAATAGGACCATGTGAGAATGCCACAGTCAAATCTGGAGTTTTAATTCTAAAGCAGTGAGGGTAGATATCATGGAGTAGTAGAGAGTCTAAAAACATGACATCCAAGACCATCTTGATACTATTCTTCTTGGCGCCAAAGAATTTCATATCCATGAGTACTACAAATTAAGCTTGTTACACCTTGCTTGCCATTCAAACTCCATCACGAGAGTTCTAGAGCTAAAACCATGCTACTAAACACGGTTTACCAAAACATTACACCTTAGTCGAACTTGAAAGTGACCACCAAATTTGTGAAAACTCTACACATCATAAACTCTTAAAAAATATGAACAAACAAAAACTCAACTTCAAGCAGGCTTTTTTCTTCGGCAGAGCTTATGAAAATCCACTTGGAGACTAATTATAATTAGTGGAATTAAATGATCTCAGAATGAGCCCAATTGCAAAAGGGAGAAATGGAGCACCAAATATATGTAACCAATTGTTAATAATTATTAGAAATTAATAATTAACCAAATGGCTATTTCCTTTGGAAAAGAAGATTGCCCGCAACAGGTAATTAATTACTCATGTATGCTGCAGGTTTTTTTCATTTTTTTACAGTATTCGTGCATGATTTGCGTGGAAAAGCAAGAAGAGAAGAAACTACCTGGCCTGGGGAGGTGCATGCTGCTGTTGCTGGTCTGTCGTGAGGATGGTGGTCCACGGCGGAGCTGCTGGTGATCCACTGCAGCTACTGGAAAGGGAAGAAATACAACGGTGGATGTTGGTTGCTGGTGTGGCTTTTGGCTGGGGAAGAGGAGAGGTGACAATGTGTGTTGGTTGCTAGCGTGGCTTTTTCTTTCTTTTTCTCTATATCTTTTCCTTCCTTCGGTTTTCTTCCCTTTTTCCTTCCTTGTTTTTCACCCTCCTCTTTAACATGAACTTCTCCTGTATTTATTTCATTTTGGGATCCCTCGTAGGCTTCAATCTAGCACTTTGATTCGGCCGGATTGGATCGTACTCATTGTTATAAGATGATGAAAAAATTGATATTTTTTTAAAATGAAAAAATATCAAAGTAATAAATAATTCGGTAAAATCGAGGTCAAATCATAGAGAGGTTAATTATACAAATTATAAACAACAATTATAAACAACAATAATAGCAATAACAACAACAACAACAACAACAATAATAATAATAATAATAATAATAATAATAATAAAGAAAAAGAAGGAGAAGAAGAACATGAGAACTTTGAGATGGAATATTAATGTAATGATTAAACAATGATAATAACAAATGTTAAGGTTAGAGATTCCACCAATGATATGTCAAACAAGTATAATATAAACTCTTATTATTCAATTGGAAACCATACATAAAGGAGGTTTCAATCAGATTATAAATTATTAACATGATTACATTAGTCATCTTATTCGATTAATGTTAATACTTGTAAATCTCGTCAAGTATTCATGATTATAACTTATGTTAACAACAAATCAAGTTCCTTTCATAGCTCAGGTGTCAGTTATACCATACAGTATGGGCTATGAAAGTGTCAAGTATTTGTTGTACCAAGTGTTATACAACATAAATCAAGATTAGTCATTTAACAAGCAAAGTATTAAAGAGTGAACAAGATAACAAATATAAAACATGTTAGTATCAAACATTAAAGTTCATATTAAGTTTACACTATACTTATTCTTACACCATTAGTGTAATCTTTTCACCTTGACATAATAAACTTAGCTAGACATAATGAAAGAAAGAAAAATAGATAAACAAAACAAGAACATAAATAAGATAAAGGTTAACTAAGTAAAGAAAAGGAAATGAAAGGCCTAAACTTGATATTAATAAAAGCAAAGCATAAAAATTATAAAAAATACAAAGAGAGAAAGGAAGAGCATGATCTTGATTTGGAAACTAAGATGCCTAAATACATGGAAAATGCCTCCTTTTATAGGCTAAAATTAGGAACTATTAATTTGATGACTAATTGATACGTGGGTGGCCAACTCTTGACTTGGTGACAATCTTTATCTTCTTTTGTCTGCCCAAAACGTCATTGATAACGTTAACATTAGAGCCACTCGAAAACATGAAAGTTGTAGGAAATTATCTCAGCTTTCTTGTGTAAAAACTTCAGCTCCTTTGGACTTCTAGAACTCTAGATATGGCCAAAATACTGAACAGTGCTCAGGTTGGAGGACAAATTCGAGCTTCTTTGTTGTTGCTACAATTTAGACTTGAAAATGGTCTTTTTAGATCTTGGGTTCCATATGAAAGTTGTAAGCATATGTCTTACCTTTCCATTCATATAAAGTAGACCTATAGCTCTACATATGGCCCAATTACCGAACAGTGTTCCGGTTTGGATTGCACCGACATCTCTTTTCTAAATTTGGCCATCTCTTTGCCCTTTCAATTTAAGTTCTTAAAGTCATCAATCAATCCTTTCATTTATGTGATAGGCCTACATTTAAAATGAACATTTACCACAAATTAAAGGTATCTTATATTATTAGATATATTATTATAAAACATGCTTTACTTAAGGAGTTATTGATACTTTTAGTGCAAAATGATGATATAAAACCATGATAAAAATGCACTTTTAAGTACTAATCACACCCCTCAACCAGCTTATTACTAGTCCCTAGTAATCAAAGCGTTAAAATAGAAAAACAATTTGCAAATTTCACAAAGCAAGTTATTCATCATTTAACTTCCATTAATCTATCTAGATAAACAAACTCTCATTAAATTTATATATCTACTCAATACCTCTTAATAAGATATTAATAAACTTTTCTTTTGTGCTCAATGTATCAACATATAATTATGGGGCTTTTCTTGGAAGAAAATAAAATTTTTGTTCTAATGTTTAAGGTTAACTTCCTTGGGTTGGGATTATTATTTTTGTCTTTTTTTTTAATATATATACATATAATTTAAAAACATCATGCATCTTTAACCCTTGTAACAAGTTTTGAGCTAATGACTCTCAGACTAGTTGGTCTTAGGGCATTAGGTGTTAAGACACCCCTACGAGCTTAGTAACTCAGGTTGCAGATATTGATATATAGATAGTGCAATGTTTGATTCCCTTAAGCTTTTCTCCTCAACCCATGTAACAAGTGTTGGGCCAATAGCTCCCAAGTCAGTTGACTTTAGGGTATTAGGTGTTAAAACACCCGTTCGGGCTTAATTGCTTAGGTTAGGGAGGCTACGAAACCAAACTTATCTACATTTTTATTATCATCATTTTTTTTTTAATTATATACAATCATTTTTCCTTAGTTGTTACCTTTAACAAAAGAACATAAATAATGTAATAATCCAATATGCAACCCACAATCACATGTTAAAGTGTGTGTGTGTAAATTAAGGTTTAAGAATACATGTTAAATAAGTATATGAGCAGAATTAAGTGATAACAATGCGAGAGTTTGCAAACCTGAATATTTCAAGAAGTATTATAATAGACCTTGTTAAGAATGATTACTAAGATGCGTCTCAAGAGTCACTTTAACAAAAGAGCTCATTTACTCTGCCATCTTAGTAAAACAATTATACATATGATTTATGAAATGAAAAATAATTTTTTTTTATCAACTACTACCCTCTTCCCCCAACCAAAATGAGACATTGTCATCAATGTTTTAAGGTTGAAAGATAGAGTATAGAAGATATAACCTAAAATAACGAATACTAACAAACGTGAAACACACTGAAACAAATATAAAAAACAACAAAACACAATAATAAAACCAAAAGACATAAATATTCATAAATGAAGGCTCAAATCCAATCTAAACTTTTTACGGCTTTCCTTAGATGACCAATTTATGCGACTCATGGAAGGATCAATCACAGAAATGAAAAATTGTAGTTGGTCAATCAATTGTTCAGCAGTAGCAGCAGAAATTATGATTTGTCGTGCAGAAGATGTTAGAAATTCCTGTTCCACAACATGATCAAGAAAAGACAACAACTTATCATAATAACCATTAACATTTAACAAACCTATAGCTTTATGGTGAATATGCAGTTGCGCCCAAGAGAAAATATGAAAGATCTCTTCCAATATGCCTAAACCACCTAGTAAAGCAATGAAGGCATTAACATGGTTAAACATTGCATTCATTTGAGCTGACATTATGGAGACCTAAAGTTCCTCTCCAATTATTTTTCCAATGATGTTCCTGACACGACCAAAAGATTGATGTCTTCTCTCAAGTGCAGGAGTGTTGAAGTAATAAATAACCCGGCAAGACCGGGGTCGAACCACAGGGAGGTTAATTGTACAAATTATAAACAACAATAACTATAATAATAATAATAATAATAATAATAATAATAATAATAATAATAATAGTATTAGTAGTAGTAGTAGTAGTAATAATAATAATAATGAAAGAGAAGAAGAAGAAGATGATGATGATGAGAACTTTGAGATGAAATATTAATTAAACAATGATAATAACAAATGTCAAGGTTAGAGATTCCACTAATGGTATGTCAAACAAGTATAATATAAACTCTTATTATTCAATTGGAAACCACACATAAAGGAGATTCCAATCAAATTATAGATTGTTAACATGATTACATTAGTCATCTTATTCGATTAATGCTAATACTTGTAAATTTTGTCAAGCATTCATGATTATAACTTATATTAACAACAAATCAAGTTCCTTTCATAGCTCAGGTGTCGGTTATACCATACAATATGGGCTATGAAAGTGCCAAGCATTTGTTGTACCAAGTGTTATACAACATAAATCAAGATTAGTCATTTAACAAGCAAAGTATTAAATAGTAAACAAGATAACAAATATAAAACATGTTAGTATCAAACATTAAAGTCCATATTAAGTTTACATTATACTTATTCTTACACCATTAGTGTAACCTTTTCACCTTGACATAATAAACTTAGCTAGACATAATGAAAGAAAGAAAAATAGATAAACAAAACAAGAACATAAATAAGATAAAGGTTAACTAAGTAAAGGAAAGGAAATTAAAGGCATAAACTTGATATTAATGAAAGCAAAGCATAAACATTACAAAAAATACAAAGAGAGAAAGGAAGAGCATGATCTTGATATGGACACCAAGATGCCTAAATGCATGGCAAATGCCTCCTCTTATAGGCCAAAATTGAGAACTATTGATTTGATGACTAATTGATAAGTGGGTGGCCAACTCTTGACTTGGTGACAATCCTTATCTTCTCTTGTCTGCCCAAAACGTCATTGATAACGTCAAAATTGGAGCCAGTCAAAAACATGCAAGTTGTAGGCAATTGTCTCAGCTTTCTTGTATAAAACATTCAGCTCATTTGAAGTTCTAGAACTCTAGATATGGCCAAAATACCAAACAATGCTCGGGCTGGAAGATAGATTCGGGCTTCTTTGTTGTTGCTACAATTTAGACTTGATAATGACCTTTTTAGATCTTGGGCTCCATATGAAAGTTGTAGGCCTATATCTTACCTTTTCATCCATATAAATTGGACCTAAATCTAAGATCTGTAGCTCCAGATATGACCCAATTACCGAACAGTGTTCCGGTTTGGATTGCACCGACATCTCTTTTCTAAGTTTGACCATCTCTTTGCCCTTGCAATTTAAGTTCTTAAAGTCATCAATCAATTCTTTCATTTATGTGATAGGCCTGCATTTAAAATGAATATTTACCAAAAATTAAAGATATCTTATATTATTAGATATATTATTATAAAACATGCTTTAATTCAGGAGTTATTGATACTTCAAGTGCAAAATGATGATATAAAACCATGATAAAAATGCATTTTTAAGTACTAATCACGCCCCCCAACCAGCTTATTACTAGTCCATAGTAATCAAAGCGTTAAAACAATTTGCATATTTCACAAAGCAAGGTATTCGTCATTTAACTTCTATTAATCTATCCAGATAAACAAACTCTTATTAAATTTATATATCTGTTCAATACTTCTTAACAAGATATTAATAAACCTTTCTTTTATACTCAATGTATCAACACATAATTATGGGGCTTTTCTTAGAAGAAAACAAAATTTTTGTTCTAATGTTTAAGGTTAACTTCCTTGGGTTGGAATTATTATTTTTGTCATTTTTTTCATCCTTTTTTTTTAAATGTATATACATATAATTTAGAAACATCATGTATCTTTAACCCATGTAATGAGTTTTCAGCTAATGACTCCCAGACTAGTTGGTCTTAGGGCATTAGGTGTTAAGACACCCCTACAAGCTTAGTAACTCGGGTCGCAGATACTGATATGTAGATAGTGCAATGTTTGATTCCCTTAAGCTTTTCTCCTTAACTCATGTAACAAGCGTTGGGCCAATAGCTCCCAAGTCAGTTGACTTTAGGGTATTAGGTGTTAAAACACCCCTTTGAGCTTAATTGCTTAGGTTAGGGAAGCTACGAAACCAAACTTATCTACATTTTTATTATCATCATTTTTTTCTTTTTTTTTATTTTTTCATGTTTTTTTTTCTTAATTATATACAATCCCTTTCCCTTAATTATTCCCTTTAACAAAAGAACATAAATAATATAATAATCCAATATGCAACCCACAATCATATGTTAAAGTGTGTGTATGTAAATTAAGGTTTAAGAATACATGTTAAATAAGTATATGAGCAGAATTAAGTGATAACAATGTGAGAGTTTGTAAACCTGAATATTTCAAGAAGTATTATAATAGACCTTGTTATAAATGGTTAGTAAGATGCGTCTCAAGAGTCACTTTAACAAAAGAGCTCCTATACTCTGCCATCCTAGTAACAACAATTATACGCATGCTTTATGAAATGAAAAACAATTTTTTTTATATCAACTACTACCCTCCCCCCCAACCAAAACGAGATATTATCCTCAATGTTCTAAGGTAGGAAGATAGAGTATAGAAGATATCACCTGAAATAACGAACACTGACAAAACCTGAAACACACTAAAACAAAAATAAGAAATAACAAAACACAATAATAAAACCAAAAGACACAAAAATTCATAAATAAAGGCTCAAATCCAATCTAAGCTTTTTACGGCTTCGCTTAGATGACCAATTTATACGACTCATGGAAGGATCAATCACAGGAATGAAAGATTGTAGTTGGTCAATCAATTGTTCAGCAGTAGCAGTAGAAATTATGATTTGTCGTGCAGAAGATGTTAGAAATTCTTGTTGATTAGTACTTAAAAGTGCATTTTTATCATGGTCTTATATCATCATTTTGCACTTGAAGTATGAATAACTCCTTAACTAAAGCATGTTTTATAATAATATATCTAATAATAAAAGATACCTTTAATTTATGGTAAATGTTCATTCTAGAAGTCCAAATGAGTTGAATTTTTTACACAAGAAAGATGAGACAATTGCCTACAACTTCCATGTTACAACTGGCTCCAATTTTGACGTTATCAATGACGTTTTGGGCAGACAAGAGAAGATAAGGATTGTCACCAAGTCAAAAGTTGGCCATCCACTTATCAATTAGTCATCAAATCAATAGTTCCCAATTTTGGCCTATAAAACGAGGCATTTGCCATGCATTTAGGCATCTTGGTTTTCAAATCAAGATCATGCTCTTCCTTTCTCTCTTTGTATTTTTTGTAATGTTTATGCTTTGCTTTCATTAATATTAAGTTTATGCCTTTCATTTCCTTTCCTTTACTTAGTTAACTTTTATGTTCTTATTTTGTTTATTTGTTTTCCTTTCTTTCATTATGTCTAGCTAAGTTAATTTTGTCAAGGTGAAAAGGTTACACTAATGGTGTGAGAATAAGTATAATGTAAACTTAATATGGACTTTAATGTTTGATACTAACATGTTTTATATTTGTTATCTTGTCCACTCTTTAATACTTTGCTTGTTAAATGACTAATCTTGATTTATGTTGTATAACACTTGGTACAACAAATGCTTGGCACTCTCATATCCCATAATGTATGGTATAACCGACACCTGAGCTATGAAAGGAACTTGATTTGTTGTTAACATAAGTTATAATCATGAATGCTTGACGAGATTTACAAGTATTAGCATTAATTGAATAAGATAACTAATGTAATCATGTTAACAATATATAATCTGATTGGAACCTCCTTTGTGTGTGGTTTCCAATTCAATAATAAGAGTTTATACTATACTTGTTTGATATACCATTAGTGGAACCTCTAACCTTGACATTTGTTATTATTATTGTTTAATCCTTACATTAATTCTCCATCTCCAAGTTCTCATCATCTTCATCTTCTTCTCTTTCTTTATTATTATTATTAGTACTACTACTACTACTACTATTACTACTACTACTACTACTACTACTACTACTATTATTATTATTATTGTTGTTGTTGTTGTTGTTGTTGTTGTTTTATAATTGTTGTTTATAATTTGTACAATTAACCTCCCTGTGGTTCGACCCCGGTCTTGCCGGGTTATTTATTACTTCGACACTCCTGCACTTGGGAGAAGACATCAATCTTTTAGTCGTGTCAAGTTTTTGGCGCCGTTGCCGGGGAGGTAAGTTTTTGTATAAATTATAATATTTATTTTATTTTCTCTTTTCACTTTTCTTGTATATAACTTTGTTTCTTTTCTCGTGTTTCTTCTTCTTTTGTTTTCTTTTTCCTTTTATTTTATTCCTACACGTGCATGAGAGTGTGGTCACGTACATCAAGTGGTAGACTTTGTAGGATATCCTCATCATTTTCAGAAAATATGGCCGAAGAAGATAATCAATCACTTCATAATGAGAATAATGAGAATAACCGTGCTAGAACACTTAGAGACCACATGAATCCCACAAGAACAAGTGCACCATCATGCATAGTTTTTCCTCCCGATGCATCTCATTTTAATTTTAAACCAGGCATTATTCAACTTTTACCTTCATTTCATGGCTTGGAATTGGAAAATCCATACTTGCATTTAAGAGAATTTGAGGAGGTCTGCAACACATATAATAATTTAAATTGTAGCATGAACACCATCAGATTAAAGCTTTTTCCTTTTTCATTAAAACATAAAGCTAAAACATGGCTACAAAATTTGAGACCAGGATCCATTCGTGCTTGGGATGAAATGCAACAACAATTTTTAAAGAAGTTTTTCCCATCTCATAGAACAAACTCTTTCAAGAGACAAATCACCACATTCACTCAAAAACCAGGAGAAACATTTTACAAATGTTGGCATAGGTATCGAGACTTGCTTAGTACTTGCCCTCATCATGGTTTTGAAACATGGAGATTGGTTTCACATTTCTATGAAGGGTTAACACCTAAAGATAGACAAATGGTTGAATTGATGTGCAATGGAACTTTTGAAGATAAAGACCCTGATGAAGCAATGGAGTACTTAGACTTGTTAGCTGAAAATGCTCAAAATTGGGACACTACGGGTACATATGAGGCATCGAGTAAAACTCAACTTCATACATTTAGTGGAGGTATGTACAACCTTAGGGAAGATCATGACCTTCAAGCCAAATTTGCATCTTTAGCTAGAAAAGTTGAGGCACTAGAATTGAAAAAGAGTGGTCAATTAAAATCTGTTGAAAACATTGTGTGTCAAATCTGTGAAACAAATGAACACTCAACCAATGACTGTCCAACCTTGCCTTCTTTTAAAGAATGTCTCCATGAACAAGCCCATGCTTTAAACAGTTTTCAAAGGGCTAACCACAACCCATACTCCCAAACATACAACCCTGGTTGGAGAAATCACCCAAATTTCAGTTGGAAGAGTGAGAACAATAATGCACAAACTTCACAACCACCGTTTCAAGCACACCATAATTTCCAAAATTCTCATGGATATGCACCTTCTTATGCTCCACATCCTAGAAGAAATCTTGAGGAAACATTGCATGCATTCATTGAAAAGCAAGAGACAATCAATACTCAACTTGCTCAAAACATGACAGATTTTAAAGATACTCTTGCTAAATTAACATCTGCTCTTAGTTTCCAAGAGAAAGGTAAGTTTCCATCTCAACCGCAACAAAATCCCAAGGGGCAATACAATGCAAATGCAAGTAGTTCCGGAAGCCAGCATATGGATCAAGTCAAATCAGTCACTACTCTGCGCAACGGTAAAGTTATTGAAAAACCCTCTTTTGAACCTTATGAGAAAGATGATGAGTCAATCTCTGAGGGTAAGGAAGGCGTTGAATCTGAAAATTACAAAGACACGACTGATTCACTGCCAGCACTTCCATTTCCTCAAGCCATGACCAAACAAAGGAAAGTTAATCACAACTCTGAAATCTTTGAAACTTTCAAACAGGTAAGGATCAATATACCTTTGCTGGATGCTATTAAACAGGTTCCTTCCTATGCTAAATTTTTAAAAGATCTATGCACTGTGAAGAGGAAACTGAATGTGAAAAAGAAAGCCTTTCTAGCCGAACAAGTAAGTGCTATTCTTCAGAACAATAATGCTTTGAAATATAAAGACCCTGGTTGTACTACAATTTCTTGCTTTATTGGAGAGCATAAAATTGAAAGAGCCTTACTTGAACTTGGAGCTAGTGTGAATTTACTTCCATATTCAGTTTTTCAAAGTCTCAATCTAGGTGAGTTAAAACCAACTTCTATATCTCTTTTACTTGCCGATAGATCTGTAAAAGTGCCTAGAGGAATAATTGAAGATGTGTTAGTACAAGTCGATAAATTCATTTATCTTGTGGATTTTATTGTCTTGGACACAGAACCTGTTGAAGCATGTAATTCATTTCCTGTTATTTTAGGACGTCCCTTTCTCGCAACTTCTAACGCATTGATTAATTGTAGGAATGGACTGATGAAGCTATCATTTGGAAACATGACATTGGAGATGAATATTTTCAACATTTGCAAGCAACCTAGAGATGATAATGATTTACAAGAAGTAGATCATATTGATGAATTAGTTTATGATAAACTTGAATCTACTTTAAGTAAAAATGAATTGGATGAAACTGAAGATTTGCAAATGGTTTATTCTGAGGAAGAAATCACGGATGAAACAAGCACCGAAAATTTTGATGCGAATCCTTTGTCAACAGTGACAACAGATTTGACATCTGACATCACACCAATGAATGATTACTTTCCTAACGAATCCTTACTTTCTCTTAGTCCAATGCCTTGGTATAATAAAAATATCAATTTTCTTTCTATAGGAGATTTGCCAGCTGATTGGAGTACCCAAGACAAAGAAAAGTTTTTGAACGAAGTGAAGAATTTTTATTGTGATGACCCTACCTTATTCAAATATTGTCCTGATCAAATATTTCAAAGATTCATTCCCGACAATGAGGTAAGTAGTGTCATTAAACTTTGTCATTCTGAAGCATGTGGAAGTTGTTTCTCGTCAAAAAAGACAACTACAAAAATCTTTCAAAATGGATTTTATTGGCCTACCATGTTCAAGGACACTCATGCATTCTGCAAAACTTGTGAAAATTGTCAAAAAATTGACACTGGTCAAAAAGTTTTGTTTTATGATTCTCAACTCTATGCATTCCCTAAAGAGCTAAGATTAAGATGGACCAATCCTTATGGGGCCTGTGATATTGAGAATTCAATGAATGACAATGATTTTAAGGAAAATGGACATCGTTTGAAAGCTTACTTTGATAATTTTCCTAGTGAAAATGAATCAGCTGGTTTGAATGATCTTGTAGATAATGGTTGATTATTTTGTTTTTCTCACATTTTCTTTTTTATGTTTCTTTTTGAGTGATTTTTGCCAGTTTCTTTCACCCCAGTCAAATGGCGGATAACGGTACTCCATGACTTAAGTCGGTTCTTTCAGTTTCCCACAATTACTGATATCTGTGTATATATCTGTGCAATTCTTTGAATCTCTCTTCTAATTCTCATTTGAAAATGGACACTAATCTTGAAAAATTGAAAAAGTATTTTCCCGCTCTGCCTCAGAATGCGATTACAAAAATTTACCGTGCTAGATGTGCAAGATTGAGATTGTTAATGAATCATGGAATTCCTAAAGATATTCGCTGGTTGATTGAAGCAAAGGTCCGATTATCAGGTGAGTCCTCTAACTTCATTTCACACATGCCTGGAACAGGTAAAAGCACTTTTGCAAAGAAGCGTTGTGCAAAACGACTGGATGTCTGTCATCGATGTGCTAGATGGACTTGTAATACACAATGTCCTTCTTTAGGAATGGTATCTATAAACCGTGAAGATAAAATACAATTCATTAAGGATGGCCTGAGTAAGGAGTCTTTAGATAATCTTCTATTGACTCTTGAGACGCATCCTAGTGGAGATGTGCATCGTGCAATTCATGATTTATGGCCACTATTTCATAAAGAACATGATCGACTTAGTCTTGGGAATCTGACTAAAAAAGACCCTGTTTGCCAGTTTTTAAGAAAACTAGATGGGAAGTCTATCCCCGACCCATAGAGGGCGTTTAAGCCGTTCTTGGACGTAAAACCAAGGGAAGATGTGAGCCACAATCACAACTACCTGTACATACACATGTTTTTTTCAAAAGTAAATAAATAAATAAATAAAAAGAGAGAGAGAGAGTGTGTGAGACTCTAGCTGGCCTACATATAGATGTTATGATTGCCTTTCTACTTTCTCATCTATAAAACCCTCTTTTCCTTCCTTTCATTTCTACTCAACCCATACATTCAACAAATACAGAAGTGTGTAGAAATGGCAAGTTCCTCAAGTCATCAAATAAGAAATATTTGTGGATCTAGTCCTGGGAAAGAAAAGGAGTTTTTAGAATCAGCAAACCATCTTGGTCAGGTGCTAGCTGAGAGAAAGATTCATTTAGTGTATGGGGGAGGCAGTCTTGGGTTAATGGGAGGTGTGTCAATAGCTGCATTTTTAGGAGGTAGTCAAGTTTTAGGAATCGTCCCTAAAGCTTTGGCACAAGGGGACATCATTGGAAAAACAATTGGAGAGGAACTTCATGTCTCCACAATGTCGGCTCGAATGAATGTAATGTTTAACCATGCTGATGCTTTCATTGCTTTACTAGGTGGTCTAGGCACATTGGAAGAGATCTTTCATGTTTCCTCTTGGGCTCAATTGCACATTCACCATAAACCCATTAGCTTGTTAAATGTTAATGGTTATTATGATAAGTTGTTGTCTTTTCTTGATCATGCTATGGAACAAGAATTTCTAACATCTTCTGCACGACAAATCATAATCTCTGCTACTACTGCTGAACAATTGATTGACCAACTACAATCTTTCATTCATGTGATTGATCCTTCCATGAGTCGCATAAATTGGTCATCTACGGGAAGCCGTAAAAAGCTTAGATTGGATTTGAGCCTTCATTTGTGAATTTTTGTGTATTTTGGTTTTATTATTGTGTTTTGTTATTTCTTATTTTTGTTTCAGTGTGTTTCAGGTTTTGTCAGTGTTCGTTATTTCAGGTGATATCTTCTATACTTTATCTTTCTACCTTAGAACATTGAAGACAATGTCTCGTTTTCGTTGGGGGGAGAGGGTAGTAGTTGATAAAAAAAAATTGTTTTTCATTTCATAAAGCATGTGCATAATTGTTGTTACTAGGATGGCAGAGTAAAGGAGTTCTTTTGTTAAAGTGATTCTTGAGACGCATCTTAGTAACCATTCTTAACAAGGTCTATTATAATACTTCCTGAAATATTCAGGTTTACAAACTCTGGTATTGTTACCACTTAATTCTGCTCATATACTTATTTAACATGTATTCTTAAACCTTAATTTACACACACACACTTTAACATATGATTGTGGGTTGCATATTGGATTATTACATTATTTATGTTCTTTTGTTAAAGGTAACAACTAAGGGAAAGGGATTGTATATAATTAAAAAAAAAGAAAAAAAAATGATGATAATAAAAATATAGATAAGTTTGGTTTCGTAGCCTCTCTAACCTAAGCAATTAAGCCTGAATGGGTGTTTTAACACCTAATACCCTAAAGTCAACTGACTTGGGAGCTATTGGCCCAACGCTTGTTACATGGGTTGAGGAGAAAAGCTTAAGGGAATCAAACATTGCACTATCTACATATCAGTATCTGCGACCCGAGTTACTAAGCTCGTAGGGGTGTCTTAACACCTAATGCCCTAAGACCAACTGGTCTGGGAGTCATTAGCTGAAAGCTCGTTACATGGGTTAAAGATGCATGATGTTTTTAAATTATATGTATATAGATTTAAAAAAAAATGAAAAAAAAAGACAAAAATAGTAATCCCAACCCAAGGAAGTTAACCTTAAACATTAGAACAAAAATTTTGTTTTCTTCCAAGAAAAGCCCCATAATTATGTGTTGATATATTGAGCACAAAAGAAAGGTTTATTAATATCTTGTTAAGAGGTATTGAGCAGATATATAAATTTAATGAGAGTTTGTTTATCTGGATAGATTAATGGAAGTTAAATGATGAATACCTTGTTTTGTGAAATTTGCAAATTGTTTTAACGCTTTGATTACTAGGGACTAGTAATAAGCTGGTTGAGGGGTGTGATTAGTACTTAAAAGTGCATTTTTATCATGGTTTTATATCATCATTTTGCACTTGAAGTATGAATAACTCCTTAACTAAAGCATGTTTTATAATAATATATCTAATAATATAAGATACCTTTAATTTATGGTAAATGTTCATTTTAAATGCAGGCCTATCACATAAATGAAAATATTGATTGATGACTTTAAGAACTTAAATTGCAAAGGCAAAGAGATGGTCAAACTTAGAAAAAAGATGTCGGTGCAATCCAAACCGGAACACTGTTCGGTAATTAGGTCATATCTTGAGCTACAGATCTCAGATTTAGGTCCAATTTATATGGATGGAAAGCTAAGACATAGGCCTACAACTTTCATATGGAGCCCAAGATCTAAAAAGGCCATTATCAAGTCCAAATTGTAGCAACAACAAAGAAGCCCGAATCTGTCTTCTAGCCCGAGCACTGTTCGGTATTTTGGCCATATCTGGAGTTCTAGAAGTCCAAATGAGCTGAATGTTTTACACAAGAAAGCTGAGACAATTGCCTACAACTTTCATGTTTACAACTGGCTCCAATTTTGATATTATCAATGACGTTTTGGGCAGACAAGAGAAGATAAGGATTGTCACCAAGTCAAAAGTTGGCCACCCACTTATCAATTAGTCATCAAATCAATAGTTCCCAATTTTGGCCTATAAAAGGAGGCATTTGCCATGCATTTAGGCATCTTGGTTTTCAGATCAAGATCATGCTCTTCCTTTCTTTCTTTGTATTTTTTGTAATGTTTATGCTTTGCTTTCATTAATATCAAGTTTATGCCTTTCATTTCCTTTCCTTTACTTAGTTAACTTTTATGTTCTTATTTTGTTTATTTGTTTTCCTTTCTTTTATTATGTCTAGCTAAGTTAATTATGTCAAGGTGAAAAGGTTACACTAATGGTGTGAGAATAAGTATAATGTAAACTTAATATGGACTTTAATGTTTGATACTAACATGTTTTATATTTGTTATCTTGTTCACTCTTTAATACTTTGCTTGTTAAATGACTAATCTTGATTTATGTTGTATAACACTTGGTACAACAAATGCTTGGCACTCTCATAGCCCATAATGTATGGTATAACCGACACCTGAGCTATGAAAGGAACTTGATTTGTTGTTAACATAAGTTATAATCATGAATGCTTGACGAGATTTACAAGTATTAGCATTAATTGAATAAGATAACTAATGTAATCATGTTAACAATATATAATCTAATTGGAACCTCCTTTGTGTGTGGTTTCCAATTCAATAATAAGAGTTTATACTATACTTGTTTGATATACCATTAGTGGAACCTCTAACCTTGACATTTGTTATTATTATTGTTTAATCCTTACATTAATTCTCCATCTCCAAGTTCTCATCATCTTCATCTTCTTCTCTTTCTTTATTATTATTATTAGTACTACTACTACTACTACTATTACTATTATTATTATTATTATTATTATTATTGTTGTTGTTGTTGTTGTTGTTGTTGTTGTTTTATAATTGTTGTTTATAATTTGTACAATTAACCTCCTTGTGGTTCGACCCCGGTCTTACCGGGTTATTTATTACTTCGACACTCCTGCACTTGGGAGAAGACATCAATCTTTTTGTCGTGTCACTTGTTTCACAACATGATCAAGAAAAGACAACAACTTATCATAATAACCATTAACATTTAACAAACCTATGGGTTTATGGTGAATGTGCAGTTGAGCCCAAGAGGAAATATGAAAGATCTCTTCCAATGTGTCTAGACCACCTAGTAAAGCAATGAAGGCATCAGCATGGTTAAACATTGCATTCATTCGAGCTGACATTGTGGAGACCTGAAGTTCCTCTCAAATTGTTTTTCCAATGATGTCCCCTTGTGCCAAAGTTTCGGGGACGACCCTCAAAACTTGACTTCCTCATAAAAATGCAGTTATTGACACACCTCCCATTAACCTAAGACTGCCTCCCCCATACACTAAATGAATCTTTCTCTCAGCTAGCACCTGACCAAGATAATTTGCTGATTCTAAAAACTCCTTTTCTTTTCCAGGACTAGATCCACCGAAAACACAAATATTTCTTATATGATGACCTGAGGAACTTGCCATTTCTACACACTTCTGTATTTGTTAAATGTATGGGTTGAGTAGAAATGAAAAGAAGGAAGAGAGGGTTTTATAGATGAGAAATTAGAAAGGCAATCATAACACTTATATGTAGGCCAGCTGGAGTCTCACACTCTCTCTCTTTTTTTATTTATTTATTTATTTACTTTTAAAAAAGCATGTGTATGTACAGGTAGTTGTGTTGTGGTTCACATCTTTCCTTGGTTTTACATCCAAGAACGGCTTAAACGCCCTTTATGGGTCGGGGATAGGCTTCCTATCTAGTTTTCTTAAAAACTGGCAAATAGGGTCTTTTTTAGTCAGATTCCCAAGACTAAGTCGATCATGTTCTTTATGAAATAGTGGCCATAAATCATGAATTACACGATGCAAATCTCCACTAGGATGCGTCTCAAGAGTCAATAGAAGATTATCTAAAGACTCCTTACTCAAGTCATCCTTAATGAATTGCTTCAATCAACCAGTGAATATCTTTAGGAATTCCATGATTCATTAACAATCTCAATCTTGCACATCTAGCACGGTAAATTTTTATAATCGCATTTTAAGGCAGAGCGGGAAAGTTCTTTTTTAATTTTTCAAGATTAGTGTCCATTTTCAAATGAGAATTAGAAGAGAGATTCAAAAAATTGCACAAATATATACACAAATATCAGTTATTGTAGGAAACTGAAAGAACCGACTTAAGTCACGAAGTACCATTGTTCGCCATTTGACCGGGATAAGAGATACTATCAAAAATCACTAAAAAAGAAACACAAAAACAATGTGAGAAAAACAAAAGAATCAACCTTTATCTACAAGATCATTCAAACCAGTTGATTCATTTTCACTAGGAAAATTATCAAATGAAGCTTTCAAATGATGTCCATTTTTCTTAAAATCATTGTCATTCATTGAATTGTCTGCCCAAAACGTCATTGATAACGTCAACATTGGAGCCACTCGAAAACATGAAAGTTATAGGCAATTGTCTCAGTTGTCTTGTGTAAACTCCTCAGCTCATTTCAACTTCCAAAACTCCAGATATGACAAAAAATACTAAACAGTGCTCAGGCTGGAGGACAGATTCGGGCTTCTTTATTGTTGCTACAATTTAGACTTGAAAATGGCCTTTTTAGATCTTGGGTTCCATATGAAAGTTGTAGGCATATGTCTTACCTTTCCATCCATATAAAGTAGACCTAAATCTAAGACCTATAGCTCTAGATATGGCCCAATTACCGAACAATATTCCAGTTTGGATTGCACCGACATCTCTTTTCTAAGTTTGACCATCTCTTTGCCCTTGCAATTTAAGTTCTTAAAGTCATCAATCAATCTCTTCATTTATGTGATAGGACTGTATTGAAAATGAACATTTACCACAAATTAAAGGTATCTTATATTATTAGATATATTATTATAAAACATGTTTTACTTAAGGAGTTATTGATACTTTTAGTGCAAAATGATTATATAAAACCATGATAAAAATGCAATTTTAAGTACTAATCAGATAACAAGCCAACAATTTTGTACTCCCCTCTTAAAGTATAGGTAAATTCATGTTTTTTAAAAAATTTAATGTTTTTTATTAAAAATTAATTTTTTTATATTTTTATATTATTTTGGTATGCTATTTTTAAAATAATTTTTAAAAATAAAAAATATTATTTGAATATATTTTTAAATAAAAAATATTTTAAACCATAATCGCAACCATAATCTTAAACAAACCTCTAAGTTATCAAAAGTTATAAAAGCAACCACTTAACAAGAAACACGCTAAGGCATAGTATGATATCAAGGTTACTGTGAAGCATGTTTGTATTTAATTAATTATTTTAATCTTAACCCAAATTAATTCTTCAATTTAATTATACCTTTAACCTATCAAATTAAGTCTTCAAACTTAATTTTTATACAAATTCTTCTAATATTTACTGATTAGTACTTAAAAGTGCATTTTTATCAAGGTTTTATATCATCATTTTGCATTTGAAGTATCAATAACTCCTTAACTAAAACATGTTTTATAATAATATATCTAATAATATAAGATACTTTTAATTTGTGGTAAATATTCATTTTAAATGTCGGCCTATCACATAAATGAATGGATTGATTGATGAATTTAAGAACTGAAATTGAAAAGATAAAGAGATGGTCAAACTTAGAAAAGAGATGTCAGTGCAATCCAAACCGGAACACTATTTGGTAATTGGGTCATATCTAGAGCTATAGATCTTAGATTTAGGTCTACTTTATATGGATGCAAAGGTAAGACATAGGCCTATAACTTTCATATAAACCCAAGATCTAAAAAGGCTATTTTCAAGTCCAAATTATAGCAACAACAAAGAAGCCCGAATTTGTCCTCCAGCCCGAGCATTGTTCAGTATATTTTCCATATCTGGAGTTCTAAAAGTTGAAATGAGATAACTTTATTACACAAAAAGGTTGAGATAATTTCCTACAACTTTCATGTTTTTAAGTGGCTCTAATTTTGACGTTATCAATGATGTTTTGGCCAGACAAGAGAAGATAAGGATTGTCATCAAGTCAAGAGTTGGTCACCCACTCATCAATTAGTTATCAAATCAATAGTTCTCAATTTTGGCCTATAAAAGGAGCTATTTGTCATGCATTTAGGCATCTTGGTCTCCAGATCAAGATCATACTCTTGCTTTCTCTCTTTGTATTTTTTTGTAATGTTTATGTTTGTTTTTATTAATATCATGTTTATGCCTTTCATTTCCTTTCATTTACTTAGTTAACTTTTATCTTATTTATGTTCTTATTTTGTTTAATTATTTTTCTTTCTTTCATTATGTCTAGCTAAGTTTATTGTGTCAAGGTGAAAAGGTTACACTAATGGTGCAATAATAAGTATAGTATAAACTTAATATGGACTTTAATGTTTGATACTAACATGTTTTATATTTGTTATCTTGTTCACTCTTTAATACTTTGCTTGTTAAATGACTAATTTTGATTTATGTTGTATAACACTTGGTACAACAAATGCTTGGCACTTTCATAGCCCATACTGTATAGTATAACCGACACCTGAGCTATGAAAGGAACTTGATTTGTTGTTAACATAAGTTATAATCATAAATGCTTGACAAGATTTACAAGTATTAACATTAATCGAATAAGATGACTAATGTAATCAAGTTAACAATATATAATCTGATTGGAACCTCCTTTGTGTGTGGTTTCAAATTGAATAATAAGAGTTTATACTATACTTGTTTGACATACCATTAGCGGATCGTCTAACTTTGACATTTGTTATTATCATTATTTAATCCTTACATTAATATTTCATCTCAAAGTTCTCATCTTCTTTTTCTTCTTGTCCTTGTTTTCTTTATTATTATTATTATTATTATTGTTGTTGTTGTTGTTGTTGTTGTTGTTGTTGTTGTTATTTATAATTTGTACAATTAACTTCCCTGTCGTTCGACCCTGGTCTTGCCGGGTTATTTATTACTTCGACACTCCTGCACTTGGGAGAAGACATCAATCTTTTAGTCGTGTCAAGTTTTTGGTGTCGTTGCCAAGGAGGTAAGTTTTGTATAAATTATAATATTTATTTTATTTTCTCTTCCACTTGGGGTTATTTATTACTTCGACACTCCTGCACTTGGGAGAAGACATCAATCTTATAGTCGTATCAAGTTTTTGGCGGCGTTGCCGGGGAGGTAAGTTTTGTATAAATTATAATATTTATTTTATTTCACTTTTCACTTTTCTTGTATATAATTTTGTTTCTTTTCTCTTGTTTCTTCTTCTTTGATTTTATTTTTTCTTTTATTCTATTCCTACACGTGCATGAGAGTGTGGTCATGTACATCAAGTGTTAGACTTTGTAGGGTATCCTCATCATTTTCAAAAAATATGGTCGAAGAAGATAATCAATCACTTCATAATGAGAATAATGAGAATAATCATGCTAGAACACTTAGAGACCTCATGAATCCCACAAGAACAAGGACACCATCATACATAGTTTTTCCTTCCGATGTATCTCATTTTAATTTTAAGTTGGGCATTATTCAACTTTTACCTTCTTTTCATGACTTAGAATTGAAAAATTCATGCTTGCATTTAAGGAAATTTGAGGAGGTTTGCAACACATATAATAATTTAAATTATAGCATGAACACCATCAGATTAATTTTTGTTCCTTTTTCATTACAAGATAAAGCTAAAACATGGCTACAAAATTTAAGACCAGGATCCATTCGTGCTTAGGATGAAATGCAACAACAGTTTTTAAAGAAGTTTTTCCCATCTCATAGAACAAACTCTTTCAAAAGACAAATCACCACTTTCACTCAAAAACCAAGAGAAACATTTTACCAATGTCGGGATAGGTATCAAGACTTGCTTAGTACTTGCCCTCATCATGGTTTTGAAACATGGAGATTGGTTTCACGCTTCTATAAAGGTTTAACACCTAGAGATAGGCAAATGGTTGAATTGATGTGCAATGAAATTTTTTAAGATAAAGATTCTGATGAAGTAATGGAGTACTTAGACTTGTTAGTTGAAAATGCTCAAAATTAGGACACCATAGGTACTTATGAGGTATCGAGTAAAACTCAACCTTATACATCTAATGGAGGTATGTACAACCTTAGGGAAGATCATGACCTTCAAGCCAAGTTTTCATCTTTAGCTAAAAAAGTCGAGGCACTAGAATTGAAAAAAAGTGGTCAATTAAAATCTATTGAAAACATTATATGTCAAATATGTGAAACAAATGAACACTCAACCAATAATTGTCTAACCTTGCCTTCTTTTAAGGAATGTCGCCATGAACAATCTCATGCTTTAAACAGTTTTCAAAGGCCCAATCATAACCCATACTCACAAACATACAACCCTGGTTGAAGAAATCACCAAAATTTCAGTTGGAAGAGTGATAATGCATAAACTTCATAACCATAGTTTCAAGCACACCATAATTTCCAAAATTATCATGGATATGTACCTCTTTATGCTCCACCTCCTATAAGAAATTTTGAGGAAACTTTGTATGCATTCATTAAAAAGCAAAAGACAATCAACACTCAACTTGCTCAAAGTATAATAGATTTTAAAGATACTCTTGCAAAATTCACATCTACTCTCAATTTTCAAGAGAAAGGTAGGTTTCCATCTCAACCACAGCAAAATCCCAAGGGACAATACAATGCAAATGCAAGTAGTTTTGGAAGTCAACATATGGATCAAGTCAAATCAATCATCACCCTTCATAGTGGTAAGGTTATTAAAAAACTCACTCTTGAACCTTGTGAGAAAGATGATAAGTTAATCTCTAAGGGTAAGGAAGGGGTTGAATTTGAATATTGTAAGGAAAAGATTAATTCCCTGCCAGCACTTCTATTTCTTCAAGCCATGAATAATCAGGAAGAAATCGAGGATGAAAAAGGTACCGAAAATATTGATGCGGATCTTTTATCAAAAGTGATAATAGATTCGACACATGACATCACACCAATCGATTATTACTTTCCTAATGAATCTCTACTTCCTCTTAATTCAATGCCTTGGTTTGCTAAAAATATCAATTTTTTTGCTTCAGGATTTTTGCCAGCTCACTAGAGTACCGAAGACAAAAGAAAATTTTTTAGCAACGTGTAAAATTTTTATTAGGATGACCTTTACTTATTGAATTATTGTCCTAATCAAATATTTTAAAGATGCATTCCTGACAATGTGGTAAGTAATTTCATTAAATTATATCACTCTAAGGCACGTGGGGATCATTTCTCGTCAAAAAAAGGATTGTAGAAATCTTACAAAGCGGATTTATTGGCCCACCATATTCAAGAAATCACATGCATTCCGCAAAACCTATGAAAATTGTCAAAAGGTGGGATTTATTTCAAAACACAGAGAGTCTTTAGATAATCTTCTATTGACTCTTAAGTCTCATCATAATTGAGATAAGCATCATGCAACTCATGACCTATGAACCTATTTTCATAAAGAACATGCTTGACATAGTCTTGGGAATCTGACTAAAAAAGACCTTATTTGCCAGTTTTTAAGAAAACTGGATGGGAAGCCTATCCCCGACCCATAGAAGGCATTTAAGCCGTTCTTGGACGTAAAACCAAGGGAAGATGTGAGCCACAATCACAACTACCTATACATACACATGCTTTTTTAAAAAAAATAAATAAATAAAGAGAGAGAGAGTGTGTGTGTGTGAGACTCTAACTGGCCTATATATAGGTGGTATGATTGCCTTTCTAATTTCTCATTTATAAAATCCTGTCTTCCTTCCTTTCATTTCTACTCAACCTATACATTCAACAAATATAGAAGTGTGTAGAAATGACAAGTTCCTCAGGTCATCATATAAGAAATATTTATGTTTTCGGTAGATCTAGTCTTGGGAAAGAAAAGGAGTTTTTAGAATCAGCAAATCATCTTGGTCACGTGCTAGTTGAGAGAAAGATTCATTTAGTATATGGAGGAGACAGTGTTGGGTTAATGAGAGGTGTGTCAATAGCTGCATTTTTAGGAGGTAGTCAAGTTTTGGGGGTTGTCCCCAAAGCTTTAGTATAAGGGGACATCATTGGAAAAATAATTGGAGAGGAACTTCAGGTCTCCATAATGTCGGCTCGAATGAATGCAATGTTTAACCATGCTGATGCCTTCATTGCTTTACTAAGTGGTTTAGGCATATTGGAAGAGATCTTTCATATTTCCTCTTGGGCGCAACTGCACATTCACCATAAACCCATAGGTTTGTTAAAATGGTTATTATGATAAGTTGTTGTCTTTTCTTGATCATGCTGTGGAACAGGAATTTCTAACATCTTCTGAACGACAAATTATAATCTCTGCTGCTACTACTGAACAATTGATTGACCAACTACAATCTTTCATTCCTGTAATTGATCCTTCCATGAGTCACATAAATTGGTCAACTAAGGAAAGCCGTAAAAAACTTAAATTGGATTTGAGCCTTCATTTATGAATCTTTGAGTCTTTTGGTTTTATTATTGTGTTTTATTGTTACTTATATTTGTTTCAGTGTGTTTTAGGTTTGTCACTGTTCGTTATTTCAGGTGATATCTTCTATACTCTATCTTTCTACCTTTAAGCATTAAGGACAATGTCTTGTTTTAGTTGGGGAGAGAAGGTAATAACTTAAAAAAAACTGTGTTTTCTATTTCATAAAGCATATGCAAAATTGTTGTTACTTTGATGGTAGAGTAAGGAGAACTTTTATGACTCTTGAGATGCATCTTAGTAATCATTCGTAACAAGGTTTATCATAATACTTCTTGAAATATTCAGATTTACAAACTCTCGTATTGTTATCACTTAATTCTGCTCATATACTTATTTAACATGTATTCTTAAACCTTAATTTACACACACATACTTTAACACATGATTGTGGGTTGCATATTGGATTATTACATTATTTATGTTCTTTTGTTAAAGGTAACAACTAAGGGAAAGAGATAGTATATAATTAAAAAAAATGATAATAATAAAAATGTAGATAAGTTTGGTTCCATAGCCTCCCTAACCTAAGCAATTAAGTCCGAATGGGTGTTTTAACACCTAATACCCTGAAGTCAACTAACTTGGAAGCTATTGACTCAACATTTGTTACATGGGTTGAGGAGAAAAGCTTAAAGAAATCAAACATTGCAATATCTATATATCAGTATTTGCGACCCGAGTTACTAAGTTCGTAGGGGTGTCTTAACACCTAATACCCTAAGACCAATTGGTTTGAGAGTCATTAGCTGAAAGCTTGTTACATGGGTTAAAGATGCATGATGTTTTTAAATTATATGTATATATATTAAAAAAAAAACAAAAATAATAATCTCAACCCAAGGAAGTTAACCTTAAACATTAGAACAAAAATTTTGTTTTTTTCCAAGAAAAGCCCCATAATTATGTGTTGATACATTGAGTATAAAAGAAAGGTTTATGAATATCTTGTTAAGAGGTATTGAGTAGGTATATACATTTAACGAGAGTTTGTTTATCTGGATAGATTAATGGAAGTTAAATGATGAATACCTTGTTTTGTAGAATTTGCAAATTGTTTTTCTATTTTAACGCTTTGATTACTAGGGACTAGTAATAAGCTGGTTGGGGGGTATGATTAGTACTTAAAAAGTGCATTTTTATCAAGGTACCTTGAAGTATCAAAGGCAATCCAAACCGGAACATTATTCGGTAAGCTGGTTGGAAGGATCAATTACATTTTTATCAAGGCATCATCATCTTACACTTGAAGTATCAAAGCTACTTAACTAAAGCATGTTTTATAATAATATATCTAACAATATAAGATACCTTTAATTTATGGTAAATGTTCATTTTAAATGTAGGCCTATCACATAAATGAAAGGATTGATTGATAAATTTAAGAACTGAAACTGAAAGGATAAAGAAATGGCCAAACTTTAAAAAGAGATGTCGGTGCAATCCAAACCAGAACATAGGCAAGACATAGGCCTACAACTTTTATATGGAGCCCAAGATCTAAAAAGGCTATTTTCAAGTCCAAATTATAGCAACAATAAAAAAGCCCGAATTTGTCCTCTAGCCCGAGCACTGTTCAGTATATTTGCCATATCTGGAGTTCTAGAAGTCGAAATGAGCTAACTTTATTACACAATAAAGTTGAGACAATTTCCTACAACTTTCATGTTTTTAAGTGGCTCTAATTTTGACGTTATCAATGATGTTTTTGCTGGACAAGAGAAGATAAGGATTGTCATCAAGTCAAGAGTTGGTCACCCACTCATCAACTAGTTATCAAATCAATAGTTCCCAATTTTAGCCTATAAAAGGAGCCATTTGCCATGTATTTAGGCATCTTGGTCTCCAGATCAAGATCATGCTCTTATTTTATCTCTTTATATTTTTGTAATGCTTAAGTTTTATTTTCATTAATATCTTATTTATGCCTTTCATTTCGTTTCCTTTACTTAGTTAACTTTTATCTTATTTATGTTCTTATCTTGTTTATTTATATTTCTCTCATTCATTATGTTTAGTTAAGTTTATTATGTCAATGTGAAAAGGTTACATTAATGGTGTAAGAATAAATATAGTATAAACTCAATATGTACTTTAATGCTTGATACTAACATGTTTTGTATTTGTTATCTTATTCACTCTTTAATACTTTGCTTGTTAAATGACTAATCTTGATTTATATTGTATAACACTTGGTACAACAAATACTTGGCACTTTCATAGCCCATACTGTATGGTATAACCGACACCTGAGCTATGAAAGGAACTTGATTTGTTGTTAACATAAGTTATAATCATAAATGTTGGACGAGATTTACAAGTATTAGCATTAATCGAATAAGATGACTAATGTATTCATGTTAAAAATATATAATCTGATTGGAACCTTCTTTGTGTGTGGTTTCCAATTGAATAATAAGAGTTTATACTATACTTGTTTGACATACCATTAGCGGATCCTCTAACTTTGACATTTGTTATTATCATTGTTTAATCCTTACATTAGTATTCCATCTCAAAGTTCTCATCTTCTTTTTCTTCTTCTCCTTCTTTTCTTTGTTGTTATTGTTGTTATTATTTATAATTTGTACAATTAATCTCCCTGTGTTTCGACCCCGGTCTTGCCGGATTATTTATTACTTCGAGACTCCTGTCCTTAGGAGAAGACATCAATCTTTTAGTTGTGTCATTTACTCAAGTCAACCTTGAATCTGCATTGTTCTTCACATTCAGGTCATTTAAGGGTTGCAATTGAGAGTCCAAATTTACACTTAAATCCATCTTTAGTCTGTCTTCACCAATCAAGTTACTAGTCCTTTTTCATCTTTTATTTTTTATTTTTTTGTATTTTTGTTTCTTTATTTTTTTATTTAAAAAAATGGATGATTTTAAGGGAAATCTAAAATTAAGTTATAACAATAAGTACGATGATGATATTCAAAATCAAATGAGGAAAACAAAGACAAGTAATTTAAGCCCACATTACATACCTAATAAAGTATTTTCTAATTAAAGGCAAGCAATTTGGGTTGGTAAACAATGCTTTCCCATACAAAATTAAATCTTCAAAAGATTACGAATATGCTTTATTATTTATATAATTAAAATGAATGCTTTAAAAATTTCTTTTCATTGAAACTCTTGAGTTCTCGAGCCCTTTGACTAATAAATCATGAAAAATAAAAGGTCACCTCACATTCTTAATGAGAGAAAAACCTGCACCAAAATTTAAAATTCCACCATCATGAAACCATGTCCATGGGAATTTCTTAATTTTTTTCAAAAAAAGATTTGCTTTAAACTTGCATCGAAATGGTTTTTGCATTTAGAAATAACTTTGAAATTTCAAAAAACAAATTTGTGATATCGATATTTTCTAAAAACCAAAAATCTTCTGCCAAACATCATCCTTAATTACTTTCATGAAACCCTATCCATAGAAATTGCTTGATTTTTTACTAAAAAAAATTGCTTTAAACATTCATCGAAATGATTTTTGCATTTGAAAATAATTTTGAAATTCCAAGAATTTTTTTGTGATATTGATCTTTTATAAAAACTAAACATTTTTTGGAAAACATCGTCCTTCAAAAAACCAAACAAGATAAAGTACTTGGAGGAATGATCGGGCTGGGGGTAATTCATGAAACCCAATAAGGATGGTTGTATATTCCTTTTTTAAGAAGACAAAAAATTAAAAGCAAGTTGCTTAAATCTTTCAATGTTTTGTTAGAACTTACATTATAACTAAGAAAGCTATTATAAAGAAAATATTGTGAATACTGAGTGGTGATCATGACACCCTAGTAATGGTACACATAAAAATACAATGATAAATATGAGTGCCTTAAAATGACACAATTAATTAGATAAAAATGCCTAGATGATAGGGTAGGAAAACATAATATAAGCTTATTAAATGAGCATCCATTTCCCATAGATCAAGTCTACAAGTTATAATTAGAGTAGGCCTGACACAACTAAAAGATTGATGTCTTCTCCCAAGTACAGGAGTGTTGAAGTAATAAATAACCCGGCAAGCCCGAGGTTGAACCATAGGGAGGTTAATTGTACAAATTATAAACAACAATAATAGCAATAACAACAACAACAACAACAACAACAATAATAATAATAATAATAATAATACTAGTAGTAGTAGTAATAATAATAATAATACTAAAGAAAAAGAAGGAGAAGAAGAAGAAAATGATGAGAACTTTAAGATGGAATATTAATGTAACGATTAAACAATGATAATAACAAATATCAAGGTTAGAGATTCCACTAATGGTATGTCAAACAAGTATAGTATAAACTCTTATTCTTCAATTGGAAACCATACACAAAGGAGGTTCCAATCAGATTATAGATTGTTAACATGATTATATTAGTCATCTTATTCAATTAATGCTAATACTTGTAAATTTTGTCAAGCATTCATGATTATAACTTATGTTAACAACAAATCAAGTTCCTTTCATAGCTTAGGTGTCAGTTATACCATACAGTATGGGCTATGAAAGTACCAAGCATTTGTTGTACCAAGTGTTATACAACATAAATCAAGATTAGTTATTTAACAAGCAAAGTATTAAAGAGTGAACAAGATAACAAATACAAAACATGTTAGTATCAAACATTAAAGTCCATATTAAGTTTACATTATACTTATTCTCACACCATTAGTGTAACCTTTTCACCTTGACATAATAAACTTAGCTACATGATTAGTACTTAAAAGTGCATTTTTATCATGGTTTTATATCATCATTTAGCACTTGAAGTATCAATAACTCCTTAACTAAAATATGTTTTATAATAATGTATCTAATAATATAAGATACCTATAATTTGTGGTAAATGTCTATTTTTAATGCAGGTCTATCACATAAATGAAAGGATTGATTGATGACTTGAAGAACTTAAATTGCAAGGATAAAGAGATGGTCAAACTTAGAGAAGAGATGTCGGTGCAATCCAAACCGGAACACTGTTCGGTAATTGGGCCATATCTGGAGCTACAGATCTCAGATTTAGGTCTAATTTATATGGATGGAAAGGTAAGACATAGGCCTACAACTTTCATATGGAGCCCAAGATCTAAAAAGGCCATTATCAAGTCCAAATTGTAGCAACAACAAAGAACCCCGAATCTGTCTTCCAGCCCGAGCACTGTTCGGTATTTTGGCCATATCTGGAGTTCTAGAAGTCCAAATGAGCTGAATTTTTTACACAAGAAAGCTGAGACAATTGCCTACAACTTTCATGTTTGCACCTGGCTCCAGTTTTGACGTTATCAATGACGTTTTGGGCAGACAAGAGAAGATAAGGATTGTCACCAAGTCAAAAGTTGGCCACCCACTTATCAATTAGTCATCAAATCAATAGTTCCCAATTTTGGCCTATAAAAGGAGGCATTTGCCATGCATTTAGGCATCTTGGTTTTCCAGATCAAGATCATGCTCTTCCTTTCTCTCTTTGTATTTTTTGTAATGTTTATGCTTTGCTTTCATTAATATTAAGTTTATGCCTTTCATTTCCTTTCCTTTACTTAGTTAACTTTTATGTTCTTATTTTGTTTATCTATTTTGCTTTCTTTCATTATGTCTAGCTAAGTTAATTATGTCAAGGTGAAAAGGTTACACTAATGGTGTAAGAATAAGTATAATGTAAACTTAATATGGACTTTAATGTTTGATACTAACATGTTTTATATTTGTTATCTTGTTCACTCTTTAATACTTTGCTTGTTAAATGACTAATCTTGATTTATGTTGTATAACACTTGGTACAAGAAATGCTTGGCACTCTCATAGCCCATAATGTATGGTATAACCGACACCTGAGCTATGAAAGGAACTTGATTTGTTGTTAACATAAGTTATAATCATGAATGCTTGACGAGATTTACAAGTATTAGCATTAATTGAATAAGATGACTAATGTAATCATGTTAACAATATATAATCTGATTGGAACCTCCTTTGTGTGTGGTTTCCAATTCAATAATAAGAGTTTATACTATACTTGTTTGATATACCATTAGTGGAATCTCTAACCTTGACATTTGTTATTATTATTGCTTAATCCTTACATTAATATTTGATCTCCAAGTTCTCATCATCATCATCTTCTTCTTCTTCTCTTTCTTTATTATTATTATTATTATTATTATTATTATTATTATTATTATTAGTACTACTACTATTATTATTATTATTATTATTATTATTATTATTATTATTATTACTATTATTGTTGTTGTTATTGTTGTTTTATAATTGTTGTTTATAATTTGTACAATTAACCTCCCTGTGGTTCGACCCCGGTCTTGCCGGGTTATTTATTACTTCGACACTCCTGCACTTGGGAGAAGACATCAATCTTTTAGTCGTGTCAAGTTTTTGGCGCCGTTGCCGGGGAGGTAAGTTCTTGTATAAATTATAGTATTTATTTTATTTTCTCTTTTCACTTTTCTTGTATATAACTTTGTTCATTTTCTTTTGTTTCTTTTTATTTTGTTTTCTTCCTCCTTCTTTTGCTTTCTTCTTCTTTTTTATTTTATTTCTACACGTGCATGAGAGTGTGGTCACGTACATCAAGTGGTAGACTTTGTAGGGTATCCTCATCATTTTCAGAAAATATGGCCGAAGAAGATAATCAATCACTTCAAAATGAGAATAATGAGAATAACCGTGCTAGAACACTTAGAGACCACATGAATCCCACAAGAACAAGTGCACCATCATGCATAGTTTTTCCTCCCGATGCATCTCATTTTAATTTTAAACCAGGTATTATTCAACTTTTCCCTTCTTTTCATGGTTTAGAATTGGAAAATCCATACTTGCATTTAAGGGAATTTGAGGAGGTGTGCAACACATATAATAACTTAAATTGTAGCATGAACACCATCAGATTAAAGCTTTTTCCTTTTTCATTAAAAGATAAAGCTAAAACATGGCTACAAAATTTGAGACCAGGATCCATTCGTGCTTGGGATGAAATGCAACAACAATTTTTAAAGAAGTTTTTCCCATCTCAAAGAACAAACTCTTTCCAAAGACAAATCACCACTTTCACTCAAAAACCAGGAGAAACATTTTACAAATGTTGGGATAGGTATCGAGACTTGCTTAGTACTTGCCCTCATCATGGTTTTGAAACATGGAGATTGGTTTCACATTTTTATGAAGGGTTAACACCTAAAGATAGGCAAATGGTTGAATTGATATGCAATAGAACTTTTGAAGATAAAGACCCTGATGAAGCAATGGAGTACTTAGACTTGTTAGCTGAAAATGCTCAAAATTGGGACACCGCGGGTACATATGAGGCACCGAGTAAAACTCAACCTCATACATCTAGTGGAGGTATGTACAACCTTAGGGAAGATCATAACCTTCAAGCCAAATTTGCATCTTTAGCTAGAAAAGTTGAGGCACTAGAATTGAAAAAGAGTGGTCATTTAAAATCTGTTGAAAACATTGTGTGTCAAATCTGTGAAATAAATGAACACTCAACCAATGATTGTCCAACCTTGCCTTCTTTTAAGGAATGTCTCCATGAACAAGCCCATGCTTTAAATAGTTTCCAAAGGCCCAACCATAACCCATACTCACAAACATACAATCTTGGTTGGAGAAATCACCTGAATTTCAGTTGGAAGAGTGACAATGCACAAACTTCACCACCACAGTTCCAAGCACACCATAATTTCCAAAATTATCATGGATATGCACCTCCTTATGCTCCATCTCCTACAAGAAAGTTTGAGGAAACTTTGTATGCATTCATTGAAAAGCAAGAGACAATCAACACTCAACTTGCTCAAAACATGACAGATTTTAAAGATACTCTTGCAAAATTAACATCTGCTCTCAGTTTCCAAGAGAAAGGTAAGTTTCCATCTCAACCACACCAAAATCCTAAGGGGCAATACAATGCAAATGCAAGTAGTTCCAGAAGCGAACACATGGATCAAGTCAAATCAGTCACTACTCTACGCAGTGGTAAGGTTATTGAAAAACCCTCTCTTGAACCTTATGAGAAAGATGATGAGTCAATTTCTAAGGGAAAGGAAGGGGTTGAATCTGAAAATTGCAAAGAAACGACTGATTCTCCGCCAGCACTTCTATTTTCTCATGCCATGACCAATCAGGAAGAAATTGAGGATGAAAAAGGCATCGAAAATGTTGATGCGAATCTTTTATCAAAAGTGACAACAGATTCGACACCCGACATCAAACCAATCGATGATTACTTTCCTGATGAATCTCTACTTTCTCTTAATTCAATGCCTTGGTTTGCTAAAAATATCAATTTTCTTGCTTCAGGATTTTTGCCAACTCATTGGAGTATTGAAGAAAAAAGAAAATTTTTGAGCAACGAGCAAAATTTTTATTGGGATGACCCTTACTTATTCAATTATTGTCCTGATCAAATATTTCAAAAATGCATTCTCGACAATGAGGTAAGTAATTTCATTAAATTTTGTTACTCTAAGGCATGTGGGGATCATTTCTCATCAAAAAAGAGGATTGTAGAAATCTTACAAAGTGAATTTTACTGGCCCATCATATTCAAGGAGTCAGATGCATTCCGCAAAAACTATGAAAATTGTCAGAAGGTGGGATTTATTTCAAAACACAGAGAGTCTATAGATAATCTTCTATTGACTCTTAAGTCTCATCATAGTCGAGATAAGCATCGAACTCATTTTCATAAAGAACATACTTGACTTAGTCTTGGGAATCTGACTAAAAAAGACCCTGTTTGCCAGTTTTTAAGAAAACTGGACGGGAAGCCTATCCCCGACCCATAGAGGGCGTTTAAGTCGTTCTTGGACGTAAAACCAAGGGAAGATGTGAGCCACAATCACAACTGCGATTTGAGTCTTAGCTTGTAAAAATTTGTGTCTTTTCTTTTTATTAATAGCATAATATTTGTGTTTTGTCATTTCTTATTTTTTTTTCAGTGTGTTTCAGGTTTGTTAATGTTCATTATTTCAGGTGATATCTTCTATACTCTACCTTTCTACCTTAGAACATTGAGGACAATGTCTCGTTTTGGTTGGGGGGAGAGGGTAGTAGTTGATAAAAAAAAAATTTCATAAAGCATGTGCATAATTGTTGTTACTAGGATGACAGAGTAAAGGAGCTCTTTTGTTAAAGTGACTCTTGAGACGTATCTTAGTAACCATTCTTAACAAGGTCTATTATAATACTTCTTGAAATATTCAGGTTTACAAACTCTCGCATTGTTATCACTTAATTCTGCTCACATACTTATTTAACATGTATTCTTAAACCTTAATTTACACACACACACTTTAACATATGATTGTGGGTTGCATATTGGATTATTACATTATTTATATTCTTTTGTTAAAGGTAACAACTAAGGGAAAGGGATTGTATATAATTAAAAAAAAAGAAAAACATAAAAAAAAGAAAAAACAAGAAAAAAAAGTGATGATAATAAAAATGTAGATAAGTTTGGTTTCGTAGCCTCCCTAACCTAAGCAATTAAGCCCGAAGGGGTGTTTTAACACCTAATACCCTAAAGTCAACTGACTTAGGAGCTATTGGCTCAACGCTTGTTACATGGGTTGAGGAGAAAAGCTTAAGGGAATCAAACATTGCACTATCTACATATCAGTATCTGCGACCCGAGTTACTAAGCTCGTAGGGGTGTCTTAACACCTAATGCCCTGAGACCAACTGGTCTGGGAGTCATTAGCTGAAAGCTCGTTACATGGGTTAAAGATGCATGATGTTTTTAAATTATATGTATATATATTTGTTTTTTTTTTTTAAAAGACAAAAATAATAATCCCAACCCAAGGAAGTTAACCTTAAACATTAGAACAAAAATTTTGTTTTCTTCCAAGAAAAGCCCCATAATTATGGGTTGATACATTGAGCACAAAAGAAAGGTTTATTAATATCTTGTTAAGAGGTATTGAGCAGATATATAAATTTCATGAGAGTTTGTTTATCTGGATAGATTAATGGAAGTTAAATGATGAAATTTGCAAATTGTTTTAACGCTTTAATTACTAGGGACTAGTAATAAGCTGGTTGAGGGGTGTGATTAGTACTTAAAAGTGCATTTTTATCATGGTTTTATATCATCATTTAGCACTTGAAGTATCAATAACTCCTTAACTAAAATATGTTTTATAATAATGTATCTAATAATATAAGATACCTATAATTTGTGGTAAATGTCTATTTTTAATGCAGGTCTATCACATAAATGAAAGGATTGATTGATGACTTGAAGAACTTAAATTGCAAGGATAAAGAGATGGTCAAACTTAGAGAAGAGATGTCGGTGCAATCCAAACCAGAACACTGTTCGGTAATTGGGCCATATCTGGAGCTAAAGATCTCAGATTTAGGTCTAATTTATATGGATGGAAAGGTAAGACATAGGCCTACAACTTTCATATGGAGCCCAAGATCTAAAAAGGCCATTATCAAGTCCAAATTGTAGCAACAACAAAGAACCCCGAATCTGTCTTCCAGCCCGAGCACTGTTCGGTATTTTGGCCATATCTGGAGTTCTAGAAGTCCAAATGAGCTGAATTTTTTACACAAGAAAGCTGAGACAATTGCCTACAACTTTCATGTTTGCACCTGGCTCCAGTTTTGACGTTATCAATGACGTTTTGGGCAGACAAGAGAAGATAAGGATTGTCACCAAGTCAAAAGTTGGCCACCCACTTATCAATTAGTCATCAAATCAATAGTTCTCAATTTTGGCCTATAAAAGGAGGCATTTGCCATGCATTTAGGCATCTTGGTTTTCCAGATCAAGATCATGCTCTTCCTTTCTCTCTTTGTATTTTTTGTAATGTTTATGCTTTGCTTTCATTAATATTAAGTTTATGCCTTTCATTTCCTTTCCTTTACTTAGTTAACTTTTATGTTCTTATTTTGTTTATCTATTTTGCTTTCTTTCATTATGTCTAGCTAAGTTAATTATGTCAAGGTGAAAAGGTTACACTAATGGTGTAAGAATAAGTATAATGTAAACTTAATATGGACTTTAATGTTTGATACTAACATGTTTTATATTTGTTATCTTGTTCACTCTTTAATACTTTGCTTGTTAAATGACTAATCTTGATTTATGTTGTATAACACTTGGTACAACAAATGCTTGGCACTTTCATAGCCCATAATGTATGGTATAACCGACACCTGAGCTATGAAAGGAACTTGATTTGTTGTTAACATAAGTTATAATCATGAATGCTTGACGAGATTTACAAGTATTAGCATTAATTGAATAAGATGACTAATGTAATCATGTTAATAATATATAATCTGATTGGAACCTCCTTTGTGTGTGGTTTCCAATTCAATAATAAGAGTTTATACTATACTTGTTTGATATACCATTAGTGGAATCTCTAACCTTGACATTTGTTATTATTATTGCTTAATCCTTACATTAATATTTGATCTCCAAGTTCTCATCATCATCATCTTCTTCTTCTTCTCTTTCTTTATTATTATTATTATTATTATTATTATTATTATTATTATTATTAGTACTACTACTATTATTATTATTATTATTATTATTATTATTATTATTATTATTATTATTACTATTATTGTTGTTGTTATTGTTGTTTTATAATTGTTGTTTATAATTTGTACAATTAACCTCCCTGTGGTTCGACCCCGGTCTTGCCGGGTTATTTATTACTTCGACACTCCTGCACTTGGGAGAAGACATCAATCTTTTAGTCGTGTCAAGTTTTTGGCGCCGTTGCCGGGGAGGTAAGTTCTTGTATAAATTATAGTATTTATTTTATTTTCACTTTTCACTTTTCTTGTATATAACTTTGTTCATTTTCTTTTGTTTCTTTTTATTTTGTTTTCTTCCTCCTTCTTTTGCTTTCTTCTTCTTTTTTATTTTATTCCTACACGTGCATGAGAGTGTGGTCACGTACATCAAGTGGTAGACTTTGTAGGGTATCCTCATCATTTTCAGAAAATATGGCCGAAGAAGATAATCAATCACTTCAAAATGAGAATAATGAGAATAACCGTGCTAGAACACTTAGAGACCACATGAATCCCACAAGAACAAGTGCACCATCATGCATAGTTTTTCCTCCCGATGCATCTCATTTTAATTTTAAACCAGGTATTATTCAACTTTTCCCTTCTTTTCATGGTTTAGAATTGGAAAATCCATACTTGCATTTAAGGGAATTTGAGGAGGTGTGCAACACATATAATAACTTAAATTGTAGCATGAACACCATCAGATTAAAGCTTTTTCCTTTTTCATTAAAAGATAAAGCTAAAACATGGCTACAAAATTTGAGACCAGGATCCATTCGTGCTTGGGATGAAATGCAACAACAATTTTTAAAGAAGTTTTTCCCATCTCAAAGAACAAACTCTTTCCAAAGACAAATCACCACTTTCACTCAAAAACCAGGAGAAACATTTTACAAATGTTGGGATAGGTATCGAGACTTGCTTAGTACTTGCCCTCATCATGGTTTTGAAACATGGAGATTGGTTTCACATTTTTATGAAGGGTTAACACCTAAAGATAGGCAAATGGTTGAATTGATATGCAATAGAACTTTTGAAGATAAAGACCCTGATGAAGCAATGGAGTACTTAGACTTGTTAGCTGAAAATGCTCAAAATTGGGACACCGCGGGTACATATGAGGCACCGAGTAAAACTCAACCTCATACATCTAGTGGAGGTATGTACAACCTTAGGGAAGATCATAACCTTCAAGCCAAATTTGCATCTTTAGCTAGAAAAGTTGAGGCACTAGAATTGAAAAAGAGTGGTCATTTAAAATCTGTTGAAAACATTGTGTGTCAAATCTGTGAAATAAATGAACACTCAACCAATGATTGTCCAACCTTGCCTTCTTTTAAGGAATGTCTCCATGAACAAGCCCATGCTTTAAATAGTTTCCAAAGGCCCAACCATAACCCATACTCACAAACATACAATCTTGGTTGGAGAAATCACCTGAATTTCAGTTGGAAGAGTGACAATGCACAAACTTCACCACCACAGTTCCAAGCACACCATAATTTCCAAAATTATCATGGATATGCACCTCCTTATGCTCCATCTCCTACAAGAAAGTTTGAGGAAACTTTGTATGCATTCATTGAAAAGCAAGAGACAATCAACACTCAACTTGCTCAAAACATGACAGATTTTAAAGATACTCTTGCAAAATTAACATCTGCTCTCAGTTTCCAAGAGAAAGGTAAGTTTCCATCTCAACCACACCAAAATCCTAAGGGGCAATACAATGCAAATGCAAGTAGTTCCAGAAGCGAACACATGGATCAAGTCAAATCAGTCACTACTCTACGCAGTGGTAAGGTTATTGAAAAACCCTCTCTTGAACCTTATGAGAAAGATGATGAGTCAATTTCTAAGGGAAAGGAAGGGGTTGAATCTGAAAATTGCAAAGAAACGACTGATTCTCCGCCAGCACTTCTATTTTCTCATGCCATGACCAATCAGGAAGAAATTGAGGATGAAAAAGGCATCGAAAATGTTGATGCGAATCTTTTATCAAAAGTGACAACAGATTCGACACCCGACATCAAACCAATCGATGATTACTTTCCTGATGAATCTCTACTTTCTCTTAATTCAATGCCTTGGTTTGCTAAAAATATCAATTTTCTTGCTTCAGGATTTTTGCCAACTCATTGGAGTATTGAAGAAAAAAGAAAATTTTTGAGCAACGAGCAAAATTTTTATTGGGATGACCCTTACTTATTCAATTATTGTCCTGATCAAATATTTCAAAAATGCATTCTCGACAATGAGGTAAGTAATTTCATTAAATTTTGTTACTCTAAGGCATGTGGGGATCATTTCTCATCAAAAAAGAGGATTGTAGAAATCTTACAAAGTGAATTTTACTGGCCCATCATATTCAAGGAGTCAGATGCATTCCGCAAAAACTATGAAAATTGTCAGAAGGTGGGATTTATTTCAAAACACAGAGAGTCTATAGATAATCTTCTATTGACTCTTAAGTCTCATCATAGTCGAGATAAGCATCGAACTCATTTTCATAAAGAACATACTTGACTTAGTCTTGGGAATCTGACTAAAAAAGACCCTGTTTGCCAGTTTTTAAGAAAACTGGACGGGAAGCCTATCCCCGACCCATAGAGGGCGTTTAAGTCGTTCTTGGACGTAAAACCAAGGGAAGATGTGAGCCACAATCACAACTGCGATTTGAGTCTTAGCTTGTAAAAATTTGTGTCTTTTCTTTTTATTAATAGCATAATATTTGTGTTTTGTCATTTCTTATTTTTTTTTCAGTGTGTTTCAGGTTTGTTAATGTTCATTATTTCAGGTGATATCTTCTATACTCTACCTTTCTACCTTAGAACATTGAGGACAATGTCTCGTTTTGGTTGGGGGGAGAGGGTAGTAGTTGATAAAAAAAAAATTTCATAAAGCATGTGCATAATTGTTGTTACTAGGATGACAGAGTAAAGGAGCTCTTTTGTTAAAGTGACTCTTGAGACGTATCTTAGTAACCATTCTTAACAAGGTCTATTATAATACTTCTTGAAATATTCAGGTTTACAAACTCTCGCATTGTTATCACTTAATTCTGCTCACATACTTATTTAACATGTATTCTTAAACCTTAATTTACACACACACACTTTAACATATGATTGTGGGTTGCATATTGGATTATTACATTATTTATATTCTTTTGTTAAAGGTAACAACTAAGGGAAAGGGATTGTATATAATTAAAAAAAAAGAAAAACATAAAAAAAAGAAAAAACAAGAAAAAAAAGTGATGATAATAAAAATGTAGATAAGTTTGGTTTCGTAGCCTCCCTAACCTAAGCAATTAAGCCCGAAGGGGTGTTTTAACACCTAATACCCTAAAGTCAACTGACTTAGGAGCTATTGGCTCAACGCTTGTTACATGGGTTGAGGAGAAAAGCTTAAGGGAATCAAACATTGCACTATCTACATATCAGTATCTGCGACCCGAGTTACTAAGCTCGTAGGGGTGTCTTAACACCTAATGCCCTGAGACCAACTGGTCTGGGAGTCATTAGCTGAAAGCTCGTTACATGGGTTAAAGATGCATGATGTTTTTAAATTATATGTATATATATTTGTTTTTTTTTTTTAAAAGACAAAAATAATAATCCCAACCCAAGGAAGTTAACCTTAAACATTAGAACAAAAATTTTGTTTTCTTCCAAGAAAAGCCCCATAATTATGGGTTGATACATTGAGCACAAAAGAAAGGTTTATTAATATCTTGTTAAGAGGTATTGAGCAGATATATAAATTTCATGAGAGTTTGTTTATCTGGATAGATTAATGGAAGTTAAATGATGAAATTTGCAAATTGTTTTAACGCTTTAATTACTAGGGACTAGTAATAAGCTGGTTGAGGGGTGTGATTAGTACTTAAAAGTGCATTTTTATCATGGTTTTATATCATCATTTAGCACTTGAAGTATCAATAACTCCTTAACTAAAATATGTTTTATAATAATGTATCTAATAATATAAGATACCTATAATTTGTGGTAAATGTCTATTTTTAATGCAGGTCTATCACATAAATGAAAGGATTGATTGATGACTTGAAGAACTTAAATTGCAAGGATAAAGAGATGGTCAAACTTAGAGAAGAGATGTCGGTGCAATCCAAACCAGAACACTGTTCGGTAATTGGGCCATATCTGGAGCTAAAGATCTCAGATTTAGGTCTAATTTATATGGATGGAAAGGTAAGACATAGGCCTACAACTTTCATATGGAGCCCAAGATCTAAAAAGGCCATTATCAAGTCCAAATTGTAGCAACAACAAAGAACCCCGAATCTGTCTTCCAGCCCGAGCACTGTTCGGTATTTTGGCCATATCTGGAGTTCTAGAAGTCCAAATGAGCTGAATTTTTTACACAAGAAAGCTGAGACAATTGCCTACAACTTTCATGTTTGCACCTGGCTCCAGTTTTGACGTTATCAATGACGTTTTGGGCAGACAAGAGAAGATAAGGATTGTCACCAAGTCAAAAGTTGGCCACCCACTTATCAATTAGTCATCAAATCAATAGTTCTCAATTTTGGCCTATAAAAGGAGGCATTTGCCATGCATTTAGGCATCTTGGTTTTCCAGATCAAGATCATGCTCTTCCTTTCTCTCTTTGTATTTTTTGTAATGTTTATGCTTTGCTTTCATTAATATTAAGTTTATGCCTTTCATTTCCTTTCCTTTACTTAGTTAACTTTTATGTTCTTATTTTGTTTATCTATTTTGCTTTCTTTCATTATGTCTAGCTAAGTTAATTATGTCAAGGTGAAAAGGTTACACTAATGGTGTAAGAATAAGTATAATGTAAACTTAATATGGACTTTAATGTTTGATACTAACATGTTTTATATTTGTTATCTTGTTCACTCTTTAATACTTTGCTTGTTAAATGACTAATCTTGATTTATGTTGTATAACACTTGGTACAACAAATGCTTGGCACTTTCATAGCCCATAATGTATGGTATAACCGACACCTGAGCTATGAAAGGAACTTGATTTGTTGTTAACATAAGTTATAATCATGAATGCTTGACGAGATTTACAAGTATTAGCATTAATTGAATAAGATGACTAATGTAATCATGTTAATAATATATAATCTGATTGGAACCTCCTTTGTGTGTGGTTTTCAATTCAATAATAAGAGTTTATACTATACTTGTTTGATATACCATTAGTGGAATCTCTAACCTTGACATTTGTTATTATTATTGCTTAATCCTTACATTAATATTTGATCTCCAAGTTCTCATCATCATCATCTTCTTCTTCTTCTCTTTCTTTATTATTATTATTATTATTATTATTATTATTATTATTATTATTATTATTATTATTAGTACTACTACTACTACTACTATTATTATTATTATTATTATTATTATTATTACTATTATTGTTGTTGTTATTGTTGTTTTATAATTGTTGTTTATAATTTGTACAATTAACCTCCCTGTGGTTCGACCCCGGTCTTGCCGGGTTATTTATTACTTCGACACTCCTGCACTTGGGAGAAGACATCAATCTTTTAGTCGTGTCACTACACATAATGAAAGAAAGAAAAATAAATAAACAAAACAAAAACATAAATAAGATAAAGGTTAACTAAGTAAAGGAAAGGAAATGAAATGAAAGACATAAACTTGATATTAATGAAAGCAAAGCATAAGCAATACAAAAAATACAAAGAGAAAAAGGAAGAGCATGATCTTGATCTGGAAACCAAGATGCCTAAATGCATGGCAAATGCCTTTTTTTATAGGACAAAATTGGGAATTATTGATTTGATGACTAATTGATAAGTGGGTGGCCAACTCTTGACTTGATGACAATCCTTATCTTCTCTTGTCTGCCCAAAACGTCATTGATAACGTCAAAATTGGAGCCACTCGACATGAAAGTTGTAGGCAATTGTCTCATTATACACTAGATGGCCAAAATACTGAACAGTGCTCGGGTTGAAGGACAGATTCAGGCTTCTTTGTTGTTGCTATAATTTGGACTTGCAAATGGCCTTTTTAGATCTTGGGCTCCATATAAAAGTTGTAGGCCTATGTCTTACCTTTCCATCCATATAAAGTAGACCTAGATATGAGATCTATAGCTCCAGATATGACCCAATTACTGAACAGTGTTCCAGTTTGGATTGCACCAACATCTCTTTTTTAAGTTTGGCCATCTCTTTATCCTTGCAATTTAAGTTCTTAAATTCATCAATCAATCATTTTATTTATGTGATAGGCCTGCATTTAAAATGAATATTTACCATACATTAAAGGTATCTTATATTATTAGATATATTATTATAAAACATGCTTTAGTTAAGGAGTTATTGATATTTCAAGTGCAAAATAATAATATAAAACCATGATAAAAATGCATTTTTAAGTACTAATCAAGGCCTAAACAAAGAAGCCATGTAAACTTATTATAAAGATTGAAGCTTTAAAAGATGAAGTTTGTATATATATATATATATATATATATAAAACTTGTGTTTCTCAAGTAAAAATTCATGTATGTCAACCTCAAAGCATTACATAGTAATCCTTGCAAAGAGCTCAAGGAAAGAATCTTTGATATAGGTTTTAATTTCTACCAATACAAGGATAAAGAAATCCTAATTTTCAAAATATAATATCATGAAATATCTTTAAGGTTACATGTATACAACTTTGAAGCATGCCATTTCGAATGCGCTTTTCAACCATTCACTTTTAGACAATATTTTCAGTATTATTTTTTTCTGAGTGTGCTTTTGAGACGAATTAACCACTTCTTGATTTGGTAAATCCACATTCTTTTATCTTTTTTTTCTTTACAAATTTACTATCTAAAGCTTTTTACAAGATTTTTTGTTATAAATATTGTAAAAATGGCTATTATATTCTAATTTTAAGTTCCTTCAAAGTTATCATTTTCTTTTTCTTTATTAAGAAATCAACTTGGTTGGGAAAGATAGACTGAAGAGGCATTTAAATACATAAATGAGAGATGAAGAAACCAAACTAGATCTTTGATGAAATTGAAAATTCAATCACAACCTTAAAGGACCTAGATGTAAATTATAATGTAGATTCAAGGTCAAGTTAAGTGAATATTTGATGAATTTGCATAAAAATTAAGTATGGGGACTTAATTAGAATTATAATTGGTTGATTTGATTTAAGCATAAGCCTAATTAAAGATTTAATTAAGTTTAAGAATTAGTTTAAGCTAAAATTAAAAGAATTAATTAAGTGTAAAGACTTAATTAGATTTTTAATAGGTTAAATTAATTTTATTAAAGACTTAATAGGTGAAAAAATAAATTTGAAGGTCTAATTTGAGCTTAATTAAGAAAATTAAAATTTTAAAAGATCAAATTTAGCTTTTTCAAGCTTAATCGGATAAAACTAGGAAATTAAAATTTAGAGGATCAATTAAGAGTTAAATTAAAGAATTTTAAAACCAAAGACATCACTGCAAAATATATGCATGTTTAGGTACTAAATTTGGTTTAAAATATGGATAGATTTGAAGAAATTGAAAGTTTGAAGAAATTGAAAGTTTGAAGGTTAATTGAGGATAAACTTGAAAATATCTAAGTCCATGGACGATATTGAAAAAAAAGCTAAAATCATAGGATCCTTTTGAAACCCCAAAGGGGTAAAATTGAATTGATTCATAAAACTAGAATCAATAGAGGGTTTAATTGAACAAATTAAAAAACTAAAAGCTAAAATTAAAAAAAAATAAAACCCTAATTAATCTAGGGTTACCAAAATAACTTCATTTTATTTAAATGAATTGCGTGTTTTGATCAAAACAAGTTATTCTGGTTTAAAATGATGTCATTTTATGTAATCGTAAACAAAATAAAAATAAAGAAAGGTATAGACAACTTGTTACTTGATCACTGTTAATCTTTTTCCCCTAAAAAAGCCTAGTTCTGGTGGTACCCTCCAACCCTGAAATCTCACTCATCTTTTCCCCATCTAGACTAAAAAAACATTCCCTCTTTTGTACTCTCTTACCTAGACAAAACAAATATTTTTTTGCAACCCTAAAGGCACTATATTGTGAGCCAAAACCCATGCCCTAACTAGCTATATCTACCATAAAATAACAAATTACTCCTTTTGTCAACTCTCAAACATTGAAAGGGTCGATCCTTAACCTCAATGGATGGCTAAGATCTATGTTTTGACATTTAAGGATGAGAAATATCGAGTTCATGGTCTTCGGATGACCCTCATTGCCCTTAAAAAACATGCCAAAAACCATAAAGGAAGGGAGGAGAAACTTGGAAAACACATATTCTTATACTACAAAACCTGAAAATCTTTAGTCAAACCATTAACTAGCTAAGAAAAACAAAAACAAAACTTTGATAGGCCACCAGTACAAGTCCAAAGCTAGCTTAGAAATCTCTAGCAAATAAACAACTTAACTGGACAAGATATGTTCTAACTTTAATAAGAGGATGGAGTTTAATGAGCACATCCCTTCCTCTATTTTTTTTTTTAAAATTACTATTGAAAATGTTTATTAGACATCATTTGAAGTTTGTGGTTAGTTTAAATGCAATGAATGTTTGTATTTAGATATTTAGTTATGCCATGATTTAGTATGTATATGCATATTTAAATTTTATTTGAGGCTTGATTTGATATTTAAAATTGTTTATTGAAGTGTTAAATGTCATTTGAGACACATTTTAAAGTTTCACTAATTAGTTAACTAATTTTGAAACCATGGTAAGTTATGTTAAATATTAATGTTGTCATTGGATTAGGTTGTTTTAAGTAGCTTACTAGGTTTGTTTGAAATTACAAGCATAAGGATTGAGTTTAGAAAAAAATAAAAATCATCAATAAAATAATGTTTTTGCCTAAAAGAATGCTATTTTTGCTTAAAATTATTATGGAATTCTCTTGTTGTTATGCTTTTGATTTTAATTTTTAATGGTTTAAACAAATTGTGTTGAGCATACTTAAGCTATAGGTTTTGTTTCTAAGTTTTAGGCATTTTATGAGTTTGAAGTCCCTAGTATCTTTTTTCAGGTTTGCATTGCTTTTTTAGATTAATGTTTATACGTTGAACATTGCTTTAGATCCTTGTTTTCCATGTATATTTGATTATTTTTTAGCTCTTACACATGCATTTAACTTATTAATCATTAATCTATGATCTTATATGTTAAAAATTACCAAAATCATGCATATGATCTTTTATTTTTTCATTTTATTTTTTACAAATAATCATAATGTTAGGTTATTTTTTGTGTTGATACAACCTCAAAATCTTGTTTGAGTTTGTTTTTGTATGCTTATGTGCCTTTTTTTTTTTTGAGTTTGTTTTTTTATGCTTATGTGCCTTATTTGACATGACTTGTTATGATTTTGAATGAATCTATGATTTATAGGCTTTTCATAATGTTTTTTTGTCTTCTTAAATAAATTCAAATGTTTTCTCCCTTTTAATTTTTATTGTTTTTTATATATTTTAGATCGTGTTTGCGAGCTTGATATTTAGGATAGTAAGCTGAGTCAACTTAGTTAGGATGAGTCTATCTTTAATAAGATAGTGTTTGAATGATTTAAAATTTTTAAAATAAAAAATATAATATTTTATATTGAAAAGATATTTGTTGAATATAACTTTAAAATATTTTTTAAACTTTTAATTTTTTAGTAAATGATATATTTAACAAACATGTCCAATTAATTTTTTAACAATATTTATTTTTTAAAACCTTAAATATATTTTTAAAAATTTATAAAAAAATTATTTATGAATCAATCATGTAATTTCCCCACACTGCAACTTGGTGGTAGTTAGGATTGATGATTTCCAACTACTTCAATTAAAAAATCAGGTATTTTCTCGTCTGGCACGTGTTTTGCTTTTTTGCTTTTTTTATTTATTTTTACATGCTAAACCAGTCGAATACCCGATTCTTGCTGCAGACGACGCACATCCTCTCAGAAGGTCATGACTTCCAGCAATGTCATGTAATATCTTCATCCCAGCACTGAGATCTCAAGTGTTTAAGCAATTGATGTGCCTCCAACAGTATTTTTTAGTGAATTCACGTTTTTAATTCCTTTAAGCGATTATTTATTTACTAAAAGCCCCTTTGTAATCATTTTAGGAAGTAAAGTATTCTTTTCCTTTAAAAAAAAAAGAGAAATTAATTAAAAATCCCAACAAAATACATGAAATCTTGAATCTATTATTTATTTACAGTTGATTTTTTTTCTATTTTCTTAAGTTTATATATATATATATATATGTATGTATTATTTTAAGAATCATAAACATAAAAAAAGCACAAATTAAAAAATAATGTCTATGAAACAATTACATATTTATAGTATGTTTTCATTAAAAACAAGCACATAAATTAAATTAAAAAAAACCCTTGGCGCCGGCCTGGCCATGGTCAACGCAATGGCTTTTTTCTTTTAAGAAAAAACAAAATAATATTATTTTAATAAAATCATTGATACAAGACATGAAACCGACTGATACGGATATAAGAAAATAAATGGACAGGTACGGTCACTCTCCATAGAAAGCAGGAGCACGACCATCCAATCCTAGAACGAAAACGACGGATATGGAATACACGACCGTAGAACAAGGTCGCCGTTGCTGTTGCCGCATGCTTTAAATGTGTGTTTCTCTTACTCTAGTTTCTTCACAAACCTCTGCAACGTCACTTCTTCTGCTAGCACACGACGCCAACCCTCAGTGGTATAAAAACAAATTATAGACTAGGAAGACAATATTGACGTCTCAGAATCTAGGAAGGGAGAATGAAAGGAAGCAGGACCAAGGGAACAACCACTATTGAAGTCGGAGCTGATGGGGTGGCTTTAATAACCCTCATCAATCCTCCTGTCAATGCACTCTCTTCTGATGGTATTGTCACACTTTCGTTTCTCTGAATTAAGTTAGATCTTGTGTGTTTTGTTCATTCCATGCGGGCCCTTTTGATATTTGAACTTGATTTCTTGTTTTTTTGGTTGGCTGGCGGTCTAATTTCAGTGTGTTTGTTGGACTAAGAAATTTTTTAATTTTTCAAGTTCATGAATGGCAATTGGTTGAGGAAAAAAGATAACTGGCTATAAATTAAGAGATTCAAAGGGGTCATTATTGGTGGTGATTTTTCTCTTACCCTTTTTTCAATAACGTAGTCTACAGGCATGGAGGAATTAAATTTAAAATTGCTCTTTTTTTTCAAGGATCAGGATTGTCAATTTAATTTATAATTTCACATTTCAGCTTCTGTTTAGCAAGGCAAATAACAGATAATTACTAACAAAATGGTGGATGCCATGCTGCAATTATTTAGGGGGTAAAGGGCCTCTATCCTCCTATTCTCGGTGTTATATGATTAGTTGTTTAAGGAATTCGGAGACCATCTTGGAGGTTTATTTTCTCACTCTGGAAAATTTATGCTCCAGTTGCATAAGGCTAACTTGGAATATTTAATGTTTCTGGTTTAAGCTAATGACTGGTAGCATTTGGAATCACCTGTTGGGTTCCGGTGTATTCTTGTTCTCCTCAAATTTGTTTGCGAAAGCAATTGGCATCCTCCAAGACTTGCTGTTGTGGTTACTTATTTGTCTTCAGTTACATGATGTTCTTCGATGATGCTGATAAGATATGGAACTTATTTATGTTGCTCGCATCCCAGTGTTGAACAGCTTGAAGGACAGTTATGAGCAAGCTTTAAGAAGAGATGATGTGAAGGCAATTGTTATTACAGGTAACTATTAAGCAATTATTCGTAAAAATTTCAAGGAGTTTGTAGGACATTTCCAAGCATGAGAACTGAATGAGAATTTGAGATGTCAAGCTAAGATCTCATTGTAATGACGCAGGTGCGAAGGGAAAGTTCTCTGGTGGTGCTGACATTTCTTCTTTTGAGGAAGTTCAAGAGGGAAAAGGTATGTTCAGTATTTTTTGTCTTGTGCTCAAGATATTCTTTCCTGTAACTCCAATAGAATCTCCTTTATGTTTTCTCAGTGAATGAACCAAAACCTGATTTCATATTCTCTGAGGTTCTCGGTGACACTTTAGAAGGTACTCTTGGTTTATTCTTCTTCATTCTTCATGGCTTAAATATCCTCGAAAGAAGTTTTGCCAACATATTTCAGCTATTTGAATAGTTGTTTTGCTTTGCAGCTGCAAAAAAACCTTCAGTTGCTGCTATTGATGGCCTTGCCTTAGGTGGAGGACTAGAGGTTGCAATGGTATGCCTTTCTATATATACTGATTTATCATTTTACAATTGATTTCTTCAGATGATCTGATATGCTTGCTATGTCAGGCTTGCCATGCTCGTATCTCAACCCCTACTGCTCAATTAAGCCTACCTGAACTTCAACTTGGACTAATTCCTGGTTTTGGAGGTTTGTCAGTGGGATCTTTACACTTCTTTTGTTTTGAATGCCAACGTTTTTGTAATTTCAACAAAATAAAAACTTTTGCATTGTATTTTACACTTTCTTGTAATGTTCAATGGTTTGAATTTTAAGTATTTTGATCAAGATGTCAAGAAAAATCTATAGGTGACCATTTTTGTTTTCTTGCATAAAAAAGAAATCAGGTGGAGGGCCATAGTAAGGCATAGTGCTCACTAAATCAGAATTGCTGAGTATATGGAGCGAGTAATTGCTTTAGGAGTTGTTGAATCTGCATGGCATGACACCTTGGCAACTTTCAAAAGTTAAACAATAAATTCCAGCATAAGGATGTGCATTCTTGTAAAATCTGATGGTAGGTGTTTAAGACAACACGTCTGGTGAAATAAGAATGTTAAAACCATTTACTTTCTAGACAAAGAATGATAAATCAATGATGATAGAGGAAGTGAGAGATAGTTTTGATGGAGGACAAGGTGAAAGTCAGTTAAGATGATTTGGTGTGTCAAGACATGATATCATAGCCATGAAATCTAGATCATGTGACTCCAGATATGGTATGCTCATTGGAAGGGAAAGGGTTTGTTTTCATCTTGCTGAGTCAAATGGCACAAAAAATGATTTCCATGTCATGATATGAGAGCCTAATGATCCTATTTACAGAAACTAAATCAGAAATTTTGTTGCTCTTAAATCATAGACTTGTCATTTATATTTTGTGGTTAAACATGCACAAAAAGGCTTTTGTATGAGTTGTCATGTTTGCCCATTAGCTGTCAATTCTTCCTTGAACAAAGTTACATTATACATATCGGATTTGACAGATGGTTATTTATCAGGCTCATTTTCCTTAAAAAAGGGTTTTCTTTTCTTACTTCGAATCTTATGTTTCTGATTGTCTCAGGAACACAGAGACTTCCACGTCTTGTGGGTATCACAAAGGCCCTTGAAATGATGCTGGTATTTTGTAGCTAGGTCGTCCAGTTTCTTGATCCATGTGTTTCTTTAGTTGAACAGCTGTATAATATTTAATCAATCTCCAACTCCCCTCCCTGCATATAGACATCAAAACCAGTTAAAGGTGAGGAAGCTCATGCCCTGGGCCTTGTGGATGCTGTTGTTTCGCCAAATGAGTTGGTAAGTACTGCACGCCAGTGGGCCCTCGATATCTTTGAGCATAGGAGACCATGGATTGCTACCCTTTACAAGACTGAAAAATTAGATTCCCTTGGCGAGGCAAGGGAAATATTCAAGTTTGCTAGAGCACAAGCCCAGAAACGAGCCCCTAATCTTTTACATCCTATAGTTTGCATCAACGTTGTTGAACATGGCATAGTTTCTGGTCCACGTGCTGGACTCTACAAGGTCCTTGCCTGAAATTTTTTTCTTTATCCTCAAATTGTAGCCAATTCAACTGTTTTATAAGTTGTCTGATGTTAGCAGGAGTTTGAAAGTTTCCAAGAACTTGTGCGTTCTGACATCAGCAAGAGCTTGGTCCACATCTTCTTTGCTCTGCGTGGAACAACCAAGGTTCTAGTGCAATTTTATTCATGGAATTCTTGGCTATTCATCAGCATTTTTTAGTAGATCTTATAATATGCTTTCTGTCAGCCATATTAATATGTTTTTGCAACCATTGATATTCCTGCAAGATATATTTGGTCAAGTTTTCTGATTTGTCATCTTCCTAACTGTTTTGTGGATACTCCTTTTAATCCTAGAATTGAAGTAGGTTCACTCATTCTGATTGAAATCGGGAGTTTTGATTGCAGAGATTGGTTCTTGTTAGTAGGTTTGTTCTTTTAGTGTGCGCCAACTAAGGTTTCTCAAGAATTGAATTGAAAAATAAATTGATGCAATTGAATTTCCAGAGTTATCAATACATGTAATGGCTATCTGGAATCTGAATTTGAGGAAGATATTTGTCTACTTTTCCAAGATTGGTCTGGCACTTAACAATCCACATACTTTTATTTCAAAACCCTGATCAGCTCTTGATTTTGAACAGGTTCCAGGAATTACTGATCTGGGCTTGGTACCTAGACGAGTGAAGAAGGTTGCTGTGCTTGGTGGAGGATTAATGGGTTCGGGAATAGCAACTGCATTAATTCTCAGTAATTATCCAGTGATCCTGAAAGAACTAAATGACCAATTCTTGCAGGCTAGTATTGGTAGAGTCAGAGGTAGAGCCAGTGACTTGTCTTGAGATCAGCTTTTAATTTATCATCTTGTAACTCAGTTCTCATGTGGTTCACATAATGAGGTTCTACTGTTGTGAGTAAATATTCTTTTATTTTTTTATTCAGCCAATCTCCAAAGTCGTGTCAAGAAAGGAAAAATGACACAAGAAAAGTTTGAAAAAACCATGTCTCTTCTCAAGGGTTCTCTTGATTATGAAAGTTTTAAAGACGTGGACATGGTCATAGAGGTCTGCATGTTCATCTGATTGAACTTTCTTTTGGTACTTTTGAATTTTCTATCCTGAAATTAAACAACTCTATTCTCATTATTTGTTCTTGATGCTTGAAACAGGCTGTGATTGAAAATGTTTCTTTGAAGCAACAAATTTTTTCTGATCTAGAAAAATACTGCCCACCACATTGCATACTTGCCAGCAACACTTCCACAATCGACTTGAACTTGATTGGAAAGCATACCAAGTCGCAAGATAGGATTATTGGAGCCCATTTCTTTAGGTAATATCTGGTGTAGAAAAGAACTTTGTGTTTTCACCTTCTGTTCTTGGCTTAAAGAATCATTTGTGCTTCTGATGCAGTCCGGCTCATGTTATGCCACTTTTGGAAATTGTCCGTACCAAGCAGACATCTCCTCAAGTAATTGTGGATTTATTAGATGTTGGGAAGAAAATAAGGAAGACTCCAGTTGTGGTTGGAAATTGCACAGGCTTTGCTGTCAACCGGATGTTCTTTCCTTACACCCAAGCTGCTATTTTACTTGTTGAACATGGTGTGGATCTTTATCAAATTGACAGGGTGATCACCAAATTTGGAATGCCAATGGGCCCATTCAGGTACCTAATTCATTGGGGAGAAATGTAACCAGTTCCCCCTTTTTTTTCTGTAGAAAATATATTTCAGTTCATCTTGGTGTCACTTTATAAAATATATGATTTGTCACCTTGAACGACTTCACTTTTTCACTTGTTCATGCAGGTTGGCTGACCTGGTTGGGTTTGGCGTTGCAATTGCAACTGGCATGCAATTTGTTGAGAATTTCCCAGAGCGAACCTATAAATCTATGCTTCTCCCACTAATGCTAGAGGATAAGAGAGGAGGTATTTTTCTTCTCTGGTTAATCTAAGAATTTCCTCCTGATGAAACATGAATAGAAAGTAAAACTTTAGTTGCAAAAGTTTGAAAGACTGCATGAACTCTTTAATGGGATCCATCTTAATAACTATGTTTCTCTCTGAAGCATTCCTTATTCACCATGTAAATCTCAGGTGAAACTACTTGCAAAGGATTCTATTTGTATGATGATAGGCGCAAAGCTAAGCCAGATCCTGAATTAAGGAAATACATTGAGAAAGCAAGAAGCGTTTCTGGTGTTGCTGTTGATCCCAAGGTATTCACTCTTCTTTTCTCACTTACTGCTTTTGTAGTTCTAGGTGTTGTTTTTATCCTACCTAATATGGATCCCGACCTCAAATAACAAAAAGTGTATCTTCTAGTGAATCTTCTCTCCCTCTGTCTTGCTCATTCTGGGTCATTAATATTTGTTACAGCTTGCAAAATTACCAGAGAAGGACATTGTGGAGATGATATTCTTCCCAGTAGTGAATGAGGCTTGCCGAGTCTTTGCCGAAGGCATTGCAGTCAAAGCTGCTGACCTTGACATTGCATCTCTTATGGGAATGGGTTTTCCACCTTACAGGTTTGGTTTTTACCAAGTGAAAGGGTTTCTTTCCTTAGTTTAGGGTCTTGCTTTGATCAATTTGTTTTATTTGGACCAGGGGGGGCATTATGTTTTGGGCTGATTCTTTTGGATCCAAGTACATTTACTCAAGATTGGAGGAATGGTCAAATACGTATGGAGAATTCTTTGAGCCGTGTGCCTTCTTGGCTGAACGAGGTGCCAAGGGTGCTCCTCTGGTGAGAGACCTGAATTTCTGAATATGCTTATCACATGATTAGAAGTACGAGTGCATGAGTGAGTAGATGAGTTGTAACATATCACGTATCGCTTTATCATCAGTGTCCTCCTTAAGATTGCGTAGGACTTGGTCACTGTGACCCTTGCCCTGTAGATGGCAGGTGGTAGCAGTACTGTGCATAGAATACCAAAAACATATATTTAAGACTCTAAACTTTGTAGCCAGTAAATTAATGAGTTCTATGGTTTTAACGTATTTGTCTCCAACATTTCCTGAATCATATCTGCCCCTTCAAAGGCAGACTTGTTTTTAACAGCTCAAACAGATAAAAACCATGTAACATGTCTGTATTCTGGACGGATGTTTTACATGAGGATACATAGCTGCATCTACTTTGGGGATTGTGTTTAAAACATGTATAGTGGCTACTGAGTGTCTCAATGAAGCAAGTGCCTATTTGTTTACCAATTACAACATATTAGCTGATTGTTTAGCTGTTCATGCAGATTAATCTTGGATAGCGAATGATATTTGTTCTGTTTTGTTGCAGAGTTCTCCGGTGGAGCAAGCCAAGTCTCGGCTGTAAGATTTAACTTGCTTGATGCATCACCAACTGTTGAAAGTAAATGTTTCCTGATCTTCTTCCCTCATGTGCTCAATATATTTGCTGGTGAGAAATGAGAGCATAGACAATAATATTTATAAACAGGTGAATAAAAATAAATTATATTCTTAAGGTGAAGATTATTATTCTACGATTGTGGGAATGATAACCATTATTGATCTACGGGGATGTCAAGACATAAACAGGAGGCAGTGTGGTGTATCTCAGGCGGCAGGGATGCTTTTTTTTTTTTTTCCCTTCTAATTCAAATGCATCTAGCAAAAAGAAAGAAAGAAAATGGATAGCAAAACTCAAAACTAGAACCAAGCTTCAAGTAAATGTGCCTGAAATGAACGAAATAAATTAAGAGAAGGGAAGTGAAAATGTGGTTAGGGAAACAATATTATATAAAGAGTTTAAGTAAAATAGAAAGATTTTACTTCATTTTAATCTAGACTTCTAATATAAATTAAATTATAGAAATGTAAGTTTAATTAAGTGGTTAAGACCTTGTTGAGTGTTGGATTGGACCATTGTTTTATCAAATTTTTAGTTTTATTTTGTTTTAAATTATGTTTTATATATTTTTAAATTATTTTGATGTATTGATGTAAAGAATAAATTTTAAAAAAAATTATTTTAATATATTTTTAAATAAAAAATATTTTTAAAAACAATCTTTATTATTATTTCAAACACAACCCTCGACTTAGTGTATAAGGAAAATATTATATTAGAGCGGAATAGATTAACTTTAAACAACAATAATTGATTAATTACTATTGCTATAAATAAGTTAATATCTATAAATAAGTTCATATCTATAATTTTTTTGAAGAGAACTTATTCTTTCTACTATAGATGTAATTAAGACAATTATATCTTTTTATATTTTTTTTATTGATGTGTGATATGAACTTATTTATAGCAATAGACAATAAAAAAGAATGAGTAGTTTGAATAATATATTTATATTTTTTTAAAATCATTTTTCTCAAGAATATCTATATATGATATTTGGTGGATGATTCTATCTAAGACAAATAACTTACAAAATCTATTAAAGATATATATTCCCTATTCAAATTACACCTAAAAAAATTTAATAATAATATAATGTTAAGTTTTGACAATAGCTCTAAAGGTGGTATATATCTCAAAAAAATTCAGAATAATACTTTATTAAATAAACCAATAATAATAAGCATGATCATCAATAAAAAAAAATATTGACTCTTTTTTTATGGCAATAGAAAGTTTTTATATATCAAAATGAATCAAATCAAATAGAAAAGAAAAAATAAAAATACTTTGATTAAAAGGTAAAGTGAAAATTTTTATCAATTTATATCCACTACAATTAGAAATATCACAAGCTTACAAATTTCATAAAGCTCCTTTGGAAGCCAAAAATATCAAACGAAAAGATAAAACATAACCTAGACAAGAATGTCACAAATAAAAACTAGAAAAAAGAAGGACTTAAATAAAAAAAAGATAAATCAGTAGCAGCAATAACTGACACTTTTAACTCATATAAAATATATAGTTCCTTTTTTCTATGAGCTATGTTAATAAGCTTTTAAGACTGTAGATTATAAACATAACAAAAAAAAAAGAGGAAAAATAACTAAATAATAACTAGAATTACATAACTAATCAATATAAGTAAGATTTAATACAAGTTTCAAAATAAGATAAACATTAAAAAAAAAAACAATTGATATGTGATAATGGAACTAACATCTGCTAAAAATGAACTTATTTCTTATTTCTAAATCATTATTTTTTTTATCCAATAAAAATAAAATAAGATGCTAAAAATAAAAATAAAATAAACAAGTCATAAATAAATAAAAACAAGTTTTTCTTAAGCCTAAGCAACTATTTATAGACATTTGTCCTCTATTGGACCATATCGATAAAATTAATTATAGAAATGTAAGTTTAATTAATTGGTTAAGACCTCGCTTATATAAGATGGAATGACTGTTTTATCAAATTTTAAGTTTTGATTTGTTTTAAATTATATTAATATATTTCTAAATAAAAATACATTAAAAAATAATTACTATTCCAAACACGCCTTACTCAATAAATAGGGAAATATTACATGAGAGGTGAATAGATTAACTTTAAAAAACAACAATTGATGAATTACTATTGCTATAAATAAGTTTATATTTTACCTTTAATTCTTTTTTTTTCAAAAGAAGTAAACAAGATCTTAATATATTTTTTTGAAAAAAAATTATGTTCTTGCACTCATTAAAAATTCCAAAATTTTAGAAAATAAGTTTCTGACCATGATCTTATATTAAACTTTTAAAAATATTTAATAAATAAGAAGATAAGTTTTTTTTAACAAAAAAAACTTTTATCTAAAAAGTTTGATAAAAGATAAACCATTTTGAGGATTTTTTTTATTTTTTATTTATAATACTCAGCAACTTTGTTGGTTTAAAGTCATTTTTATAATATTATAAAAAGGAGAAATGTAACTTTTATAAACCATTAGAATATAAAATATGGATGGTCATTTAAATTCTTTGCTTGCCAAAACCTCACTTTAGTCCCCAGTTATTAACAAGTTATCTATATAGTCCCTCAATTTACCTCCTAATCTTCTTGATTAGATCCTTTCTTTTTAGTGGGTTGCTCTTTATTTTAGATTTATGAGGACTATATCAAGAAACTATTAATATTTGAGGATTAACACTAGAGTTTAAAATTTGTGATTTCTTTTTTTTTTTTCTTTTTCCTTTTCTGTTTACAATTTAAAAATATAAAATTATCACCCTATCAGTATGATTTCATAATCATAGCCACCACCATCCTTTATAATATCATCATGCATGTTATCAAACCATTATTTTTCTATGGTAATTTCTTTGCTGCCAACTTTTATTTAATATTTTCAACATTATTATTGAGAAAATATTTGGAAATATAATAGAAATTATTTTTTATTTAAAAATATATTTAAAAAATATTTTTTTATTTTAAATATTATCAAGATATCAAAATGATCTGCAAGTACAAAATATTATTTTTTAAAAAAAAATTAAAATTTAACTAACTTTCATTTACATCGTACCCTTGACATGACCAAAAAAATGATATTTTATCCCAAATGCAAGGGTGTCAAAGTAATAAATAACCGGGTAAAGCCAAGATCAAACCATAGAGAGGTTAATTATATAAATAATAAATAATGATGATGACGAGTTAAAGAGGATTTTGAGATGTAAAATTAATGTGAAGATCACACAATAATAAAAACAGTTGTCAAGTGATTAATACTTAAAAATATATTTTTACCAAGGATTTATATCATCATTTTGCACTTGAAGTATCAATAACTTTTTAACTAGGATATGTTTTATAATAAAATATAAGATATCTTTAATTTCTGGTAAATGTTCATCTCAAATACAGGCCTATCACATAAATAAAAGGATTGATTAATGAATTTACTACTAAAATTGAGAAGAAAAAGAAAGAGCTAAGTTTCGAAAAAAGATACTGGTTCAGTCCAAACTGGAAAATTATTTAGTCATCTGGAGTTATAGATCTTGGATTTTAGTTTGATTTATATGGCTAGAAAACTAAGACATAAGTCTAAAACATTCATGCAGAGTTCAAGACTTAATTTTGCTGTTTGAAAGTTGAAATCTTAGCATCAAAAGAGAAGTCTGAATCTGTTCTGCAGCCTAGATATTATTCGGTATTCAGCCCATATCTCAAGTTCTAGAAGTTCAAAATCATTTTTTGTTAGAAAGTTGAGACAATTTCCTAAAACTTTCATGAAAACTATTTGTTTAAATTCTAACTTTACCAATGATGTTTTGTTCAGATAAAAAGATAAGAATTGTCACTAAGTCAAGATTGGCCACCTACTCAACAATTAGTTATCAAATCAATAGTTTTAAATTTTGACCTATAAAAGGAGATATTTACCATGCATTTAGACATTTTAATTTTCAAATCAAGATCATGTTCTTGCTCTCTTTCTTTATATTTCTGTAATTCTTAAGTTTTGCTTATATTAATATTTTATTTATATTTTTCATTTTCTTTTCTTTACTTAGTTAACTTATATTGTATTTATATTGTTATCTTGCTTATTTATATTTTTGTTTTTCATTATGTTTAGTTAAGTTTATTATGTTAAGGTAAGAAAGTATTATGTCAAGGTGAAAATGTTACACTAATGATATAAGAATAAATATAATATAAACTCAACATGGATTTTAATATTTGATATTAACATGTTTTATATTTGTTATTTGTTCACTTTTAATGCTTTGCTTGTTAAATGATTAATCTAAATTTATGTTGTATAACCTTTGGTATATCAAATACATGGTATTTTCAAAACTCAATCATATGGTATAACTAACACCCATGCTATGAAAAGAACTTGATTTGTTGTTAACATAAGTTATAATCATGAATACCCAATAACATTTATAAGTATTAACATTATTCGAATAAGATAACTAATGTAATCTTGTTAACAATTTATAATATGATTGGAACCTCTTTTGTGTATGGTTTCTAATTGAGTAATAAAAAGAATTTATACTATACTTGTTTGAAATATCATTAGTGGATATATTAATCTTATGATTTTATTTTTATTTAATCCTTATATTAATCTTACATCTTAAGAATTCTGTCCAACTTCTTTTTATTTATTGTTTATAATTTTATATAATTTTGACTAATAACATATATAATATAAGAGGGGATTAACATTTTTTAACAAATATCATTTCTACATAATCGTTGTAACACCACAAAGTTCAATTTACCTTCTATAAAACAAGCACAAGATGGCCAAAGAAGCATGAAAGTTTGAAATAGATGTTACAAGCATAAAAGGGCTAGAATTAACATAAGAATAAAATTTACTTTCCTATCTTTTCTCTAATGAAGGAGCCCTCTCCTTCTACTACAACTATAAAGGAGGAGGATCATGACTTGTTGCAGGTGGGTGGCTTAGCTTTTGAGTTTTGAGATAGAGAAGCCAACGAGATGGAGATATGGTTTTTTGTTTAGTTAGATAATATGAGACTTGTTATAGGTTGGAGGCTTAGCTTTTAAGTTTTGAGATAGAGAATGGAGAATGGAGAGAGAAATAGGGCAGAGTAGATGAAAGGAAAAGGAAGAATGAGAAAAATAATCTTTAGACAGTAGCTTTTTGTGTTACATTAGGGTTAGGTTAACTGCAGTGTTTATACTTTTGTTTTATGGTTGGTTTGTTCAGTTTATCAGTACCGAAACAGAACTAAACTGACAATATTTTATAGTTTTGAAAATCAATTTAATTAGTTTTTAATCACAGTTTAGTTTTCTTAGTTAATTTTTCTTTGATTTTTTTGGTTTTCTTGGTTGATCGGTCTTTTTAAATACCCCTAGATATAACAGATTTTATTTTAGAAATGAAAATTTTCAAAACACATGACAACTTAATATTATCTCAATATTGTTATATTGAGAAGATTCTTGATAAATTTAAAAAGAATGAGAATAGTATAGTCAAGACATCACTTGATGTAAACCTATATCTATAAAAAAATATCAATGATACAATATCTTAAAAATAATATTCATGAATCATTAAAAGTCTTATGTTTCTTATGAATTGCACTAGACTAGACATAAGATACACAATTAACAAACTGAGTGGATATACAAGTAATACTAATAATGATCATTGGAAGGCCATTATAAAGGTTTTTAAATATTTAAGATGCACATTAACATATATGCTACAATACACAATGCATCTAGTTGTACTTAAATACATAGTGATGCTAATAGGATACCTAATATTAAAGACTCAAAATCCACAAGTGAGTTTATCTTTACTATTAAAGGAGTCGCAGTCTCTTGGAAGTCCTCTAAACAATCTTATATAGTCAAATCCACTATAAAATATAAGTTTATAGCTTTAGGCAAAGTTTGTGAAAAAGCATGATGGCTTTAAAACTTTTTAGAAGATATTTCAAAGTGGTCAAAATATGTATCAACTATATATATACATTAATGTAGACAGTCTGCAATTGGTAAGGTATAAAATAGTATATATATTAGTAAGTCTTGACATATACATTAAAGATATAACATTGTAAGATAATTGTTCTCAAATGAGATTATATTTATTAACTATGTAAAGTGAAATAATAACATTGTGGACTCGCTTACAAAAGACTTAATAAGAGAGTAAGTCAATAAATTATTGAAAGAGATGAAATTAAAGTCTATTTGGTTAGAGATCTCAAGATATATGTTTAAAAGGACAACCAAATCATATATCAATTTAGTAGGAGCACTTATACCCATTCCTATGATGAAGAGGGCTACCTGCAATGAAAACTAGGATACGTTAAGCTTTTAATGATTTTTATAGCTTGAGAAATTTAAGATGAATATGGCATGATACTCTTAATAAGAATCACCCATGCGAGTGTGAAATGATGTCAATCTTATGAGATTTAAAATTATCTAAAACACTCTCTAAAACCAGAACAAGAGAAACTCATAGTTTTTCATGAAAAAAGATTAAGGTCACAATTACCTTATCTGATGTAGAGATTTTTCACTATTATTTTTAAATTTCTATGTTTGCTTAGTATTTTCTTCTAATTAAATAATTTTTATTCGTGTGGAAGATTGTTATATTGAAATAAAAGTTACATCTCATGAATGAAAAGTTATATTCTTCTAAAATGAAATAATATTAATTTAATTGTATCCTTGTAAATATATGTCTGTTTATTTTAAATAAAAATAATGTTAATTTAAATATAAAAAATTATCTATACAAAAAACAACTATGACATGGATTTTATTATTTAGAAAACCTCCAATCTTTCTAAAACTTGTTCCTTTTACATTTTTTTTTTTGTAAAATCCCTCTCCTCCTTTCTTATATAAAGAGTAACATATAGATTTTTTGGTTCACTATTTATGCTACTAAAAGTAAGAGATTGAGTAACTCTAAGAAATAATATTGTAATTATACTGTTAACACTAGAGATCAAACAATAAGTTGTTTTAAGATCAGTGATAAATTCTCGTCCCAATTTATTTTTAAAATTTATGTTATTTCAAGAAGTATTTTAAGTTATTTTACTTTTATATATTGATATGCATACCATTTTTTGTTTTTGTAGAAATCAGATTACAGAAACTAAAAGTAAAAACAAGAATTCAAAAAATAAAAAAGGAAATAAACTCGATTCAACACATGTACTTATAAGTTTAACCAAAGAAAAACCTGCCCAAAAATAATTATTTCAACCATTTGTCTTAAGTTTGAAAAAGTCATTGTTTCCTGTTTAATACTCTCACTTACAAATAACTAGCATAATTTTAAAACAGAAAAAACGTTGTTTGACGATCCTAGCCATTAATTTGATTTAAGATGTTAGTATCATCTTTTCTCAAAATAAAAATATCTCTAAGTCTATGTTTTTGTTTCAATTATATATTTAAAAGTGTTTATTAATTAATAAATATTATAATTTTGTGTGGATACTACTAACAATTCTCTTAAAATATTATTAAATAAAATATTATTATAATTTATAATTTTTTTCTAAACATATTTTTTCAAAGTAAACTACCACGATGCCAAAGATATACTTAGACACTAGCTGGGAATTAATTAAAATGCCAGATAAATGAACTTTGAAGTAAATAATAGAAAACTTAGAAATGAAAGAAATACCGGCAACTTAAAGTATTTTATATCCAGAATTCATTTAATATTTTAATTAAGATATTAACCAAACTGTAAAAAGAAATTAACTTATAACTCAAATCATATTAACAATCAAAATCAAACAAATCAATTAATTCATAATAATTCTTTCCATCCAGACTTGATTTCTTTTCATTCAGCAGAGGACTTAGATGAAATATAAAACTCGATATTTTCCTTGCGGATAAAATATCTCGAAGTCCTAATTTTGAGATCAACGACAATTGCTCATGATCTCTCTCTTTCCCCTTTGTTTCTGTTAAACACAAGCTCTCTAAAACTTGTGAAGTAAAAGAACAGTTCTTTAAACAAAAAAAGGCATCCATGGATTCTGGCCATGTTCGTGTCTTTAATGCTGCGCGAGATGCTGTCTGTCCACGAGTTTTGTTTTGTTTTATTTTGTTTCAATCCCATATTCAAAGAGTAATCAATAAACATTGTAGTTTATGACGGATGCCACTAAAAGTATTTTTCTTGGAATATTATTAAAAAAAATACTATAATTTATAATTTTTTCTATACTTGTTTCTTCATATTAAACTACTACGATACCATACATATTTCATACAGACACCAGCGGGGAATTAATTAAGATGCAAGATAAATGAACCTTGAAGTAAATAATAGAAAACTTAGAAATGAATGAAATATCTGCAACTTATAGTATTTTACATCCGGAATTCATAAAGTATTCTTATATCTGCTGAGAAGCAAAATAACGTATGACACCTCTCCTAAATACCGGAGCTATTTTAATGATTCCTTGTGTGGATGATCGAACCATAATTATCTTCTGATGAACGTCATCTACAAAACAACTTGCACGGCACGATAGATCTTACAGGCCGACCAGATCATTTATTCTTTGTGTTTTTTTCTGGTTGCAGCTGATAATTAGCCAGAAAAGATGCATTGGATCTTAGCAATCGATACAGGGTGTCCCGTCTATCAATTTCCTAGCAAGCAAAGTCACATAAAAAAAGCTTTCTGGCTGTTGACGCATCAAAGTCACAAGTCCCCACTCGCTGATGAGCAAGAAATTCTGACATTTACAAAAATCAAGTTGTCCAGTGAAGTTTTATAGCGATGCAAATATTTATATAATAAGATGTTAGGTTAAAGAATTATTTTAATCTAATAATTTAAAGTTTTAGATAAAATTTTAAGATATGATTTATATTATTTTTTAATATATTTTCTCAAATAAAAACTTTTAGGGACTGAAAATTATACAAACTCATATTATCTTATGCTTACTTTTTTTTTTATCAAATAAATAAAGATAGTAAGATTCAAACTTGTGACCATTTAATCATCAAGAATCTGATACCATAAGAAATTATAAAATGAAAGCTATTCAACTCTTGTTAATTTATTAATTAGAACAATATTGTTACCCCCAATTTTCTTCATTTGTTGTGTATTGGTGGCTATCTTTGACTTTAATGATTTCTTTCTTTTGTCCCGCTATTTTGAATAATCATGTAGTTCAAAACAAGTTTTTTTGATGTGCTTCCTTCTTTTGCAATGGTCATAAAATAGCTTGAAGAGGTCATGGTTGCTTGTGGATTTACAATTGTTATTGAATTTGCTGAAACTGTTTGTCAAAAATGTTGTTGTATCAACTAAAAGCAATTACATCTCTATTATTAACTATTATTGTTTTTCTTAGGCTACTTGTGCATAAACACGAGATAAAAAAGGCAAGGGATTTGTATTCAAGATTTGAGAACAGACAGTTTTGTATTTATCATTCAAACCCATTAAAAATTGGTGCACTTTTTCTATTTCTCTTTTTATACTAAGCACCATCGCTGAACCATAGGTATGGTGGGATTTATAAATAAGTGCTGAGTTCATCCCAAATTCCTTTTAATTTGAAGTGTGTGCTAAGACAGTCATTTTTCATTGCAAAGTATTCATCATCTCAGTTTTCAATCGATGAATTCAAGAAGCATTACCTTGTGAAAAACATTCTTCTAAGTCTTTCCATAATTATTATGCTATCTTAAAAAATGCTATCAAGGACTCTACTAAGATCACGTCATTGCCAATTCAACCACAACTGTTATCATGATAAATGCCAGATTTTATGCTCTTCATAATCATAAGATTAGTTTGAAATATTGCTATTAATTTTTATTGTAATTATCCTTCCATTACCAGATTTTGTGCTCTTCATAATGACACGACTAAAAGATTAATGTCTTCTCCCAAGTTTAGGAGTGTCGAAGTAATAAATAACCCGACAAGACCGAGGTCGAACCACAGGGAAGTTAATTGTACAAATTATAAACGAAAATTATAAACAACAACAATAGTAATCACAACAACAATAATACTAATAGAAATAGTAGTAGTAGTAGTAAAGAAAGAGATGGAGAAGAAGAAAAAGAAGATGAGAACTTTGAGATGGAATATCAATGTAAGGATTAAACAATGATAATAACAAATGTCAAGGTTAGAGGTTCCACTAATGGTATGTCAAACAAGAATAGTATAAACTCTTATTGTTCAATTGGAAACTAACACAAAAGAGGTTCCAATCGGATTATAAATTGTTAACATGATTACATTAGTCATCTTATTCAATTAATGCTAATACTTATAAATTTCATCACGTATTCATGATTAACTTATGTTAACAACAAATCAAGTTCTTTTTATAGCTCAGGCGTCAGTTATACCATACAGTATAGGCTATGAAAATGCCAAGCATTTGTTGTACCAAATGTTATACAACATAAATCAAGATTAGTCATTTAACAAGTAAAGTATTAAAGAGTGAACAAGATAACAAATACAAAACATGTTAGTATCAAACATTAAAGTCCATATTAAGTTTATACTATACTTATTCTTACACCATTAGTGTAACCTTTTCAACTTGACATAATAAACTTAGCTAAACATAATGAAAGAAAGAAAAATAGATAAACAAAATAAGAATATAAATAAGATAAAAGTTAACTAAGTAAAGGAAAGGAAATGAAAGACATAGACTTGATATTAATGAAAACAAAGCATAAACATTACAAAAAATACAAAGAGAGAAAGCAAGAGCATGATCTTGATTTGGACACCAAGATGCCTAAATGCATGGCAAATATCTCTTTTTATAGGCCAAAATTGGGAACTATTGATTTAATTACTAATTGATGAGTGGGTGACCAACTCTTGACTTGGTGACAATCCTTATCTTCTCTTGTTTGCCAAAAACATCATTGATAACGTCAAAATTAGAGCCACTTGAAAACATGAAAGTTGTAGGACATTGTCTCAGCTTTCGTATTTAAAAAATTCAGCTCACTTGGACTTCTAGAACTTTAGATATGAGTCAAACACTAAACAACGCTTGGGCTGGAAGACAGATTCAGATTTTTTTGTTATTGCTATAATTTGGACTTGAAAATGACCTTTTTAGATCTTGGGCTCCATATGAAAGTTGTAGGCCTATGTCTTGCCTTTCTATCTATATAAAGTAGACCTAAATATAAGATCTACAGCTCTAGATATGATCCAATTACCGAACAGTATTCTGGTTTGGATTGCACCGACATCTCTTTTCTAAGTTTGACCATCGCTTTGTCCTTCCAATTTCAGTTCTTAAATTCATCAATCAATCCTTTCATTTATGTGATAGATCTGCATTTAAAATTAATATTTACCATAAATTAAGGGTATCTTATATTATTAGATATATTATTATAAAGCATGCTTTAGTTAAGGAGTTATTGATACTTCAAGTGCAAAATGATGATACAAAATCTTGATAAAAATACACTTTTAAGTATCAATCACATAATCATAGGATTAGTTTGAAATATTACTATTAATTATGATTGTAATTATCTTTCTATTACACATATTTGAACTCTTGAACTTAAGGTTTCTAGAGTGTACAACAAATGAATAGAAAGGTGTGAGTTGTATTACATAATATTGCAGTGTAAAGTTTCTTTGTGGTATCAGAGCTTAAAAATCTCTAACGAGTATTCATCCCTCCTACTATTCTTCTATTGCTTCCTGCAAATGGCAACTACCACTACACCTACCACCAATTCAACACACCCACCTATTATCACAATCAATGCAACCACAACCATCTATGAAAAAATCATTCCCTCTACTTTTTCTTAGTGGCGAGCTCAATTTGAAGCCTTGCTTATTGTCTATGATCTTATTGATTTTGTAACAAGTACACATAAATGCCCTGCCATTGATGCATAAAACTTCACTACATCTAAAGCTGCGAATTCCCACTAGATTCATCAGGACCAGTTTATTCTACATGTGATTCTCGCCTCCACCTCCACCACTATTACCCCCTCCTCTCTGCCTACAAAACATCAAATGAAGTGTGGACAACAATTACCCATTTATATGCAGGCAAATCCAGACTTAAGGAAGACCTGACCTTGAGCAAACATGGGTCTCGTCCAATTACTGAATTTCTTCAAGGAATTAAAGTCATTGCTGATGAACTAGCCGTCATCGATCATCCTATTTCAGATGATGATCTAACTCTATACATACTTAATGGATTAGGTATTGAATTCAGAGAAATTACGACACCTATTCGTGCCTGTGAAACATCTCTGAAATTTGAAAAAATTCATGATCTTCTTATTAGTCATGAGAATTATCTTTGGTGGCTGGAGCAACAATCTATAAATTCATTTGTTCCCACTGTTAATTATTCCAATCACTAGAGCCCTCAGTTCTCTTCCAATTCTAGACAGTCCAAATGGCGCCCCCCGGTTGCTTCTAATACTCCACATAGACATAATAGGGCTCATCAAAATGGATCATTCAATTTGAGTGATAGGAGGTTTAAATCAAAATGTCAATGGTGTGATCAACTGGGTCATACAGCAAAACAATGCCCAAAAATGTCTACATCTGATTTTTCTACAAATTGTGCAGCTTCTTCTCAACCCAAAAATCACAAATGGCTAGTTGACTCAACAACATCGCACAATATGACCACTGATCTCTCCAATTTGATGATTAATTCTGAATATGATGGCATTGATGAAGTGGTAATTGGGGATGGATCAGGTTTGCCTGTGTCTATATTGGATCGTTTTCTCTAAAATCATCCAATCATGTCTTTCATTTATGTGACACTCTTTGCATTCCAACCATTCATAAAAATCTTATATATGTTCATCATTTTACCAAGCATAACAATGTTTACATTGAATTTCATCCTGCTTATTTTTTGGTGAAGGATCGGATCACGGGGGCGATCCTACTCAAAGGCAAATGTGAAGATGGAGTGTAACCATTTTCTGAGCATCTACCATCCATCAAGACAAATATTATTGCCTATGTTCATGAATGTACAACATCTGATGGATGGCACAAACGTCTTGGTCATCCATCACCCAAATTGGTTAATCATCTCATTCATGCTTTTTCTTTACCCCCTAATAAAACTGGTCATTCTTATTTGTGTACTTCATGCCCTCAAAACAAAGCTCATCGTCAAACATTTAGTACTCATGGTTTTACCAACACTACTCCAATTGAACTGATTTACACGGATGTTTAGGGCCCTATCTCATGATCTTGGAATTAATGGAATTAAATATTATGTTACTTTTTTTACCATTATACCAAATGTATTTGGCTTTATCCTATGACTTATAAATCAAATGTTCGAACCATTTTTCCACAATTCTGCAATCTTGTGGAAAATCATTTCAACACAAAAATAAAAAGTATTTATTTTGATAATGGTGGGGAATATGTTGGTCTCAAAAATTATCTTTCAGTTTATAGCATTATTCACTACACTACTGCTCCTCACACTCCCCAACAAAATGGTTTGTCTGAAAGGCGACATCACCATCTAGTTGAAACTAGTCTTACCTTGCTCACTGATGCTCATATGCCTCTAAATTATTGGTCCTATGCATTTCAAACTACTGTCTATCTTATCAATCACATGCCCACTGCCACCTTGAATAATCAATCTTCGTTTAAAAAATTATTCAATCAAAGACCCAACTATCTTAAACACAAACAATTTAGTTGTCTCTATTATCCATTAACCCGACCATACAATAAACACAAACTTGAGCTGAAATCAAAACCATGCATATTCATGGGTTACAACTTATCCCAAAATGCATATTTGTGCTTTAAGTAATATACCAAAAAAATATTCACCTCCCGACACGTCATTTTTTATGAAATCACTTTCCCTTTTCAACAGTCTGGTCATACTAATGCTCCTCCTTCTCCATCAATTGAGCAACACTCTTCTGTGCCAATCTCATTATCAAAGCTACCTTTTGATTCACCTAGTCCCAGCATTTCTCTGGATGTGGGTATTGAAGTCTTGCAATAGTCTGAGCGTGGGTCATCCTCTGCACCGTCTCCTCTCCAGGTAAGTACTTCCTCTTCACCTCTGCTTTTAAATCCAATCACTTCCCTAGAATTATCTGCTTCCACTATCCCTGAAAATACTACTGTGAGAATGCATCGTATGACAACTAGGTCTATAAATAACATTTACAAACCTAAAAAATCCTTTCTTGTTACCAAACACTCCATTCTATCCTCATTGGAACCCTCGACTGTTACTGCTGCTCTTACCGATTTTAGATGGCATGAAGCCATATCCTTCGACTTAACTGCTTTAATGCATCATAATACCTGGCAATTAGTGCCTCCTCCAACTTACTGTAATATTATTGGTTGTAAATGGGTATTTCGGGTGAAAAGGCATGCTAATGGGTCTGTTGACCGATTCAAATCCAGACTAGTGACCAAAAGGTTCAATCAACGACTTGGACTGGATTACAAAGAAACATTTAGCCCTATTGTTAAGTCGGTCACCATACACACTGTCTTGACTATTACTATGATGAAGGGTTGGACTTTGCGATAGTTAGATGTTAATAATGCATTCTTTCATAGCCATCTCATCAAAACAGTATATATGAAACAACCTCCTGGCTTTAAGAATTATAAACATCCTGATTATATGTGTTGTCTCACCAAGGCTATTTATGGCCTAAAACAAGCACCCCGTGCTTGGTACTCCACACTTAAGCATGCCTTAATAGAGTTTGGTTTTCTAAATTCTAAATCATATTCATCTTTGTTTGTGTTTCATACTAGTTCCACTCTTGCCTATTGCCTAATATATGCTGATGACTTAATTATCACAAGAAATAACTCAGTTTTTGTTGCAAGTATTATTGATCATCTTGGGAGGAAATTTTCTATCAAAGACTTGAGGTCACTGCATTTCTTTCTTGGTGTTGAGGTTATTCCTACTGTAGCAGGCCTGTTTCTATCTCAGTATAAATATATTAAAGATTTACTTACCAAAACCAGTATGGATGGTGCTAGAGATATTGCCACGCCTATCTTAACATCAATTCCTTTACAATTGAATGATGGTTCTTCATCTCTTGACTCTACTGAATACTGTTAGGTCATTGGCGCTTTGCAATACTTGTCCCTCACACGACCTGATATCAACTTTGCTGTCAATAAACTCTCTCAATTTATGCATCAACCCAAGCAAACTTATTGGATAGCCACAAAGAGATTGTTGTGTTATTTGAAGTACATAATCTTTCATGGAGTTACTATCAGCAAAACATCAAGTAGCACATTAATTTATTTCTCGAATGCTAATTGGGCTGGAAGTCTAGATAACCAGAAATCCACTTTAGCTTATTTGCTATTCCTTGGTAACACACCAATTTCCTAGAGTTCTAAAAAGCAACGTGCAATCGCACGATCATCAACTAAAGCTGAATATAGGGCCTTAGAAATGGCTACTGTTGAAAGTGTGTGGTTGCTATCTCTACTCCAAGAATTTAAGTTTTGTCTATCACAACCACCTCTGCTTTTATATGACAATTTAGGTGCAATACACTTAAGTTTCAATCCTGTCTAGCACTCCTGGATGAAACATATACACATTGATATTCACTTTGTGCAAGATTTGGTTGCGAAAAATATTCTTAATGTTCAACATGTCCATACAACTGATCAGCTAGCAGATTTGCTTACCAAGCCTCTCTCCAAGCAAAGAACAAAATTCCTACATGACAAGATCGGCCTATCCAATGGTAGCCCGTTCTTGCGGGGGCGTATCAAGGACTCTGCTGAGATCACCTCATTGCCAATTCAACCACAGCTGTTATCATGATAAATGCCAAATTTTATGCTCTTCATAATCATAGGATTAGTTTGAAATATTGCTATTAATTCTTATTATAATTATCTTTCCATTACTAGATTTTATGCTCTTCATAATCATAGGATTAGTTTGAAATATTACTATTAATTGTGATTGTAATTATCTTTTCGTTACACATATTTAAACTCCTGAACTTAAGGTTTCTAGAGTGTATAAATGTTACAACAAATAAACAGAAAGGTGTGAGTTGTATTACATAATATTGCAGTGTAAAATTTCTTTAAATGCCACACTATCATATAGGGTAGGATGAAGAGAAATAAAAATCCAAGAAAGGACCACTGAATTGCATTTGATCCATGCAAAGTATTCTTTTGAACAAGATGATGGATGAGTAATAGATCCATCAATGAAGCCAAATTTGCTTTTAGCTTGAAGTGCATTCATCATAGCACGACATCATATGGGATCATTTTCTTCTTTTAGGAGATAGGTTATTAATGTTGTTCCTAGATTGTCAGAAGCATAAAGGATGTATGATGTATTGTCTTGGACACAGAACCTGTTGAAGCATGTAATTCATTTCCTGTTATTTTAGAACGTCCATTTCTTGCAACTTCTAATGCATTGATTAATTGTAGGAATGGACTGATGAAGCTATCATTTGGAAACATGACATTGGAGATGAATATTTTTAACATTTGCAAGCAACCTGGAGATGATAATGATTTACAAGAAGTAGATCATATTGAGAAATTAGTTTATGATCAACTTGAATCTACTTTAAGTAAAAATGATTTGGATGAATCTGAAGATTTGCAAATGATTTATTCTAAGGAAGAAATCACGGATGAAAAACGCACAGAAAATGTTGATGCGAATCTTTTGTCAATAGTGATAACAGATTCGACATCTGACATCACACCAATCGATGATTACTTTCCTAACGAATCCTTACTTTCTCTTAGTCCAATGCCTTGGTATGATAAAAATATCAATTGTCTTGCTTTAGGAGATTTGCCAGCTGATTGGAGTACCCAAGACAAAGAAAAGTTTTTGAACGAAGTGAAGAGCTTTTATTGTGATGACCCTAACTTATTCAAATATTGTCCTAATCAAATATTTCAAAGATTCATTCCCGACAATGAGGTAAGTAGTGTCATTAAACTTTGTCATTCTGAAGCATATGGAAGTTATTTCTCGTCAAAAAAGACAGCTGCAAAAATCTTTTAAAATGGATTTTATTGGCCCACCATGTTCAAGGACACGCATGCATTCTGCAAAACTTGTGAAAATTATCAAAAAATTGATACTGGTCAAAAAGTTTTGTATTATAATTCTCAACTTTATGCATTCCCTAGAGAGCTAAGACCAAGATGGAGCAATCCTTATGGGGCCTGTGATATTGAGAATTCAATGAATGACAATGATTTTAAGGAAAATGGATATCGTTTGAAAACTTACTTTGATAATTTTCCTAGTAAAAATGAATCAACTGGTTGGAATGATCTTGTAGATAAAGGTTGATTTTTTTTTTTCTCACATTGTTTTTGTGTTTCTTTTTGAGTGATTTTTGCTAGTTTCTCTCACCCCGGTCAAATGGCGGACAACAGTACTCCGTGACTTAAGTCGGTTCTTTCAGTTTCCCACAATTACTGATATCTGTGTATATATTTGTGCAATTCTTTGAATCTCTCTTCCAATTCTCATTTGAAAATGGACACTAATCTTGAAAAATTGAAAAAGTATTTTCCCGCTCTGCCTCAGAATGCGATTACAAAAATTTACCGTGCTAGATGTGCAAGATTGAGATTGTTACTGAATCATGGAATTCCTGAAGATATTCGCTGGTTGATTGAAGCAAAGGTCCGATTATCAAGTGAGTCCTCTAATTTCTTTATTTCACACATGCCTGGAACAGGTAAAAGCACTTTTGCAAAGAAGCGTCGTGCAAAACGACTAGAAGTCTGTCATCGATGTGCTAGATGGACTTGTAATACACAATGTCGTTCTTTAGGAATGGTATCTATAAACCGTGAAGATAAAATACAATTCATTAAGGATGGCCTGAGTAAGGAGTCTTTAGATAATCTTCTATTGACTCTTGAGACGCATCCTAGTGGAGATGTGCATCGTGTAATTCATGATTTATGGCTACTATTTCATAAAGAACATGATCGACTTAGTCTTGGGAATCTGACTAAAAAAGACCCTGTTTGCCAGTTTTTAAGAAAACTGGATGGGAAGCCTATCCCCGACCCATAGAGGGCGTTTAAGCCGTTCTTGTACGTAAAACCAAGGGAAGATGTGAGCCACAATCACAACTACCTGTACATACACATGTTTTTTTCAAAAGTAAATAAATAAATAAATAAAAAGAGAGAGAAAGTGTGTGAGACTCCAGCTGGCCTACATATAGATGTTATGATTCTCTTTCTAATTTCTCATCTATAAAACCCTCTTTTCCTTCCTTTCATTTCTACTCAACCCATACATTCAACAAATACAGAAGTGTGTAGAAATGGCAAGTTCCTCAAGTCATCAAATAAGAAATATTTGTGTTTTTGGTGGATCTAGTCCTGGGAAAGAAAAGGAGTTTTTAGAATCAGCAAACCATCTTGGTCAGGTGCTAGCTGAGAGAAAGATTCATTTAGTGTATGGGGGAGGCAGTCTTGGGTTAATGGGAGGTGTGTCAATAGCTGCATTTTTAGGAGGTAGTCAAGTTTTGGGGGTCGTCCCTGAAGCTTTGGCACAAGGGGACATCATTGGAAAAACAATTGGAGAGGAACTTCAGGTCTCCACAATGTCGGCTCGAATGAATGCAATGTTTAACCATGCTGATGCTTTCATTGCTTTACCAGGTGGTCTAGGCACATTGGAAGAGATCTTTCATATTTCCTCTTGAGCTCAATTGCACATTCACCATAAACCCATTGGTTTGTTAAATGTTAATGGTTATTATGATAAGTTGTTGTCTTTTCTTGATCATGCTGTGGAACAGGAATTTCTAACATCTTCTGCACGACAAATCATAATCTCTGCTACTACTACTGAACAATTGATTGACCAACTACAATATTTCATTCCTGTGATTGATCCTTCCATGAGTCGCATAAATTGGTCATCTACGGAAAGCCGTAAAAAGCTTAGATTGGATTTGAGCCTTCATTTGTGAATTTTTGTGTCTTTTGGTTTTATTATTGTGTTTTGTTATTTCTTATTTTTGTTTTAGTGTGTTTCAGGTTTTGTCAGTGTTCGTTATTTCAGGTGATATCTTCTATACTCTATCTTTCTACCTTAGAACATTGAGGACAATGTCTCGTTTTGGTTGGGGGGAGAGGGTAGTAGTTGATAAAAAAAAAATTGTTTTTCATTTCATAAAGCATGTGCATAATTGTTGTTACTAGGATGGCAGAGTAAAAGAGTTCTTTTGTTAAAGTGATTCTTGAGACGTATCTTAGTAACCATTCTTAACAAGGTCTATTATAATACTTCCTAAAATATTCAGGTTTACAAACTCTCGTATTGTTACCGCTTAATTCTGCTCATATACTTATTTAACATGTATTCTTAAACCTTAATTTACACACACACTTTAACATATGATTGTGGGTTGCATATTGGATTATTACATTATTTATGTTCTTTTGTTAAAGGTAACAACTAAGGGAAAGGGATTGTATATAATTAAAAAAAAAGAAAAAAAATAAAAAAAAATAAAAAAAAATGATGATAATAAAAATATAGATAAGTTTGGTTTCGTAGCCTCCCTAACCTAAGCAATTAAGCCCGAAGGGGTGTTTTAACACCTAATACCCTAAAGTCAACTGACTTGGGAGCTATTGGCCCAACGCTTGTTACATGGGTTGAGGAGAAAAGCTTAAGGGAATCAAACATTGCACTATCTACATATCAGTATCTACGACCCGAGTTACTAAGCTTGTAGGGGTGTCTTAACACCTAATGCCCTAAGACCAACTGGTCTGGGAGTCATTAGCTGAAAGCTCGTTACATGGGTTAAAGATGCATGATGTTTTTAAATTATATGTATATAGATTTTAAAAAAAAAACAGAAAGAAAAAAAAAAGAAGACAAAAATAATAATCCCAACCCAAGGAAGTTAACCTTAAACATTAGAACAAAAATTTTGTTTTCTTCCAAGAAAAGCCCCATAATTATGTGTTGATACATTGAGCACAAAAGAAAGATTTATTAATATCTTGTTAAGTGGTATTGAGCAGATATATAAATTTAATGAGAGTTTGTTTATCTGGATAGATTAATGGAAGTTAAATGATGAATACCTTACTTTGTGAAATTTGCAAATTGTTTTAACGCTTTGATTACTAGAGACTAGTAATAAGCTGGTTGGGGGGTGTGATTAGTACTTAAAAGTGTATTTTTATCATGGTTTTATATCATCATTTTGCACTTGAAATATCAATAACTCCTTAACTAAAATATGTTTTATAATAATGTATCTAATAATATAAGATACCTATAATTTATGGTAAATGTCTATTTTTAATGCAGGCCTATCCCATAAATGAAAGGATTGATTGATAACTTGAAGAACTTAAATTGCAAGGATAAAGAGATGGCCAAACTTAGAAAAGAGATGTCGGTGCAATCCAAACCGGAACACTGTTCGGTAATTGGGTCATATCTGGAGCTACAGATCTCAGATTTAGGTCCAATTTATATGGATGGAAAGGTAAGACATAGGCCTACAACTTTCATATGGAGCCTAAGATCTAAAAAGGCCATTATCAAGTCCAAATTATAGCAACAACAAAGAAGCCCGAATCTGTCTTCCAACCCGAGCACTGTTCGGTATTTTGGCCATATCTGGAGTTCTAGAAGTCCAAATGAGCTGAATGTTTTACACAAGAAAGCTAAGACAATTGCCTACAACTTTCATGTACAACTGGCTCCAATTTTGACGTTATCAATGACGTTTTTGGCAGACAAGAGAAGATAAAGATTGTCACCAAGTCAAAAGTTGGCCACCCACTTATCAATTAGTCATCAAATCAATAGTTCCCAATTTTGGCCTATAAAAGGAGGCATTTGCCATGCATTTAGGCATCTTGGTTTCCAGATCAAGATCATGCTCTTCCTTTCTCTCTTTGTATTTTTTGTAATGTTTATGCTTTGCTTTCATTAATATCAAGTTTATGCTTTTCATTTCCTTTCCTTTACTTAGTTAACTTTTATGTTCTTAGTTTGTTTATTTATTTTTCTTTCTTTCATTATGTCTAGCTAAGTTAATTATGTCAAGGTGAAAAGGTTACACTAATGGTGTAAGAATAAGTATAGTGTAAACTTAATATGGACTTTAATGTTTGATACTAACATGTTTTATATTTGTTATCTTGTTCACTCTTTAATACTTTGCTTGTTAAATGATTAATCTTGATTTATGTTGTATAACACTTGGTACAACAAATGCTTGGCACTTTCATAGCCCATAATGTATGGTATAACCAACACCTGAGCTATGAAAAGGAACTTGATTTGTTGTTAACATAAGTTATAATCATGAATGCTTGACGAAATTTACAAGTATTAGCATTAATCGAATAAGATGACTAATTTAATCATGTTAACAATTTATAATGTGATTGGAACCTCCTTTATGTGTGGTTTTCAATTGAATAATAAGAGTTTATACTATACTTGTTTGACATACCATTAGTGGAATCTCTAACCTTGACATTTGTTATTATCATTGTTTAATTAATATTCCATTTCAAAGTTCTCATCATCATCATCATCTTCTTCTTCTCTTTCATTATTATTATTAGTATTAGTATTATTATTATTACTACTACTACTACTACTACTACTACTACTACTACTACTATTACTACTACTACTACTACTACTACTACTACTAGTATTATTATTATTATTATTATTATTATTATTATTATTATCATTATTATTATTATTATTATAGTTGTTGTTATTATTGTTATTGTTGTTGTTATTATTGCTATTATTGTTGTTTATAATTGTTGTCTATAATTTGTATAATTAACCTCCCTGTGGTTCGACCCCGGTCTTGCCGGGTTATTTATTACTTCGACACTTCTGCACTTGGGAGAAGACATCAACTTTTTAGTCGTGTCAGTAGTATTTGATTGAGTGTTTCTCAAAGAATTTTCCTTAGCTATGGAAAATTTAGGATTTTAACCATTTTGATACTATGTCAAAGAATTATCTTAACTCAATAGCTTAAAATATTAGATGAGGTCCCAAGATATAATTTATATTATTCTATAACATCTTGGCACCATTTTACCCGTAAACAAAATCGAATCACGTTACAATTTCTTTATATTCCTCAATTATTTTTCTAATATGTTGCCACAATTGAATATTGCAATGAAATTATACATGGTTGAGTTTGTACGAGTTAATGAAGCCTGGATGATAAAGTTAAAAATTTAACTTGATTAAGTGATCTTAAAAGAAAAAAAATCATAACAAGAAAGATAAGAATAAATTTGAGTAATGTATAGTTTAGAGATATTTTGAAAGAGCAAATACACATATTTTTTTTAACATGCCATAAATTTTGATTTAAATGTTTTTATAAGGTCAAATCTACTTTAAAGATCTATAGATTTTTAGATCATTTTGTGATTTAAACCATAAAATAAGTCTATATTGCTCAAGTATAGAGATTATAACTTTTCTATTATTTCTATATACATTTTAGATATTTTTTTGAATTCTTTGGTAATTTTTGTTTTCTATTTTGTTCTTGTTTGTCTAGGATTGGACTATTTAAGCTATTTTTAGGCTTTTGATAATAATTTATCTATTGAGTGGATTATTAGACTTATTCTTTTCTGTTTGGTTTTGAAGATTTTTATAATTAACAAACTTCATTCATTACTTGATATACACTATATCAATGAAATGAACTGTTAATTTTAAATAAATATTTAATGAATTTCAATTTATTTTATTTTGATGCATTAATGCCAAGATTTTTAATTATTTAATAAAAAATAATTGATAGAATGAAATCACAAAAGTGATTATGAACCAAAACCTATGATGACAAAGGAGTGACTAATAGATGATGGTATGCCTAGTTAATATGTTGTTGAAATATTACTAATATGATGATAAAGAAGTGGCTAATATATGGATGAACTATGAACCGATATTGATAGTTATCCCTAGACCATGCTCATTGTGTTCATGATTGGCATAGCAAGTTCGTCTTCCTAATTATAGCATAACATGTTGATATATTCTGTAGCATTATATGAATACAAATACAAGATAAAATTATTTTCTACAATATTGTTCTTTTCATAATTTTATGCTATTAGAGCCTTATTCTTTATGTCTGTAATTTGTAGCATCTATACAAAAAACTAAGTCTCGAGCTTAAAAAAACAAAGTAATGTTTATATATAAAATTTCTTTAAAGTGGGTCAACAAGGATACATTAAGGATTTATTTTTAAAATATATATTTTTTTATAAAAATTTTAACAAGATGATTCTAACCATACCTTGAAAAACTACCACACAATATTGTAATTGATTAGAAATTTTGTTCATTTTAATTTAAAATTAATTACAATTTTATTTGGTGATTTTTTAATGTATAGTTAAAATTATCTTTTCAAAATATTTTTTAATAATACTGAATATATTAAAAACGAATCCTCTATGTATTTCTAGTGATCCCTTTTTTTCTTTTATTTTTTTTTTAAATTTTTTTCTCGTAAAGTCTTGTCTCATCTTTTTTTCTTAACCATTAAATTTTAAATCTTATTTTTTCATCTTTAACTCTCTATAGAATTTTAAATTTACCTTCGTTAAATAGGAAGCATACTACTTGAAATATAATTAAACAACTATTATTAAAAATAATAATTGTGTACATAATCAATACTTAAAAATATAGTTGTTTTTAAACTGGGTGATGTCACAAATATTTTTTCAACTTATATTATTCTTCTAAAATTCTTATCATACTCTGTTATATGTTTCATATATATATATATATATATATATATAAAGAACACCCTCTTTTATAACTATGTCATCAATGGGGCCATTTCTTTAGTCATGTCCAGTATGATGTCGCCTACCAAGAAAAAAAAAAGAAAAAAAAAAAAGAAAAAGTAGAGGTGGTGCTCTTCTATATCACGTGGAACAGAAGTGGAGAATGATAGCCTCAGGATTTTTTGAAGCATAATTTGGACATGTGAAGAATGCAGATTGAGAAAAATGTAAAAGAAATGGAAGAAACATTCGAGAGTTTATTGCCAGTAATTACCTTATATTCTGAAACTACGTGAGATTTTTACTGTGTACTTTTTACTGTAGATGGACTGCGTGAACTTTTATATTTTTTTAATTTGAATCTCAAACTTATTTTTAGACGATTTAGTCCTATTTACATGCTCCTACACCATGTTTGCCAATTCCAGAATTCTAGAACATCTGCTCCATGATACTTTGTCATCAGTCTCATAAATATATACCACGCAGGCATTACCTTAAATATGAGAAGAGAAAGGGTACAAGTTAATAACTCAACGATGAGAACAGACTTAATTAATAATTAAGTGGTTTAAGGGAAAATTTCAAGTAAGTCCCCCAATTTTAGAGTTATTCTTTATGGAGTTCCCAGACAACTCTGCGTCTCAAGTGGATCTCGCAAGAGTTCAACAAATTGTTAATTGAGTGCTTCTATAGTCTCCGCTAATAAATTCCATCCTTATTGTTGGCTCTAACCCACGAATATTATATTAATTGATTTATTTATTGAAATTGTGTTGTCAACTATACCTACCTAATTAACGTATAAGTTATGTAGCACAAGCATTAAGGAACTTCTACCCCAAAAAACAAGAAGCTTGACTTGAAAGACAATAGTTTTTGAACCAGATTCGAAGTTGGTCGGGATAAGTCCTATATCATATATTATACGGGTTAATTCTAATGGTATTATTTTAAATAAAAAAATTAGAAAGAAAAAACCTCAATTGATTTTGACTGAGTTATTCTTGAGCTATTCAAATTATGAATTAACTCAAGTTTTTGATCGAATCATACAGAATTAAACCTGATCTAAGTTTCTAGTTATCTAGAACACGAGTCAACCCATCAACTCAGGTTGGGTTTTAAAACAATGCTCATGATATAAAAAGTTTTTGAATTCAAGTTATATTTTTGGAAAATAAATAACTATTATAAAGTATTAGATATATAATTTTTAAAAAATAAAGGAAAAAAAAATGAGTTCTCATTGACCAACTAATTCATATGAATTGATGTAGAGCTTATTTGGTAATGTAGTAATAATTACTTTTTAAAATAATATTTTTCGTTTGAAAATATATCAAAATAATAATATTTTTTATTTTTTAAAATTATTTTTGATATTATCACATTAGAATAACTTAAAAAAATAAAATAATTAATTTGAAATAAATAAAATAAATTAAAATACAGATGTAACTTGTTTGGTGAAGAAAAAAACATAATTTACCATTAATAAGAAAAGCGAGTAATTTCTACCTTTTGCGTACTGTTCATGCTAATAGCACTGTTTAGTGAATAAAATAATTAACATGAACACTGTATCAAGCTACACTATTTGTGAATAGTGTAGCCAGCTCCATTGTTTCGGTTGAACCAGTTTTGGCGGGACTAGGTATATGTCCAGTCTAAAACTCAACATGCATTAAATTCTGACCCAGTAAAATAAAAAAATATTTTTTTTTATTTTTTAATTGTGTTTTATTTAAAAAACCAGTATTTAACATTATTTAAGGACATTACATAAATTAGACAGAGATTACTTGATGACGCAGCATTTGTAGAATTTGATCGCAATTACAATTTTATTCCTAATTATATTTTACTTGATGTTGTTGTACGCTTAAGAAACAAAAAAAATTATAATATTTGTCATATGTATTTTATATGTAATGAAATTGTAAATAGTTTAATAGAATAATAAAAAATATTTTATACAAAGTATTATTTATTTCATCATGTAATAACAATAGTTAAATCTATAATATTTAAATTAAAAACCATCATTATTAATATATATTTTTAAAATTATTTTATAACCTCAATTTCAAAAACATTATTAATCAAATATATTAAATTATTTTTTATCCAATCTTAATTTTAACTATAATTTTAACCGAATATATATAAATATTAAATTAACATTAACCAAAAATATTTTTTTAAATTATAATCATAATAACTAGGAAAATACACTCTAAATAGTGCTCACAGCACATGCTTTCCTGGAACAATAAACTGTCCACTACTTTTGGCAAAACTATCGATGAATACCTCCAAGGACAGTAATAATAAGGGGCTCTCTTCGATGATGTGGGATGTTTCTCTCCAATTATATGGTAGCCCAAGCTCCTAGCCTTAGCAAGCACCTTTCGAAGGAAAGCCACCTCCGTCTCCCTCTCTCTCTTATTCTTACATCTCTTGACCTATCTAAAATTAATTCGCAAGATTTTCATCTCCACGTTAATTTGAGTTTATTTTCCTAAACCATGGAAAGCTTGATTTTCTATATTGGAGTCATAGGTGAGGAAATGTGTAAGTGCGTATGATATTGAAAAGATTCAAAGACTACTTATTCATGTTTTTTCTTTCTCTACTCTTGTTTGTTTCAGGCAATGTAATCTCTGTGTTCATGTTCCTCTCCCCTGTGTAAGCACGCTGTATTTCAAGCCTTTTCTTCCTCTTTAAAGTTAATTCAGGTGATCGCGACTGATGACGGCTCTATATCTATATATATATTGCAGTGGGACTTTCTGGAGAATCATAAAGCACAGATCGACTGAGGACTTTGAGAGCCTTCCCTACGTCTGCACGTTGCTGAGCTCATCTTTGTGGACTTACTATGGAATCATAAAGCCTGGAGCATACCTTGTTGCTACTGTCAATGGCTTTGGGATCGTAGTAGAAATCATCTATGTATCTTTATTCCTTATTTACGCACCAGTAAAGATGAGGGTAGCTAATTAATTCAAACCAGAACCAAGCATACTATTGATTTGTGCTTAGCATGAGCACTTACAGTGCTTAAATACTGATTAACTAATTGCTAAGTGTCAGTTTTACTGCTGGTGCAGAATAAGACTGCCATTCTTGCTGGGATCTTGGATGTGGGGGTTCTAGCGGCAGCGATTCTAGCTACCCGGCTGGCTCTCCATGGAGAAGTACGGATCGATGCCATAGGGTTCATGTGTGCTGGCCTCAACATCATTATGTATGGTTCACCTCTAGCTGCCATGGTAAGTATATTTCTACATGTTTTTGGGTTTTAAAAGTTTTTTAAAAAGAGATTGATTTTTTAAACTTTTTTTTCACTTTGAATTAATATATTTTGATATTTTTAAATGTTTAAAAGTAATTTAAAAAAAAAAAAAACATATTATATCAATTTATTTCTAAAAAAAACTTCTTTTAAAAAAAACAGCGATCACACTCCCCCTCCCTGTATATTTTGTTTTTTCTGAAGCAAAAAGTTATTTGGATTTTCAAAACCAGTGAACTTGATATTCTTCTCAACTGTAGCTAGGTAATGTCATAGAGCTGACAATCATCAATCTAGCCATTATATAAATCATTTTATCTCACATCCCTGATCCCATACACTATATATCTTTTCAATTGAAGTGAAATTAAACCCTTGTAAATTGATATATTTGTAGCTTTAAAAAATTATTAATTAATTGAGATATTATTTAAGCTTTAAATTCAAGTTGAAACCGAGTATAAATATTATTTAATTAAGATTATTAATTTATTAAATTTATACATATTAATTAAAAAAACTAAAAATCCGTTTGGCATAGTTTTATATATATATTTTTTTAAATGTCGGTTGTGGTTGTTCATATTTGAAATAAACAAATTCTTAATTTTTAATAATACGCACTAAAATATCAATTGACAATTCGGGAAGTACATATATAGCGACAAAGTGACGCATAAAGTATATATAAGGTAATTTCTTTTGAACCACCATTAAAACGGCAATCTACTTTCTTCTTCGGTGTGGTGGTCCTTTCCTTTGTGTCCTCCCATAAAGATGCAAGCCATTATTCATGGTTGTCAGATCTTACGAGACTTGATCTGACCACAACGACTGGGTTAATTTGTCTGATCGACAACACACACACATTAAAAGAAATATTTTTTTAAATATATTAATTTTAGTGAGATGGGAAAATCTTTAATTAAGAAGAAGAAAACTCGTAAGGTTGAAATCATATTCTAAAAAGTTTATTTTCCTTCTTTTTCTCAATAACAATATTATTAATTTAATAAGTTCTAAAAATTATTATTAAACTCAAGTTAATACTTTGAATTCTTCTATCCTAAATCATTGCCCGGCATTGGTGTAAAATTAATCTTGTGAGAGTTGTTTTAGTTGTTTTAATGAAATATAGTTAACTTGATGGATTTAAATATAACATGCACAATAAGTAAAAGTATGGTTTAGTGTTAAACAAAATTTTAAGATGGTTTTTTTTCTAAATTTTAAAATGATGATATATTAAATCGATAAAAATTTTACAGCTTAACATTTAAAATTTACAACTAGAATTCTGGACTCCACTAAGTTTAAAAAAATAACACTATTTTTATTTAATGATATGATAAAAAAATAATTTTTTGTAAAAATTAAGTGAATACCAATAAAATATTGTTATATTTATTTAAGATTATGATAATTTAACATAAAAAATTTAAAAAAATTATGATGAACAATTCAAAATCAATAAAATATTAAAAGATAAAATTATAAAAGAATAATTAGAAAGTAGAGTTTAAAAAAATTCAAAAAACAAATTGAGACGTTTTACTATTTATATAAACACTAAATCATTATAGCCTTCTCCACTTCTACAAGTAAAAAGAATAATGATCTATAAAATTGTGTCTTATTGGCTTTGTTTAGTTTTGATGCTTTTGTTTTCTTGCCATTATCTTGCATTATTTGGTATGTTGCTTTGTCCCGTTCTTTGTTGCTCTTAGTTATAATGGTGCCTGAGAACTTGTAAACAAATTTTCATATTAGTATTATACATGCATCTTTTCATGTCCTTCTTTGAAATGATATACTTTCGTGTTTGGATATTAAATACTTAAATGAATATCCAAAACTTAATTAGGTTGGTTAGGTATCATTATTAAAAAACACTAACAGAATGTTTCATTAGTATATAATGAAGATTATATTGACATTAAAAAATACTAATAAATTAATAATAGAACATCGTTGTCAAAAAATATCTTATCGAGTTTTCTATTCTATCGATAATATCATTATTATTCATTCTCTTAATAGAATTTTTTATTGATTGTTTATTGGTACAATGAGACTCATTTTGTACATTTTCAAATATAAATATGAACTACACTTTAAAATTCCTAAAAAAATAGAGGTGGATGAGATGAAAAAATCATGAACCAGAAGATCTATGAAGGGGAGGAAAATGTATTCTTATAGTTGCAATCATTTTAGCCTCATACATCCTATTTTTCTTGTCGAGAGTTTTACTCTTTTTTTCCTCTTATATTTTGCCTCTAATTAAACAATTGTTCTTAAACTCTTTTTTAGACAATGATATCAAAGCCTTGTAATGTATAACTTGGGCTAGAATATGACATGTCTATAGTTGAAACAACGCAGTTCATCCTTAGTTACAAGGCCGATGTCATAGGCAAACAATAAACCCCACCTTTTTTCATAAAAAATAATTAAATAAAAATTAGGTAAGGAAATAAAATAATACAAGTTTACAATATAACATTAACTGATTTAAATTTACCTATTTGCAATATGATTTTTCCACACCCTCTTAATCAAAGACTCATTGACTTCGCCAGACCACAGTTTTTCTTTAATTGATTTTATACATTAATTAGTTTTTTAAATTTAAAAACCTAGTAACTCAAGCAAGAAATTATTTATCTAATTTTAATTTTTTTCCTTTAAGCATCTACAATATACATTCTTTCATAATGGACATGAAACCGACTCCACTAAAACAGTGGTTCTTTAAACAATCACTTCATTGTAGAAGTAATCGAACATGCAACTTTAATATCATTAAACCTGAAAATGAATTTAAATAAGAGTTTTCATGTAATTGTAAAACTTAAAATAATTTTATAAAAATAAATAACTATGAAAAAAAGTTAATTACATATATAGGTTACCCTTCCATACAATTATAATTTTACTTGAAATAAGCTTTGTTAAATAAGAGATGTCTACTCTATTGTCCTCATTGATTGAAGCTTAGTTAACTTTTACATTATATGGCTTTTTCATAATCATCACCTAAATTTAGACATCATTACCAACACAACTACTAATGAAGTAATAATATTTTTGTTGGACTTGATTTTTTTTTTTGAAATCTAAAAAATATAATTAAAAAATAACAATAAGATTGAAGAAGACACATATTTCTAAATATTTATTGAATCAAAATCAAGTAACTAAGAATCAAAGCAAAATTTATATTTCCATGTACATCGTTTGAAAGAAATTCCAGCTACTAAGATAGCTTTCCTAGAACAAAATTGACTAAGGTAGTTTTCCAAGTTGTATTGCCACTACTTAATTATAAGATCACTTCATATCATGTCAAGGCCATTGTCACATTATTAGTTGTGTTATAACAATTCTTTCTTAATTGGACAAATAAAAAGAGAGAGAAAGAGAGAAAAAGAAAATGAACTTTCTAAATTTGTAGACCCTATAGCTAAAAGAAACCAGAAATTGACATTTGAATGATGTCATAAACTTTATAATTTTATAGTTAACATGAATCAAGATTTTACTGTTACTAAATAGAACTCCAGCATAAAAACAATTTCTAATCATTACTAGAAATCTGCAACAACAAAGACTATAATTGAAAGAACTTTAAAGATTTGTAAATCCTAGAAATGAAATAAGAATTTAATGATAACTAAGAAGGTATTGGATGAAATCATGGACCTATAAATTCTACCGCCAACATGAACTTATAAATTCTACCACCAACATGAACCAGATATTAACTATAATGTGAAAGATACTAAATGAAGTTAACGATTATGAACCAAAATTTGATAATGACTATAGAAAGATTTGCTAAAAGGATTCACACATACCATAACAAACAAGCTGAAATCAACATATCAAATCCAGTTTCAAACTAGACATTTCAATCTTTTGGATTTATAAATGTGACATTATTGATTATATAGAATTCTAACTATTAATATGATAACAACACATTGATTTCTATGATTATAACAGGTATCATTAATATACATTCAAAAAAAAAAAAACTTCACAATATCATTACTATGAACAATCCAAGTCAGTAAATCATCTTAAGAAAGACTAATATGAAAGCATGTGCAAGTTTTTAGATGAGAAATATAGCAATATGAATATAATTTGGTCTAACAAAATCACTTCTAATTTAGGTAAAAACAATAACCTTAACTCAGGTGCAAGTTTTTAGATGAGAAATATAGCAATATGAATATAATTTGGTCTAATAAAATTACTTCCAAATTAGGTGAAAACCATAACCCTAACTCAGGTTTTAACAATGTCAAACCTTAAGTTTATTAAATTAATTAAGAAGAATAAAAAATCATACTCAGGATGCGTAGAGAAGAGGTACTCTCGACGCTGGATTTGTGAATGGAGGTGGTTGGTTATCGGATTTGTGAGAAGGGAACAATGTTGTTGCATTTTGTTAAATAATGATGATGATAGAAGAAGAACAAGAAGAAGTGGGAGAGGAGAGGAAATATCGAGTCTTAATTCATTAAAATTGTCGATAGAATTTTCATTAATCTTTTGTTTATAGTAATTTAACATGCTAGCAAGGCTGAAAAAGTAGTCACTGAAATTTCTTTTACTTTTTATTCAGTCACCTTTTTATTGAAAATTTATGACAAAAATATTTTGTCATAATTTTTGTTGATAAACAACAATGAAAAATGGTTATTGGCATTTTCATTTTCTTTTCTTTTTCAATTTATGGTAGTGTATCCAAAATTCATATAATTGAATAATTGATAGCATACAAATATTAATTTGGATTTAAAAGAGTAGAAATAGTAACAAAACCTAATTCATGGATATTTTTTTTATCATCTTTACACTAGCCATAAAACCACCATATGCATTATAAAAACAATTATACCAAAACTTCATGCAACAGAATGCGATAACTAATGAAGTGTGAAACTAAAAAATATTTATAATTTGTTTGTTTGTATAATATTACTACATATTGTATGACCATATTTCTTTCCTATTAACATAGGTTTTTTTTTGCCACATTTCAGAAAACAGTGGTGACAACAAAGAGTGTGGAGTACATGCCATTTTTCCTCTCATTTTTCTTCTTTTTGAATGGAGGGATTTGGACTTTCTATGCCATACTTACACAAGATTACTTTCTTGGGGTAAGTTTCTCTCATCTCTTATAAATCAACATAAATAATCATGATAATTATTAATCCCACCATTTTCTGTATTAAAAATCTTAAATTTCTTGAACCCAGTTGATAGGAAGAATGCATGATCTAGGATATGTGAGATTCCATCCATGCTTAATTTATAAAATTCCAACACATTGTCAAGTGCCAAAAAAAATCGAACAGTAAATTACTTTTTTCTTTTTGCCAGTGGTACGCAAATCTAACATATGCATGACTCCTCAATAATATAAATTTAAAACTTGATTTGGATTTGATCTAAAAAAAATCAAAGAATGTTTTTTTAGCTATTTTTTTTAAATAATAAATTGATAATCATGTTTTGATTGGATAAACCCAGATTTTTAATTAAATCAATTAAATTATTTTTTTCTTTAACCTAAACCCATTTATGATTGATCTATCGAGCGAGTTAGGTTTTTAAAACAATGATTAATAGATACAAGAAACCATGACCAAATACTCCTTGACGTGAATAAATAGCTAGTTGGCTCAGTATTTAGCTTGTGACCTAAGAAAACTGCCCTGATATACACTTGAAGATGTATTTCAGCATTTGGAGAACCACGGGGCATGTGTTCAATTAGCAAGCGCCCCACTTTCATTTCTGGACACTATATTTTCAAAGCAAAGAACAATTTCTTGACACCACATTGGTTACACTTCACATCAGTCATTCACTACCTTTTCCATGAGTATGGAATTAATCTAAGACCAAAAATTGACCAATTATTGGTTTAACAAGTGAAAAATAGAGTTGGACTTATTATCTTTATTATTTAGACTAAATTTCTTAGTATAAATAGGTTTATGAAATATTATATCTTATCTAAATTTTTCATAAGTCATTAGTATACCATATCAGGCATTACACTTTCGAAATCTTCTAATTTGTTTATAGAATTTAACCTTGAGATTAACTTGCAACTAAAATTTTCAAAGACTCTAAATGGGTTAAATGCTAATAAAAAGAATAGTTTTCTAGCACAAACACGCTACTTATAGATAATTAATAATCCCACCATCTTCAATTCTAACATGGGAGGGAACTTAGAGCTCGAATTTGCATTTCAATTCATTTAATATAAAGCTGTTTTGTGTTTTTTCAATTTAATATGGATATTATAATCAATATCAAGAACGTTGATCATTCGGGTTGTTTTCAAGATTATGATCAATGGTTGAATTTACAAAAATAGTTGTTTTAAATTTAGAAAGTAGTCAATCGTATGCTACTAAAGCAAAAGGATTATACCATGTTGTTTTTATTTTTAATAATATTTTTTTTATTTTTTTTATTTTATTATTTTTCATGCGGGGATTCAAAAATAGGTTATGATATACTATAATAACAAAGTAAATAAACTTTGAGCATAAGACTGCCCACAACCGATCTTTATGAATAGAGATTGTATTTAAAACAAAGGATGAAGATTGCTTGGTTCTTTGATGAGAGTTGCCAAATAAAACAGTACACAATTAACTAAAAGCTTGTACTTATAGAAATTTATTGTAAAAATAAAACATTCATTAAGATTTTCTTTAATAAATTAACTAAATTTCTCAAATTAGATAAGTGTGTGTGTAAGATGACTACAATTTCAAAATAGAGCCTTGGATATACATATATGTTTTTGTTTATTATGGATTTAGGTTAAGATTACAAGTATTTTGTGGTGTAGGTACCAAATGGAGCAGGGTTTTTGCTTGGAATAGCACAACTAATGCTTTATGTAATTTACATGAATGCTAAGCCATCCAGCAATGTTTCTGAAAGACTGGAAGAGGGATGGGAACAAGAAAGTCTCATCTCATCCTCAAATTATTCTAATTAAATTAAATGAAAGTTTTGAGATCACATGACTATAGATCTTTCATTCTTTCTAGAAGATTTGAGGTTGTTGCTTCCATAAAATATATATTAGTAAGTTCATTCATTGACTGTAAATTAAAGATATTTTCTTAAGAGGTTAACACTTTATTAATGCAAGCTATATATTCCTTATAATAAAAACTCTAGAACAATTGAAGTTATTGTTTAGATTAAATGCAAGGTAACCATTACATGCACGCGCGCGCACACACATACATGAATTTGTTTTAAAAAAATTCCTAACCATTCAAACTATGCTTAAATCCTGAATGGCTAAAGCCTAGTCAGTCAAGCCATCCCTAAACTACTAGACACTCTCGAGCCCAATAGGCTAAATGTATTTAATACAATTTAAAAAATATTGAACGTGAAAATTTAAATTCTATTATAATTATGTATATTGTTTAGTTTTACCGTATCATTCATAATTCTTAATTCAATTATTGGATTGAAATGAAATTTTAACTTTGTACTTCAAAAACCAAAAGTGTTGGAAATAACTTAAACTTGTTGTTTATAGCAAAACAATAACTCAAAGAATGCAAAGACACCATAACGTCAATTATACATTGATAAGTGAAATTTGTTGATAAATTTCCTAACAAAGAAAAAAAAAACATTACATCACACAAAACACAAGTTTACTCAGAATATCATGGCTGCAAAGCAAAAATAAGTACAAGCTACATAACTTTATTTATAATAGGTAAAAAATACATGATAAACAATTATAAAAAATAATAAAAGAAATCTAAATAAAATAGGAAAATGAATCTCAAATCAAATAAGAAAATAATACAATTTTCACACAGTAGCTTTTGAATCTTATTATAAGTCCTTGTCGATGCTTGATTAACTTGAAATTTTAATTATATTTATAATAAAATATCCAGAAACTTCTCATATAATTTTTACCTGTTCTAGCAATCAGATAAAAAATTATACCAAGTAGCATCAAAATGTGCAATAGAATAAATAAGCTTAAAACTAACTTTAACTATCCTAAATAAGCATAGAAATCTTTGTAATAAATGCTTCCCCTTAGTTTCCTTGTAGAACTAAAAAAAATCATAAAAAATAAGTTGTTGAATATCTTTGTATTATGAGAAAAATAATCATTTCCAAATAAGAGTCCATAAGTCAAATGATAATAAGTAACAAAATTCATATTGCATCTTCTAACCTGTATCGTAAGGCCATTTTGAACTCCGATTAACCTTATATTTAAACCCAGTGTATAACAATATGCAATATGTCTGAAAACTCAAGGTAAAATTTCCACTCAATTCAATGGTTGGATTGATAATTATGTTTAATAGCATAAAACTAAATAGCAGATACAATTATATTAGAATTTGAATTTCCTTGTTCAACATTTTCTTAGATCATATCAATGATATTTTTAAACCTTTACCTGTATCCCTGCTCCGGCATGCACCTTAGTGTGTTTTTTGAATTTTTAAAAAGTCAGAGCGGGCATCGCACCGCCTATTAGTGCACTTGCACACCAATTTTTTTTTATACAAAGTAAAGAAACCTCCTATCTCTTCAATTAATGGCATGATGAGGCACCATAACTAATAGCTAACATTAGCACCTATTCACTAATTATACATTAACCAATAAGTCACCTGTAACTCTAAACACCACTAGATACTTGTAACTCTACTCAATATAAGATATCTAAAACACTATTATCCATGAGATAAGATGACATGACCAATAAGATATCTAAAACACCATTATCCATGAGATAAGATGACATGACCAAGGTCTATAAATTTCTAAGATCACTGGTAAACATTTAAGTTAGGCAAGCTTATTCAAAAGCTTCATACTAGTTCATACAATAATTCCACCCAAGACCACAAACAACCATACAATAGTTCCACCCAATATCACAAACCATAAACAATTATTCAACCATTCATCAAGTTGAGACCAAACACAAAACATTCACAGATACACTTTCTCATATACCTTATTATTCTCTTATATTTTACTAATTTCAGTCTTAAAGGGTCCCATGTTTTGAAAAATAGACTTGTTTCTATAAGTGAGCATAAAGTCACCCTATTAATCCACTAGACCAATGGTCAAGTTCAAGCTTCTAAAAAGGAGAAAAAACAAGTAAGCTCAATATACAATAAAATATTAAGAAAACGATAAAAGAATCTTGAGTTAATGCAATCTAAATACAAGTATAACACTTAACCAAACAATACATATAGATAAAGATGACAATTTCACCTACTTTGTCATGTATTCAGTGTTATTTGATTCAAATAAACTGGATTTTTATTTAGTTTGACTAGAGTTTGATGCAAAGACAAATGAATTACACACCAATAAGACCCTTACTTTACCTTCACCTAATTTTTTAACCTTTTTTTATTTTATAAAGTTGTTATTTTATTTTTAAATATAATATACTGATTTTTATCTTATTATTCATCAAATATATTTATGGTTTTATAAATGGATTTGAAGTATAGACTTTATATTATGATTTTATAATTCATGGATAAAAACACTATTTATTTTTAAGCTTATATATTTTTTAAATAACTTAAAAATAAAAATAAAAAATAAATAGGTGAAGTCAAGTTAGGTACCCAATGGCATATGTCAAATGGGAAACTAATCAACCCAATTTGATCCGTTTGGATTCAAGGTAAAGTTAGGTGATAGATTTAGATATTGCAACTCAAAGTCGAGTAGAGCTAAATTCAGCTCCAACTTGATCCATTATCATCCTAACGATGGATAATATTTAATTCCAACGTTGTTTCTACATGCAACATAACTTAAAAACATTAAGAATATAAACTCACTTGTATATAAGGCACACACTACCCATACAAAAATTAACAAAATAAGACTAAACTGAGGACTTAAAAGAAATAACCAAACAATGGAGAAAAAAGAAGAAGAAAAAGACCACCAATGAAAATCTTTTGTTGTTATATTTTGTCGCATGTGTGCCGCGTCACTGCAATTACGTCCACTCTCAATGTTAGTATCATGGAAAAATAAGGAAAAATAGAGAGATAAGAATTCTTTTTTTTTTGTTTTTTTTATCTTTGTACGGATATAAAAGGAGTCATCACTTAGTATTTTGGTCACTATGAATCCTAATTAATCTTAGATATCGAGTACGAAAACTGGTTGTATAAAGAGAAGGTATTAATACCCTAAATGCACTTTACCTAAGGTAACCTACATTGTTTAATTATCTGATATATTCTAAGGTATTATCATGCTTTCTTTTTGTTGGTCTATTTATGGTTCGAGAAAAGCTCTCATTAGTAAGGAGATTCTTATCTTGTAAGGTAAAACCTAACCATTCTAATCATTGAAAAAAAAAACTAATTTTTATTTAACATTAGAAATACATCTTACATGTAAGTTCATAATCCCATATATTAAAAAGAAAAAAAATATTTTTTATTTTTAAAATATTGGTCTAATTCTCATAACTTATTATTAAAGCTAAAAATACATGTTAAGACATATTTTTTGAAATTTTTATGTCATATGAAACCACAGTATGACTTCTTTTTTAATCTTTGAGAGGCTTAATTATATGCATAAAAAAAAGCATTTTTTTTTTGTGTTGTGTGTGTGTATTTGCAACATTTCATAAAAAACCAGGAATTTAATACCAGATTTGTATTTTTACAATATAAAAATATAAACCAGAAAATAAATACATGAGAAAACTATAATTTTTTTTCAGCTGAGTCCAACTCATCCCAATCAAGTTAGGCTAGACACAGCAGTCCAGCCTGGTAACTAGCCCAATCCAGTGACTTGGCTGGCTAGCAGAGGCACCCCTAGTGCGTGTGTGCGTGCATAGTGAAGGGGTAATTAAAATTCAAGCTGCACAATGTTTATGTGATTAATAAATAGAAGAGGAAGGAGTGAAAATCTTACCTTACCCAAAGGCGTTGTTAGGTGAAGCCTTTCCTAAACTTGCTGATTAGTACTTAAAAGTACATTTTTTTATCAAGGTTTTATGTCATTATTTTGCATTTGAAGTATCAATAACTCCTTAGCTAAAGCATGTTTAATAATAATATATCTAATAATATAAGATACCTTTAATTTATGGTAAATATTCATTTTAAATACAGGTCTATCACATAAATGAAAGGATTGATTGATGAATTTAAAAACTGAAATTGAAAAGACAAAGAGATGGTCAAACTTAGAAAAGAGATGTCGGTGTAATCCAAAACCGGAACACTATTCGGTAATTGGGTCATATCTGGAGCTGTAGATCTCACATTTAGGTCTACTTTATATGGATGGAAAGGTAAGACATAGGCCTACAACTTTCATATAAGCCCAAGACTTAAAGAGGCCATTTTCAAGTCCAAATTATCGCAATAACAAAGAAGTCTGAATCTGTCTTCTAGCCCAAACACTATTCAGTGTTTGGCCCATTTTTGGAGTTCTAGAAGTCCAAATGAGCTGAATTTTTTACACAAGAAAGCTGTGATAATTTCCTACAACTTTCATGTTTTCAAGTGGCTCCAATTTTGATGTTATCAATAATATTTTGGGCAGAAAAGTGAAGACAAGGATTGTCACCAACTCAAGAGTTGGTCACCCACTCATCAATTAGTCGTCAAATCAATAGTTCCCAATTTTGGCCTATAAAAGGAGGCATTTGCCATGCATTTAGGCATCTTGGTTTTTAGATCAAGATCATGCTTTTTCTTTCTCTCTTGTAATTTTTGTAATGTTTATGCTTTGCTTTCATTAATATCAAGTTTATGCCTTTCATTTCTTTTCATTTACTTAGTTAACTTTTATCGTATTTATGTTCTTATTTTGTTTATTTATTTTTCTTTCTTTCATTATGTCTAGCTAAGTTTATTATGTCAAGGTGAAAATGTTGCATTAATGGTGTAAGAATAAGTATAGTGTAAACTTAATATGGACTTTAATGTTTGATACTAACATGTTTTGTATTTGTTATCTTGTTCACTCTTTAATACTTTGCTTGTTAAATGACTAATTTTGATTTATATTGTATAACACTTGGTACAATAAATGCTTGGCACTTTTATAGTTCATATTGTATGGTATAACCGATACCTGAGCTATGAAAGGAACTTCATTTGTTGTTAACATAAGTTATAATCATGAATGCTTGATGAAATTTACAAGTATTAACATTAATTGAATAAGATGACTAATGTAATCATGTTAACAATCTATAATTCGATTGGAACCTCCTTTGTGTGTGGTTTCTAATTGAATAATAAGAGTTTATATTATACTTGTTTGACATACCATTAGTGGAACCTCTAACCTTGACATTTGTTATTATCATTGTTTAATCCTTACATTAATATTCCATCTCAAAGTTCTCATCTTTTTAACACGACTAAAAGATTGATGTCTTCTCCCAAGTGCAGGAGTGTCGAAGTAATAAATAACCCAGCAAGATCAAGGTCGAACCACAGGGAGGTTAATTGTACAAATTATAAACAATAATAGTAATATCAACAACAACAATAATATTAGTAGCAATAAAATAATAATAGTAATAGTAATAGTAATAGTAATAATATTAATAATAGTATTAATAATAATAATAATAATAATAATAATAATAATAATAATAATAATAATAATAATAATAAAGAAAAAGAAGGATAAGAAGAAGAAGAAGATGATGATGATAATGAGAACTTTGAGATGGAATATTAATGTAAGGATTAAATAATGATAATAACAAATGTCAAGGTTAGAGGATCCACTAATGGTATGTCAAACAAGTATAGTATAAACTCTTATTATTCAATTGGAAACCACACGCAAAGGAGGTTCCAATCTGATTATAGATTGTTAACATGATTACATTAGTCATCTTATTCGATTAATGCTAATACTTGTAAATCTCGTCAAGCATTCATGATTATAACTTATGTTAACAACAAATCAAGTTCCTTTCATAGCTCAGGTGTTGGTTATACCATACAGTATGGGCTATGAAAGTGTCAAGCATTTGTTGTACCAAGTGTTATACAACATAAATCAAGATTAGTTATTTAACAAGCAAAGTATTAAAGAGTGAACAAGATAACAAATACAAAACATGTTAGTATCAAACATTAAAGTCCATATTAAGTTTACACTATACTTATTCTTACACCATTAGTGTAACCTTTTCACCTTGACATAATAAACTTAGCTAAACATAATAAAAGAAAAAAAAAATAAACAAAACAAGAACATAAACAAGATGAAAGTTAACTAAGTAAAGGAAAGGAAATGAAAGGCATAAACTTGATATTAATGAAAGCAAAGCAAAAGCAATACAAAAAAATACAAAGAGAGAAAGCAAAAGAATGATCTTGATCTGGAGACCAAGATGCCTAAATGCATGGTAAATACCTCCTTTTATAGGCCAAAATTGGAAACTATTGATTTGATGACTAATTGATCAGTGGGTGACCAACTCTTGACTTGGTGACAATCCTTATCTTCTCTTATCCGCCCAAAATGTCATTGATAATGTCAAAATTAGAGCAACTTGAAAACATGAAAGGTGTAGGAAACTGGCTCAGCTTTCTTGTGTAAAAACTTCAGCTCATTTAGAGTTCTAGAACTCCAGATATGGGCCAAATACTGAACAGTGCTCGGGCTGGAAGACAGATTCGGGCTTCTTTGTTGTTGCTACAATTTGGATTTGAAAATGACCTTTTTATATCTTGGGCTCCATATGAAAGTTGTAGGCCTATGTCTTGCCTTTTTATCCATATAAAGTAGACCTAAATCTGAGATCTATAGCTCTAGATATGACCCAATTATTGAACAATATTCCGGTTTGGATTGCACCGACATCTCTTTTCTAAGTTTGGCCATCTCTTTATCCTTTCAATTTCAGTTCTTAAATTCATCAATCAATCATTTTATTTATTTGATAGGCCTGCATTTAAAATGAACATTTACCACAAATTAAAGGTATCTTATATTATTAGATATATTATTATAAAACATGCGTTAGTTAAGGAGTTATTGATACTTCAAGTGCAAAATGATGATATAAAACCTTGATAAAAATGCACTTTTAAGTACTAATCACTTTTTCTTCTTCTTTTTCTCCTTTTTTTTCTTTATTATTATTATTGTTGTTGTTGTTGTTGTTGTTGTTTTTATTGTTGTTATTATTATTATTATTGTCATCTATAATTTATACAATTAACCTCCCTGTGGTTCGACCTTGGTCTTGCCGGGTTATTTATTACTTCGACACTCCTACACATGGGAGAAGATATTAATCTTTTAGTCGTGTCAAGTTTTTGGCGCTGTTGCTGGGGAGGTAAGTTCTTGTACAAATTATAGTATTTATTTTATTTTTTCTTTTTAATTTTCTTGTATATAACTTTGTTTCTTTGTTCTTGTTTCTTCTTCTTTTATTTTCTTCTTCCCTTTATTCTATTCCTACACGTGCATGAGAGTTGTTGTGATGTCGCAGTCGCATAAATTAATTACCCTAGCTGAAATCACACAAGATAGTATAGAGCAAGCAAGGGATCGATCCCACGAGGAAGCTTTAGTTCAGATTTTTATGTTATACGTTATGCAATTGGGGGGGTTTTGATTTGTGATAATCTAAAATATGAAAGAAATTAAACTAGTGAACACAATCAATTAAAATTGAAATTTATCAAGAAAACAAACCTTGGTCACAAGCACACATCCACCTACAGAAATCAGAACTGATCCTTAAAACGAAACTCCAGTTTATATTCTAAATTTTTATCTTTTCTTAACTTTGGTTAATTAACGGATCCGCCGTATAACTAGCCATAACCAACAAATAATCACAGTGTCCGCACTAATGATTTAATCTAATGGCAGCCTTAAGATCTAGATAAATTCATTAATCTTAACAACCAAGTTGTCTGCTTGTGTTGCTTTGATCGAATGTTTTCCCTAAGTTTAATAACGTAGTTCCGCCACAATTATCAAGCTTAGTTGCTTCACAAGTTTATATACCCTAACTCCGGTTCTGATATCAAACTTAGCAATAGATTGTTCACAATAATAACTTAGAGTCCGCTCTAGCAATTATCAACAACAATCATCGAAAACATGCATAGGAAAACAATCATACTCATTCATAATACAAACTGAAAATAAATGAAGAATAAATCTCACAGTTCTTGAAATCTGAAAGTTTCTGCGTCCTTGCAACCAAGAAAAGAGCTTAGCCTTGCATATCTATTGAACAACTACTCCTAAAGATAAAAGAAAGCATTATTTCTAGTATGTAGAGAGGAGAGTTTGTGTTTCTTCACTTCTAGTTGCTACCACCTTTCTTTGATTCTATTGCACTTTTCTTGGCTCTCTTGGTGTCTATATATAGGCTTCAATGGCAGCTCCTCTTGCTTCTTTATCAATAATGGTGGCTGCCAAACTTTGACATTAGTAGTCACCACAAACAACCCACCATTGTAGCCTCCTTCTTTGACAATGGCAGCATTCCAACTTGCAGCTGGTTTGTGGTTGGTGATTTGAGGTTGGTGGATTGAGGTTGGTGGCTACTTTTCTTGACCTTCTAGATTGATTTACTAGAGGGGCTAAATTGCTGAAATTATAACTTGGATGATAGTTTAGAAGCTTCGAAACATAATTTGGACTCATTTCTTCACGAAACCTGATTGCTGGCAGAATTCAGTTGTCATCTTTGAAAAATCATATTGCCCTCATATGACATCGTTTTGGGCTGAAAATTGGAGCGTTTCTAGACCTTTGCGTTAGGAATCCAACAAAATTGAGTTTGCATGAGATGGGAAAGTGGTGATTTGTCTTTTAAAAGAGTTTGTTCTATGAGATGGGAAAAACTTCTTTAAAAATTGTTGTTGTATTTAATCACAAGCACGAATGGATCCTGGTCTTAAATTTTGTAGCCATGTTTTAGTTATCTTTTAATGAAAAAGAGAAGAGCTTTAATCTAATGGTGTTCATGCTACAATTTAAATTATTATATGTGTTGCAGACCTCCTCAAATTCTCTTAAATGCAAGTATGGATTTTCCAATTCTAAGCCATGAAAAGAAGGTAAAAGTTGAATAATGCTTGGCTTAAAATTAAAATGAGATGCAACGAGAGGAAAAACTATGCATGATGGTGCACTTGTTCTTATGGGATTCATGTGGTCTTTAAGTGTTCTAGCACGGTTATTCTCATTATTCTTATTATGAAGTTATTGATTATCTTCTTCAACCATATTTTCTAAAAATAATGAGGATAACCTACAAAGTCTACCACTTGATGTACGTCACCACACTCTCATGCACGTGCAGGAATAGAATAAAAGAAAAAAGAAAACAAAAGAAGAACAAACAAGAAAAAAAGAAATAAAGTTATATACAAGAAAAGTGAAAAGAGAAAATAAAATAAATATTATAATTTATACAAAACTTACCTCCCCGGCAACGATGCCAAAAACTTGACATGACTAAAAGATTGATGTCTTCTTCCAAGTGCAGGAGTGTCAAAGTAATAAATAACCCGGCAAGACCGGGGTCAAATCACAGGGAGGTTAATTATATAAATTATAAATAACAATAATACAACAACAACAACAACAATAACAATAACAAAAATAATAATAATAAAACTAGTAGTAGTAATACTACTACTACTACTACTACTACTACTACTAATAATAATAATAATAATAATAATAATAAAGAAAGAGAAGAAGATGAAGATGAAGATGAAGATGAAGATGAAGAAAAATTATTGAGAACTTTGAGATGGAAAGTTAACGTAGGAATTAAACAACAATAACAAACAATGTCAAGGTTAGAGGATCCACTAATGGTATGCCAAACAAGTATAGTATAAACTCTTATTACTTAATTAGAAACTACATACAAAGAGGTTCCAATCAGATTATAGATTGTTAATATGATTACATTAGTCATCTTATTCAATTAATACTAATACATGTAAATTTTGTCAAGCATTTATGATTATAACTTATGTTAACAACAAATCAAGTTCCTTTCATAGCTCAGGTGTCGATTATACCATACAGTATGGGCTATGAAAGTGTCAAGCATTTGTTGTACCAAGTTTTATCTAACATAAATCAAGATTAGTCATTTAACAAGCAAAGTATTAATGAGTGAACAAGATAACAAATACAAAACATGTTAGTATCAAACATTAAAGTCCATATTAAGTTTACATTATACTTATTCTTACATCATTAGTGTAACCTTTTCACCTTGACATAATAAACTTAGCTAGACATAATGAAAGAAAGAAAAATAAATAAACAAAATAAGAACATGAATAAGATTAAAGTTAACTAAGTAAGTGAAAGTAAATGAAAGGCATAAACTTGATATTAATGAAAACAAAGCATAAACATTACAAAAAATACAAAGACAGAAACCAAGAGCATGATCTTGATCTGAAGACCAAGATGCCTAAATGCATGCCAAATGCCTCATTTTATAGGCCAAAATTGGAAACTATTGATTTGATGACTAATTGATGACTGGGTGGCCAACTCTTGACTTTATGACAATCCTTATCTTCTCTTGTCTGCCCAAAACTTCATTGTTAACTTTAAAATTAGAGCCACTTGAAACGATAAAAGTTGTAGACAATTGTCTTAGCTTTTTTTGTGTAAAACGTTCAGCTTATTTGGACTTCTAGAACTCCAGATATGGTCAAAATACTGAACAGTGCTCGGGCTGGAGGACAGATTCAGGCTTCTTTGTTGTTGCTACAATATGAACTTGAAAATGGCTTTTTTAGATTTTAGGCTTCATACAAAAATTATAGGCCTATGTCTTACCTTTCCATCCATATAAAGTAAACCAAAATCTGAGATCCATAGCTCCAGATATGACCAAATTACCGAACAGTGTTCCGGTTTGAATTGCACTGACATCTCTTTTCTAATTGTGGTCATCTCTTTGCCCTTGCAATTTAAGTTCTTAAAGTCATTAATCAATCCTTTCATTTATGTGATAGACGTGCATTTAAAATGAACATTTACCATAAATTAAAGGTATCTTATATTATTAGATATATTATTATAAAACATGCTTTAGTTAAGGAGTTATTGATACTTCAAGTGTAAAATGATGATATAAAACCTAGATAAAAATGCACTTTTAAGTACTAATCACACCCCCCAACCAGCTTATTACTAGTCCCTAGTAATCAAAGCGTTAAAATAGAAAAACAATTTATAAATTCCACAAAGCAAGGTATTCATCATTTAACTTCCATTAATCTATCCAGATAAACAAACTCTCGATAAATTTTCATACATGCTCAATTCCTCTTAACAAGATATTCATTGTTGTGATGTCGCGGTCACATAAATTAATTACCCTAGCTTAAATCACACAAGATAATATAGAGCAAGCAAGGGATCGATTCCACGAGGAAGATTTAGTTCAGATTTTTATGCTATACGTTATGCAATTGGGGGGTTTTGATTTGTGATAATCTAAAATATGGAAGAAATTAAACTAGTGAACACAATCAATTAAAACTGAAATTTATCAAGAAAACAAACCTTGGTCACAAGCACACATCCACCTACAGAAATCAGAACTGATCCTTAAAATGAAACTCCAGTTTATATTCTGAATTTTTATCTTTTCTTAACTTTGGTTAATTAACGGATCCGCCGTATAACTAGCCCTAACCAACAAATAATCACAGTGTCCGCACTAATGATTTAATCTAATGGCAGCCTTAAGATCTAGATAAATTCATTAATCTTAACAACCAAGTTGTCTGCTTGTGTTGCTTTGATTGAATGTTTTCCCTAAGTTTAATAACGTAGTTCCGCCACAATTATCAAGCTTAGTTCCTTCACAAGTTTATATACCCTAACTCCGGTTTTGATATCAAACTTAGCAATAGATTGTTCACAATAATAACTTCGAGTCCACTCTAGCAATTATCAACAACAATCATAGAAAATATGCATAGGAAAACAATCATACTCATTCATAATACAAACTGAAAATAAATGAAGAATAAATCTCACAGTTCTTAAAATCTAAAAGTTTCTGCGTCCTTGCAACCAAGAAAAGAGCTTAGCCTTGCATATCTATTGAACAACTACTCCTAAAGATAAAAGAAAGCATTATTTGTAGTATGTAGAGAGGAGAGTTTGTGTTTCTTCACTTCTAGTTACTACCACCTTTCTTTGATTCTATTGCACTCCCTCCTCTCCTTTCTTGGCTCTCTTGGTGTCTATATATAGGCTTCAATGGCAGCTCCTCTTGCTTCTTTATCAATAATGGTGGCTGCCAAACATGCCAAACTTTGACATTAGTAGTCACCACAAACAACCCACCATTGTAGCCTCCTTCTTTGACAATGGCAGCATTCCCACTTGCAACTGGTTTGTGGTTGGTGATTTGAGGTTGGTGGATTGAGGTTGGTGGCTACTTTTCTTGACCTTCTAGATTGATTTACTAGAGGGGCTAAATTGCTGAAATTATAACTTGGATGATAGTTTAGAAGCTTCAAAACATAATTTGGACTCATTTCTTCACGAAACCTGATTGTTGGCAGAATTCAGTTTTCATCTTTGAAAAATCATATCGCCCTCACCTGACATCTTTTTTGGCTGAAAATTGGAGCTTTTCTAGACCTTTGAGTCAGGAATCCAACAAAATTGAGTTTGCATCAATTGGACTTCTATAGCTCCAGATATGGAATTTTGAATGGACAAAGGTCAACAGTGGCAGAATACGAGATTTGACTTTGAAGGATGTGATTTCCATGATCTTCCTCTTTGTATTTTTCTTGCATTACATTTCCAGAAAGGTATGGATGTTAGCTTTTTAGAGTGTGGTCACATACATCACATATCTAGTGGAGGTATGTACAACCTTAGAGAAGATCATGACCTCCAAACCAAGTTTGCATCTTTAGCTAGAAAAGTCGAGGCACTAGAATTGAAAAAGAGTGGTCAATTAAAATCTGTTGAAAACATTGTGTGTCAAATATGTGAAACAAATGAACACTCAACCAATAATTATCCAACCTGCCTTTTTTTACAGAATGTCTCCATGAACAAGCCCATGCTTTAAATAGTTTCCAAAGGGCCAACCACAACCTATACTCTCAAACATACAACCCTGGTTGTTGAAATCACCAAAATTTTAGTTGGAAGAGTGATAATAACAATGTACAAACTTCACAACCACCGTTTCAAGCATACCACAATTTCCAAAATTCTCATGGATATGCACCTCCTAGAAGAAATCTTGAGGAAACATTGCATGCATTCATTGAAAAGCAAAAGACAATCAATACTCAACTTGCTCAAAACATAACAGATTTTAAAGATACTCTTGTAAAATTCACATCTACTCTTAGTTTTCAAGAGCAAGGTAAGTTTCCATCTTAACCACAACAAAATCTTAAGGGACAATACAATGCAAATGCAAGTAGTCCTAGAAGTCAACACATGGATTAAGTCAAATTAGTCATCACTCTTTATAGTGGTAAGGTTATTCAAAAACCAATTCTTAAACGTTGTGAGAAAGATGATGAGTCAATCTTTAAGGGTAAGGAAGGGGTTGAATCTGAACATTGCAAAGAAAAGATTGATTCCCCTCCAGCACTTCCATTTTCTCATGCCATGACCAATTAGGAAGAAATCAAGGATGAAAAAGGCACTGAAAATTTTAATACGGATCTTTTATCAAAAGTGACAACATATTCGACACCCGACATCACACCAATTGATGATTACTTTCTTGATAAATCTCTACTTTCTCTTAGTTCAATGCCTTGGTTTGCTAAAAATATCAATTTTCTTGCTTCAGGATTTTTGCCAGCTCACTAGAGTACCAAAGACAAAAGAAAATGTTTGAGCAACGTGTAAATTTTTTATTGGGATAACCCTTACTTATTCAATTTTTGTGTTGATCAAATATTTTAAAAATGCATTCCCGACAATGAGGTAAGTAATTTCATTAAATTTTGTCACTCTAAGGCACGTGGAGATCATTTCTCGTTAGTAGAAATCTTACAAAGTGGATTTTACTGGCCCACCATATTCAAGGAATCACATGCATCCTACAAAACTTGTGAAAATTGTCAAAAGGTGGGATTTATTTCAAAACACAGAGTCTTTAGATAATCTTCTATTGACTCTTAAGTCTCATCATAGTCGAGATAAGCATTGTGCAATTCATGATTTATGGCCCCATTTTCATAAAGCACATGCTCGACTTAGTCTTGGGAATCTGACTAAAAAAGACCCTGTTTGCTAGTTTTTAAGAAAACTGGATGGGAAGCCTATCCCCGACCCATAGAGGGCGTTTAAGTCGTTCTTGGATGTAAAACCAAGGGAAGAAGTGAGCCACAATCACAACTACTTGTACATACACATGCTTTTTCAAAAATAAATAAATAAATAAAGAGAGAGAGAGAGAGTATGTGAGACTCCAGCTGGCCTACACATAGGTGGTATGATTGCCCTTTTAATTTCTCATCTATAAAATCCTCTCTTCCTTCCCTTCATTTCCACTCAACCCATACATTCATCAAATATAGAAGTGTGTAAAAATGGCAAGTTTCTCAAGTCATCAAATAAAAAGTATTTGTGTTTTCGGTGGATCTAGTCCTGGGAAAGAAAAGGAGTTTTTAAAATCAGCAAATCATCTTGGTCAGATGCTAGCTGAGAGAAAGATTCATTTAGTGTATGGGGGAGGCAGTTTGGGGTTAATGGGAGGTGTGTCATAGCTGTATTTTTAAGAGGTAGTCATGTTTTGGGGGTCGTCCCTAAAGCTTTAGCACAAGGGGACATCATTGGAAAAACAATTGGAGAGGAACTTCCGGTCTCCACAATGTCGGCTCGAATGAATGCAATGTTTAACCATGCTGATGCCTTCATTGCTTTACCAGATGGTCTAGGCACATTGGAAGAGATTTTTCATATTTCCTCTTGGGCCCAACTACACATTCACCAACCCATAGGTGTGTTAAATGTTAATGGTTATTATGATAAGTTGTTGTCTTTTCTTGATCATGATGTGGAACAGGAGTTTCTAACATCTTCTACACGAAAAATCATAATCTCTGCTACTACTGCTGAACAATTGATTGACCAACTACAATATTTCATTCTTGTAATTAATCCCTCCATGAGTCACATAAATTGGTCATCTAAGGAAAGCCGTAAAAAGCTTAGATTAGATTTAAGTGTTCATTTGTAAATCTTTGTGTCTTTTGGTTTTATTATTGTGTTTTGTTGTTTTTATATTTGTTTTAGTGTGTTTCAGGTTTGTTAGTGTTTGTTATTTCAAGTGATATCTTCTATACTCTATCTTTCTACCTTAGAACATTGAGGACAATGTCTCATTTTGGTTGGGGGGAGAGGGTAGTAGCTAAAAAAAACAATAATTGTGTTTTTTATTTCATAAAGTATGTGCAAAATTGTTGTTACTATGATGGCAGAGTAAAGGAGATCTTTTTATGACTTTTGAGATGCATCTTAGTAACCATTCTTAATAAGGTCTATCATAGTACTTCTTGAAATATTTAGATTTACAAACTCTCGCATTGTTATCACTTAATTCTGCTCATACACTTACTTAACATGTATTTTTAAACCTTAATTTACATACACACACTTTAAACATATGATTGTGGGTTGCATATTGGATTATTACATTATTTGTGTTCTTTTGTTAAAGGTAACAACTAAGGGAAAGGGATAGTATGTAATTAAAAAAATAATGAAAAAATGAAATGATGATAATAAAAATATAGATAAGTTTGGTTTCGTAGCCTCTCTAACCCAAGCAATTAAACCCGAAGGGGTGTTTTAACAACTAATACCCTAAAGTCAACTAACTTGGGAGCTATTGGCCCATCGCTTACTATATAGGTTGACGAGAAAAACTTAAGGGAGTCAAACATTGCACTATCTACATATCAGTATCTGCGATCCGAGTTACTAAGCTCGTAGGGGTGTCTTAACATCTAATGCCCTAAGACCAACTGGTCTGGGAGTCATTAGCCGAAAGCTTGTTACATGGGTTAAAGATGCATGGTGTTTTAAGTTATCTATATATATATTAAAAAAATAAAAAAAAAATAAAAATAATAATAATCCCAACCCAAGGAAGTTAACCTTAAACATTAGAACAAAATTTTTGTTTTTTTCCATGAAAAGCCCTATAATTATGTGTTGATATATTAAGCATAAAAGAAAGGTTTATTAATATCTTGTTAAGAAGTATTGAGCAAATATATAAATTTAATGAGAGTTTGTTTATCTGGATAGATTAATGGAAGTTGAATGATGAATACCTTGCTTCGTAAAATTTACAAATTTGTTTTCTATTTTAACACTTTGATTACTAGAGACTAGTAATAAGCTGGTTGGGGGTGTGATTAGTAATCCAAACTGGAACACTATTCGGTAATTGGGTCATATTTGGAGCTGTATATCTCATATTTAGGTCTACTTTATATGGATGGAAAGGTAAGACATAGGCCTACAACTTTCATATAGAGCCTAAGATCTAAAAAGGCCATTTCCAAGTCCAAATTGTAGTAACAACAAAGAAGTCTGAACCTGTCTTCCAGCCCAAGCACTGTTCTGTATTTGGCCCATATCTGGAGTTCTAGAAGTCCAAATGAGCTGAATTTTTTAAAGAAGAAAGCTAAGATAATTTCCTACAACTTTCATGGTTTCAAGTGGCTCTAATTGTGATGTTATCAATAACGTTTTAGGCAGGCAAGAAAAGATAAGGATTGTCACCAAGTCAAGAGTTGATCACCCATTCATCAATTAGTCGTCAAATCAATAGTTCCTAATTTTGGCCTATAAAGGAGGCATTTGCCATGCATTTAGGCATCTTGGCTTCCAGATCAAGATCATGCTTTTGCTTTTCTTCTTCTTCTCCTTTTTTTTCTTTATTATTATTGTTGTTGTTGTTGTTGTTGTTATTGTTGTTGTTGTTATTATCATCTATAATTTATACAATTAACCTCCTTGTGGTTCAACCCCGGTCTTGCCGGGTTATTTATTACTTCGATACTCCTACACTTGGGAGAAGATATTAATCTTTTAGTCGTGTCACTTGGCACTGTAATTTTAGAAAGAAGCTAGGATGCCACTCCTTGCGTCTGGCTTCCCTTCCGTTCTGTCTTTTCTTTTTTGTTTCCCTTATTCATGTCTGTCTCCTATTCTCTTACTCCCTCTCTTTTTTTTCTTCATGCCTCCCCCCTTTTTCTTCCCCTATAATGCTTTGTTTCTGGTGCAATAGCTAGTGAAGATGGACCTTTGGAACTGTTACTGAAGAAGAAGTCAAGGGTATGCCTTTTGTTTTTGACTTCTGTTTGTTCTTCCCCCTGTTTATCCCCCTCTAATTTGTTTTTAGTTCTTCTCCCGTTTCCTTTCCTCCCTAGTTCGTGGCCTTTCTTTGGCTTTGATAAGGCCAGAGAATGCTATGCAGTTGTAACAGTAGGCTTGGTAACAACAGACATTATAGGAGCGAGGGATAGTAGTTGTAAGACGTGCCCCATGATTGAAATAGTTTTAGTGCCTTTACTGCTAAAACGACTCCATTATCTTTACTATTGAAACATTTTCTCAAGAATAAGGCAATGAATAGTCTTTCTAAAATAACATTGTTTTCTAATTCAAATGGATATTTTCAATTTGGTCATTGGAGTTTTGTAATTTTGTAATCAAGCCCTAGGATAAATTGTAATTGGATCCCTTGATTTTAGCGTCATTTACAAGATGATTATTGGTTTTGGATGTCTTTAATCAAATCTCTAATTGCCTGTCAAACTTTGATATTTATGTAATTAAGCACATGATTTGACCGAATCAACTCTTAAAAATTATAATTTGACCCCTAAAATTCAATTTCTTTCAATTAAAGCCAAAATTAACTTAAATCTTCCATTCAAACGCTTCATAAATTCAATTAAACTTTAAATAAAATATAATTAAGTCCATAAAAATTTGATTTTGGACTTTTGTTCCTCAAATTGAATTTTCTTTATCAACATGGCTCTTATCAGTTAAAAATAATACTATTAAATTTCAATCTTTGTATTTTTAACCTCTCTAACCAATTTTGGTCATTTTCTAAGTGCTTTGGTATCATCTTCTCACTAATTTATTTTTTTGGTTTTCTTATGAATATTTTTTTTTTATATTTCCTCCTTTTTTATATAGAGACCCAAAAATAGATAACAATGTCCTCTCTTTACAATACTTATGAAGCAAAGACTAGTTAAGTGCTTTATATAGTAAATTTTGTAAAGATAAACAAAACTAACCCTTCAAAACTGATCTTCTCAAAACTTGTTAGATCTTAAATTTTGTCTTACAACAATCCCCTTTAACCAGAAATTAACATTGTTCTTCTTGATGGCCAGCTTTGAACCTTTTTTTTCTTATAAGAATTTTTTAATGGTAAGGTTCTTCTCCCTTTTCTTGCGATGCTAAGAGAATATTGGTGGCTCGGTCAACTTGAGATCCCATCTAACAATCTCATCTAACAAAAACCAAAGTCTTTGTATAGCTTGATCAACCTAAAATCTCATCAAGCGGCTTCTTTTAATCAAAGCTAAAATTTATATCGTGGTTGGTTTAACTTGAGACTCCATTTAGCGACCTCTTTTAACCAGAATTAAAAGAATTATGTGTGGTTGGGCTGACCTGAGATCCTTCTGGTTGATCTCTTTTAACTAGAACTAAAAGAAATGTGTGGTTGGGTTAACTTGAAATCCTTTTTGCTGATCTCTTTTAACTAGAATAAAAGAAATTATCTGTGGCTAGGTTAACTAGGGGTCCCATCTAATGACCTTTTTAAACCAAAACCAAAGTTAATGTGTGGTTGGGTTAACTTGAGATCTCTTTGGTGACCTCTTTTAATTAGAATCAAAGTCAATGTGTGGTTGGTCTTATTGTTATGGGCGACTTACCCAAACAAAAGATAAAAAGTGAAGAGTGGAATATAGTGTATGGTTGGGCTAACTTGAGATCCCATCTAGCAACCTCTTTTAACTAAAACTAAAAAAGTCAATATATGTGTGGTCTCATTGTAATGGGAGACTTACCTAACCGAAAGATGAAAAGTGAAGAGTTGAAGATCACCTCATTGTAATGGGTGACCTACCTAGATGGAAGAGAATATGATAAGTGGTCTCATTGTAATGGGTGACCTACCCAAGCGAAAAAATATGAAAAATAATCTCATTGTTATTGATGATCTACCTAGATGAAAAGAATGTGATGAGTAGTCTCGTTATAATGGGTGACGTACCCAAGTGAAAAAATGATATGAAAAGTGTAAAGAATATGTCTTACCTAACAAAAAGACTTGGTTAAAGAAGACCTAAAGGGATGACAGGATAAGGCTGGAAAGCTTAGTGCTTCCTAATTGTAGAGTTAACCTAATAATTCCCAATCATGAGGTTTGAAAAACTCACTGTTTCCTGATTACAAGATTGACCTGAAGACTCTTCCTATTGATAAGGCTAGAAAACTTGGTGCTTTTTGACACAACCAAAAGATTAGTGTCTTCTTCCAAGTTTAGGGGTGTCGAAGCAATAAATAACCTAATAAAACCAGAGTTGAACCATAAGGAGGTTAATTGTATAAATTATAAACAACAATAATACAATAACAATAGCAGTAACAACAATAACAATAGTAGTAATAGTAATAGTAGTAATGTAGAAGAAGACGAAATTGATGAAAACTTTGAGATGAAAGATCAATGTGATGATCAAACAATGATAAAAATAAATGTCAAGGTTAGATGATCTACTAATGATATTTCAAACAAGTATAGTATAAACTATTTTTATTACTCAATTGGAAACCACACACAAAGGAGGTTCCAATCAGATTATAAGTTGTTAACATGATTACATTAGTTATCTTATTCAAAAAATGTTAATACTTGTAAATATTGTCAAGTATTCATGATTATAACTTATATTAACAATAAATCAAGTTTCTTTTATAGAGGTCCGTTGTATTTCCCCCAGCTACTTAGCTTTTCATAGAGTGTCAAGAAGTGTCAATGTCATTTGTGTCAAGGATTTTTTGAAAATTTAATCGATGTTCTTCTTATTTGATAATTTTTATTGTTTTGGAATCAACTCTCATATTTCAAAGATCATGTCTATTCAAGTTTAATTGTTGAAATAAAATAAGAGAGATGTTAGTTTTTGAAAAAATCTTTTGAAAATCAAGCTTTTTTATCAAAGAACCAATACACGTCATTCAATACATGCAGTCCTTTGATTATCTTGTATTTTGAAAACAAAAAATTGACCCATTGTAAGATTAAAATGGCTTTTTCTATAGTACTTTGTGTCAATTTTAATTTTTGATCTGAGGTGCATCATTTGACGGTACATGGTATATGGTGAGATGTCTTTTTATGAATTTCATGAAAAACAAGATGCTCAAGTCAAAACTCGAGGCTTTATCAAGAAAGATTGTTCCTTTCTTTTTCTTTTTTTAGCATCATTTTTTTAGCATGCATAATAACAAGTAACTTAATCTAAAAAGTTATAACCCTTATAAAAGAAAAAGAAACTTTTTAAGTTTTAAGAGTAACATTTATCGGTTCAAATTGTTTAATTGATTAAAAAGGACTTTTAGAAACATGTAATACAGGTTATGGTTCATGGCTATAAGAGAAAGGGAAATTTATAGGCTTCAAAAGTGTATGAGGGTTTCAAAGATTTAGGATTAACATCAAATATTCATCAACTCTTTTTATTTTATTTTTTTTTGTCTTTGTAGACTTCCCTTAACATAGATCATAATGCAAATCCAACTTTTCCTTTGATGAATAACCAGTCCAATCATTTGAAGACATCAAAAGCTTTATCATTGATATCAAAAGATAATGTTCATAACTCAACATTTTTCTTACCATTGACTTTAGGAATTTGTTATGTCTTTCTTTGATTGAAACTTCTTTTGACCTTTCTAGACTTGATAGACATTCTCATTCTTTTATCTTTGACTTGCCTTTAAGTGTTGGCAATTTTCACTCTTTTTTTAAGCTTTCATATAGCCTTCCTCAAAGTTTTCTTACAAGCCTTTAATCTATGGTTTCCTTCTTTTGGCCCTCTCTCAAACATTGACTTTTATTCTTAACATTCCATTTATCATTGATTCTATCAGGCTCTAATAGGGATCACAAGGGATATAATCTTTAGAAAGTAAAGGAATAACAACAATGGCCTTTTCTCAGTTTAAACAAGGTCGGTTATGATTTGGACTTGTAAGAGTCTTTATTCATAAGTCCATAAATACTTAATTCACTACATGTCATTATAGATACTTGTTAAAACTTAGCTATATGGTGAGTGGTTCAATTTCATGTATGAGCTTAAAATTTGTTTGGATACCCCATGTTGTTTATAATGTCATTTTAACAAGCATCAAGTCATTTTTACAATCAAAACACTTAATCTTTCAGGATTGATTAGCTTTAATATTGCATGTTAGAGTTTGATCAAAATATTTTATTAGAAATAAAATGATAAACATCTTTTGACTTCAAAACAATAAAAAGACAAAGAAAAGACATATTTCATTAAAGGATGAGATGTGATTCCAAAACAAAATATAACATAACAAAATTTCATAATAATATGATTGACAAATCAACACTCTTTTTGGACTTGGCAATATCTATATTTTTCCAAGCATTTTCAATCACTTGTCATTCTAAAGATGTTGTGATGATAATATGGTTGATGACATCGTTTTTCACAAACTCAACTCGTTTTTTGCTCACCAACTTCTAGACTCGATTCCTGAAATTCTTGCAATTATTAAACTAAAATGGTCTAAGACTCCACCATGATATTCATATTTCTTTTCTGGATTATACCACTTAAAAAAAATGGTTGCATGGGGTTTGATGGAGTTAGAGCAATAAGTCCAAAGCCTAATAGATGCTGGTCGAAAAACTCAAGTAACAAAGGGATGTCAATTTTGGCAAAGACATTTAAGTAATATAAAGCATAACAAGACTTGGCTAAACCATATTGACACGGCTAAAAGATTAATGTCTTTTTCCAAGCATAGTAGTGTCGAAGTAATAAATAACTCGATAAGATCGAGGTCAAACCACAAGGAGATGAACTATATAAAATTATAAACATTAAATAAAAAGAAGTTGAAGAGAATTCTTGAGATGTGATATTGATGTAAAGATTAAATAAGGATAAAACAATTGTCAAGGTTAGAGGATCCACTAATGGTGTTCCCCAAGACTAAGTCGATCATATTCTTTATGGAATTATGACCATAAATCATGAATTGCATGATGCAAATCTCCACTATAATGCGTCTCAAGAGTCAATAGAAGATTATCTAAAGATCCTTTACTCAGGTCATCTTTAATGAATTGTATTTTATCTGTACAGTTTACAGATACCATTCTTAAAGAACAACATGTTGAATTACAAGTCCATCTGGGTCATCTGTGACAAACATTCAGTCATTTTGCATGACTTTTCATTTCAAAAGTGCTTTTACCTGTTCTAGGCATGTGTGAAATTAAAGAATTGGAGGACTCACATGATAATCGGACCTTTGTTTCAATCATCCATTAAATATCTTCAGAAATTCCATAATTCATTAACAACCTCAATCTTGCATATCTAGTACGGTAAATTTTTGTAATCGCATTCTGAGGTAGAGCAGGAAAATACTTTTTTAATTTTACAAGAGTGATGTCTATTTTCAAATGAGAATTGGAGAAGAGATTCAAAGAAGTGAGAAAGAGCAAAGAATTGCAAAAATATATACACAGATATCAGTTATTATGGGAAACTGAAAGAACCGACTTAAGTCATGGAGTATCGTTATCCGCCATTTGACCGGGATAAGAGAGACTAGAGAAATAAAACATAAAATAACATGACCAAAAGATTGATATCTTCTCCCAAGTGCAGGAGTATTGAAGTAATAAATAACCCAGCAAGACTGAAGTCAAACTACAGGGATGTTAACTATATAATAATAATAACAACAACGACAACAACAAAAAAAGATTAATGAAAGAAAATGAAAAGTATAAACAAAAGATTAATGAAAGTAAAACTTAAGCTTTACAAAAAAAAAATAGAATAAGAGCAAGAATATGATCTTGATCTGAAAACCAAGATGCCTAAATGCATGGCAAATGCCTCTTTTTATAGGCCAAAATTTTGAACTATTGATTTGATAACTAATTGTTGAGTGGGTAGCTAACTATTGATTTGGTATCAATCCTTACCTTGTTGTCTAAACAAAACATCATTGCTAACGTCAAAATTTGAACAAACTTAAATCATGAAAGTTCTAGAAAATTGTCTCATCTTTCTAACAAAAAAAAAAGATTAAGGTCATTTGTACTTCTAGAACTTAAGATATAGGCTAAACACTAAACAATGCTTGGGTTGTAGGACAGATTCAGACTTTTTCATTGTTGCTAAGATTTAGACTTCCAAACAACAGAATTGAGTCTTACATTTCACATGAAAGTTTTAGGCATATGTCTTAGCTTTTCATCCATATAAAGTAAACCTAAATCCAAGTTTTACCGCTCAAGTTATGATCCAATTACTGAATAGTTTTCCACTTGGGACTGAACCAGCATCTCATTTCTAAGCTTCACTCTCTATTTGTCTTCTTAATTTCAATAGTTGAACTACATTTAAGATGTAACATTTACCATAAATTAAAGGTATCTTATAGTATCGGACTTGTTATTATAAAACATGTTTTAGTTAAGGAGTTATTGATATTTGCAAAATACTGATATAAAACCTTGATAAAATACACTTTTAAGTACTAATCGCAAAACAATGTGAGAAAAACAATCAATTTTTATATATAGGATCACTTAATTCAATAAAATTATTTTCAACTGAAAAATTATCAAAGAAAACTTTCAAACGATGTCCATTTACCTTGAAAACATTGTCATTCTTTAGATTCTCAATATCACAAACCCCATATGGATACACATGTTTCATAATAAAAGGACCTCTCCATCTTGATCTTAGTTTTCTAGAAAATAAATGGAGTCGAGAATTATAAAACAAGACATTTTGACCAATATTAAATGTTTTTTTAGTATTTTCTTGTCATGAAACTTTTTTATTCTTGCTTTATGAATTCTTGAATTTTCATATGTATCCTTTTTTATTTTCTCAAGCTCATTTTTTTGTATTTTTCATAGTTGACTAGCATCATCAAGGTTTGAATTGAAAGCTTTAATAGTCCAATAAACTTTATGTTCAGGTTCCACAAGCAAGTAACAAGGTTTTTCATAGACCACTCTATTGGTGATATACCTAATGATTTTTTATAAGCAATTCGATAAGCCTAAGATGTATTATTAAGTCTTAAAGACTAGTCTTTTCTATTAGGGTTCACTATTTTCTCCGAGATTTGTTTGATCTTTCTATTAGCATGCTTTACTTATCCACTTGTCTGAAGGTGGTAAGGGGTGATAACTTTGTGTATGATTCTATATTTCTTCATTAAAGACTCAAATGACTTGTTGTAAAAATGTATTCTACCATCACTTATCATGGCTCGAGGAATTACAAATCGACTTAAAATATTTTCTTTCAAAAACTTTATCACTATTTTGTAATCATTGTTTTGATTTGGAATTGTCTTTATCCATTTTGAAATATAATCTAATGCGACTAATATGTACAAAAAACTAAATAATGGAGAAAATGGACCTATGAAATCTATACCCCAACAGTCAAAGATCTCAATGATAAAAATAGGATTTAAAGGCATCATGTGATGTTTTAAAATAGATCCCAACTTTTGACAATTTTTACAAGTCTTGCAGAATGTATGTGAGTCCTTGAACATGGTGGGCTAGTAAAATCCACTTTGTAAGATTTTTTTAATTGTCTTTCTTGATGAGAAATGACCCCCCATGTGCCTTAGAATGATAAAATTTAATTACACTACTTACCTCATTGTCAGGATTGTATTTTGAAAATATTTAATCAGGACAATATTTCAATAAATAACGGTTATCCCTATAAAAGTTATTTTCTTCATTTAAGAACTTTTTTTTGTCTTGGGTACTCTAATGAGCTGGCAATTGTCCTGAAATAAGAAAATTAACAATATTAGCAAACCAATGTAATGTAGAGATAGAAAATAAAGATTCATCGAGAAAGTAGTTATCAATTGGTGTGATGTCATATTTCAAATCTGTTGTCAATCTTGACAAATTATCTACAACAATATTTTCGGTGCCTTTTTTGTCTTTGATTGTAATATCAAATTCTTGAAGTAACAAAATTCACCACACTAATCTAACCTTCGAGTCTTTCTTAGAAAAAAGATATTTCAATGGTGCATGATCAGTAAAAACAACAAGTGAGCCAACAAGATAAGACCTAAATTTTTCACAAGTAATTCTTTTTCAGTGGTGGTGTAATTCATTTTAATATTATTTAAAGTTTCACTTGCATAGTAAATTACATAAGGTTTTTTATCTTTTTTTTTTCCAAAACAACGCCCACAACATAATCATAAGTGTCACACATTATTTCAAAAGGTAATAATCAATCAAGAGGTTGAATGACAAGAGGAGAAGTAAGCAAGTTTTTAAGTTTAACAAAGATTACTCAAGGGCTTAGATATTACACTAAAATCTTTGATGAACCTTCTATAAAAACCAACATGTCCTAACAATGATCTAACATATTTAATAGATTTTGGTGTTGGCAAGTTAACAATTAACTCGATTATAGATTTGTCAACCTTAATTCCTTTCGATGAAACAATGTGACCAATTACAATGTTGTTTGTTATCATAAAGTGACATTATTCTCAATTCAGTATAAGATTCTTCTCTTCACACCTGCTCAAAACCTTTTCTAAGTTAGTTAAACAATCATCAAATGAATCACTAAAAATAGAAAAATCATCCTTAAAAATCTCAAGAAAATGTTCAACCATATCACTAAATATACTAAGCATGCATATTTGAAACGTGGTCGGTGCATTACATAATCCAAAAGGCATCATTTGATATGCAAAACTACCAAATAGACATATGAAAATAGTCTTCTCTTGATCTTCCAATGCAATTTTAATTTGGTTATAACCTGAATAGCCATCTAGAAGATAATAAAATTCATGACTTACAACTCTTTCTAGGATTTGATCCATGAAAGGTGACACGACTAAAAGATTGATGTCTTCTCCCAAGTGCAGGAGTGTCGAAGTAATAAATAACCCGACAAGATCGGGGTCGAACCATAGAGAGGTTAATTGTACAAATTATAAACGACAATAGTACAACAACAATAATAATAATAATAACAACAACAATAATAATAGTAATAACAATAATAACAACAACGACAATAACAATAACAATAACAATAATAATAATAATAATAATAGTAGTAGTAGTAGTAGTAGTAGTAGTGGTAGTAGTAGTAGTAATAATAATAATAATAATAATACTAGTAGTAGTAGTAGTAGTAGTAGTAGTAGTAATAATAATAAAGAAAGAGAAGAAGAAGAAGATGATGAGAACTTGGAGATGGAAAATTAATGTAAGGATTAAACAATAATAATGACAAATGTCAAGGTTAGAGGTTCCACTAATGGTATGTCAAACAAGTATAGTATAAACTCTTATTATTCAATTGGAAACCACACATAAAGGAGGTTCCAATCTGATTATAGATTGTTAACATGATTACATTAGTCATCTTATTCAATTAATGCTAATACTTGTAAATCTCGTCAAGCATTCATGATTATAACTTATGTTAACAACAAATCAAGTTCCTTTCATAGCTCAGGTGTCGGTTATACCATACAGTATGGGCTATGAGAGTGCCAAGTATTTGTTGTACCAAGTGTTATACAACATAAATCAAGATTAGTCATTTAACAAGCAAAGTATTAAATAATGAACAAGATAACAAATACAAAACATGTTAGTATCAAACATTAAAGTCCATATTAAGTTTACACTATACTTATTCTTACACCATTAGTGTAGCCTTTTCACCTTGACATAATAAACTTAGCTATACATAATGAAAGAAAGAAAAATAAATAAACAAAATAAAAACATAAATAAGATAAAAGTTAACTAAGAAAATGAATGGAAATGAAAGACATAAACTTGATATTAATGAAAGCAAAGCATAAGCAATACAAAAAATACAAAGAGAGAAAGGAAGAGCATGATCTTGATCTGGAAACCAAGATGCCTAAATGCATGGCAAATGCCTCCTTTTATAGGCCAAAATTGGGAACTATTGATTTGATGACTAATTGATGAGTGGGTGGCCAACTCTTGACTTGGTGACAATCCTTATCTTCTCTTGTCTGCCCAAAACATCATTAATAACGTCAAAATTGGAGCCACTTGAAAACATAAAAGTTGTAGGCAATTGTCTTCGCTTTCTTGTGTAAACAATTTAGCTCATTTGGACATCTAGTACTCCAGATATGGCCAAAATACTGAACAGTGCTCGGGCTGGAGGACAGATTCGGGCTTCTTTGTTGTTGCTACAATTTGGACTTGAAAATGGACTCTTTAGATCTTGGGCTCTATATGAAAGTTTTAGGCCTATATCTTAGCTTTCCATCCATATAAAGTAGACCTAAATCTGAGATCTATAAATCCAGATATGACCTAATTACCAAACAGTATTCCAGTTTGGATTGCACCGACATCTCTTTTCTAAGTTTGGCCATCTCTTTATCCTTTCAATTTCAGTTCTTAAATTCATCAATCAATCCTTTCATTTATATGATAGGCCTGCATTTAAAATGAACATTTACCACAAATTAAAGGTATCATATATTATTATAAAACATGTTTTAGTTAAGGAGTTATTGATACTTCAAGTGCAAAATGATGGTATAAAACCTTGATAAAAATGTACTTTTAAGTACTAATCACACCCCCCAACCAGCTTATTACTAGTCCCTAGTAATCAAAGCGTTAAAATAGAAAAACAATTTGCAAATTCCACAAAGCAAGGTATTCATCATTTAACTTCCATTAATCTATCTAGATAAACAAACTCTCATTAAATTTATATATCTGCTCAATACATCTTAACAAGATATTAATAAACCTTTCTTTTGTGCTCAATATATCAACACATAATTATGGGGCTTTTCTTGGAAGAAAATAAAATTTTTATTCTAATGTTTAAGGTTAACTTCCTTGGGTTGGGATAATTATTTTTTTCTTCTTTTTTTTCTTTTTTTTAAATATATATACATATAACTTAAAACACCATGCATCTTTAACCCATATAACGAGCTTTCGGCTAATGACTCCAAGACTAGTTGGTCTTAGGGCATTAGGTGTTAAGACACCCCTACGAGCTTAGTAACTCGGGTCACAGATACTGATATGTAGATAGTGCAATGTTTGATTCCCTTAAGCTTTTCTCCTCAACCCATGTAACAAGCGTTGGGCCAATAGCTCCCAAGTCAGTTAACTTTAGGGTATTATGTGTTAAAACACCCCTTCGGGCTTAATTGCTTGGGTTAGGGAGGCTACGAAACCAAACTTATCTACATTTTTATTATCATCATTTTTTTTATTTTATTTTTTTGCTTTTTTTTGTGTTTTTTTTTCAAATTATATACTATCCCTTTCCCTTGGTTATTACCTTTAACAAAAGAACATAATTAATGTAATAATCCAATGTGCAACCCACAATCATATATTAAAGTGTGTTTGTGAAAATTAAGATTTAAGAATACATGTTAAATCAGTATATGAGCAGAATTAAGTGATAATAATGCGAGAGTTTGTAAACCTGAATATTTCATGAAGTATTATAATAAACCTTGTTAAGAATGATTACTAAGATGCGTCTCAAGAGTCAAAAGAGCTCTTTTACTCTGTCATCCTAGTAACAACAATTTTGCACATGCTTTATGAAACAGAAAACAACTTTTTTTTTTCAACTACTACCCTCTCCCCCCAACCAAAACTAGACATTGTCCTCAATATTTAAAGGTAGAAAGATAGAGTATAGAAGATATCTCCTAAAATAATGAACATTGACAAACCTGAAACACACTTAAACAAATATAAAAAACAACAAAAAACTAATATTATGCTATTTATAAAATCAAAAGACACAAATTTTTACAAGCTAAGACTCAAATCACAGTTGTTATTGTGGCTCACATCTTCCCTTGGTTTTACATCCAAGAACGGCTTAAACGCCCTTTATGGGTCGGGGATCGGCTTCCCATCTAGCTTTCTTAAAAACTGGCAAACAGGGTCTTTTTTAGTCAGATTCCCAAGACTATGTCAAGCATGTTCTTTATGAAAATGGGTTCCTAAGTTATGAATTGCACGATGCTTATCTCGACTATGATGAGACTTAAGAGTCAATAGAAGATTATCTAAAGACTCTCTGTGTTTTGAAATAAATCCCACCTTTTGACAATTTTCACAATTTTTGCAAAATGCATGTGATTCCTTGAATATGGTAGACCAATAAAATCTGCTTTGTAAGATTTCTACAATCCTTTTTTTTTACGATAAATGATTCCCATGTGCCTTAGAGTGACAAAATTTAATGAAATTACTTACCTCATTGTTGGGAATGCATTTTTGAAATATTTGATCAGGACAATAATTGAATAAATAAGGGTTATCCCAAGAAAAATTTTGCACGTTGCTCAAAAATTGTCTTTTGTCTTCGATACTCCAGTGAGTTGGCAAAAATCCTGAAGCAAGAAAATTGATCTTTTTAGCAAACCAAGGCATTGAACTAAGAGAAAGTAAAGATTCATCAGGAAAGTAATCATCGATTGGTGCGATGTCGAGTGTTAAATTTGTTGTCACTTTTGATAAAAGATCCGCATCAACATTTTCGGTGCCTTTTTTATCCTCGATTTCTTCCTGATTGGTCATGGCATGAGAAAATAGAAGATTTAAGATGTAACATTTTATAATAACAGTTTTTAAAGAAGTTTTTTTCATCTCACAGAATAAACTCTTTCAAAAGATAAATCACCATTTTCACTCAAAAACCAAGAGAAACATTTTACCAATGTTGGGATAGGTATCGAGACTTGCTTAGTACTTGCCCTCATCATGGTTTTGAAACATGGAGATTGGTTTCATATTTTTATGAAGGGTTAACACCTAGAGATAGACAAATGGTTGAATTGATGTGCAATAGAACTTTTGAAGATAAAGACCCTGATGAAGCAATGGAGTACTTAGACTTGTTAGCTGAAAATACTCAAAATTGGGACACCACGGGTACTTATGAGGCACCAAGTAAAACTCAACCTCATACATCTAGTGGAGGTATGTACAACCTTGCCCAATTATAACCCATACTCGCAAACATACAACCCTGGTTGTAGAAATCATCTAAATTTCAATTGGAAAAGTGATAATGCACAAACTTCACCACCACAGTTTCAAGCACACCATAATTTCCAAAATTCTTATGGATATGTACCTTCTTATGCTCCACCTCTTAGAAGTAATTTTGAGGAAACTTTGTATGCATTCATTGAAAAGCAAGAGACAATCAACACTCAACTTACTCAAAGCATAACAGATTTTAAAGACACTCTTACAAAATTCACATCTGCTCTCAGTTTTCAAGAGCAAGGTAAGTTTCCATCTCAACCACAGCAAAATCTCAAGGGGCAATATGATGCAAATGCAAGTAGTCTTGGAAGTCAACACATGGATTAAGTCAAATCAGTTATCACTCTTTGTAGTGGTAAGGTTATTCAAAAACCAATTCTTGAACCTTGTGAGAAAGATGATGAGTCAATCTCTAAGGGTAAGGAAGGGGTTGAATCTGAACATTGCAAAGAAAAGACTGATTCCCCTCCAGCACTTCCATTTTCTCATGCCATGACCAATCAGGAAGAAAGCGAGGATGAAAAAGGCACCGAAAATGTTGATGCAGATCTTTTATCAAAATTGACAACAGATTCGACACCCAACATCACACCTATCAATGATTACTTTCCTGATGAATCCTTACTTTCTCTTAGTTCAATGCCTTGGTTTGCTAAAAATATCAATTTTCTTGCTTCAGGATTTTTGCTAGCTCACTAGAGTACCGAGGACAAAAGAAAATTTTTTAGCAATATGCAAAATTTCTATTGGGATGACCCCTATTTATTCAATTATTGTCCTGATCAAATATTTCAAAAATGCATTCTCGACAATGAGGTAAGTAATTTCATTAAATTTTGTCACTCTAAGGCACGTGGGGATCATTTCTCGTAAAAAAAGGATTGTAGAAATCTTACAGAGTGGATTTTACTGGCCCACTATATTCAAGGAGTCACATGCATTCCGTAAAAACTGTGAAAATTGTCAAAAGGTAGGATTTATTTCAAAACACAGAGAGTCTTTAGATAATCTTCTATTGACTCTTAAGTCTCATCATAGTCGAGATAAGTATCGTGCAATTCATGACTTATGAACCCATCTTCATAAAGAACATGCTTGACATAGTCTTGGGAATCTGACTAAAAAAGACCCTGTTTGCTAGTTTTTAAGAAAACTAGATGGGAAGCCTGTCCCTAACCCATAGAGGGCGTTTAAGTCGTTCTTGGACGTAAAACTAAGGGAAGATGTGAGCCACAATCACAACTACCTATACATAAACATTTTTTTTAAAATAAATAAATAAACAGAGAGTGTGTGTGTGTGTGTGTGTTTGAGACTCCAGCTGGCCTACATATATGTGGTATGATTACCTTTTTAATTTTTCATCTATAAAATCCCCTCTTCCTTCCTTTCATTTCTACTCAACTCATACATTCAACAAATACAAAAGTGTGTAGAAATGGCAAGTTCCTTGGGTCATCATATAAGAAATATTTGTGTTTTTGGTGAATCTAGTCATGGGAAAGAAAAGGAGTTTTTAGAATTAGCAAATCATCTTGGTCAAGTGCTAGTTGAGAGAAAGATTCATTTAGTATATGGGGGAGGCAGTCTTGGGTTAATGGGAGGTGTGTCAATAACTACATTTTTAGGAGGTAGTCAAGTTTTGGGGGTCGTCCCCGAAGCTTTAGCACAAGGGGACATCATTGGAAAAACAATTGGAGAGGAACTTCAGGTCTCCACAATGTCAGCTCGAATGAATGCAATGTTTAACCATGCTGATGAGATCTTTACCAAGTGGTTTAGACACATTGGAAGAGATCTTTCATATCTCCTCTTAGGCCCAACTGCACATTCACCATAAACTCATAGGTTTGTTAAATGTTAATGGTTATTATGATAAGTTGTTATCTTTTCTTGATCATACTGTGGAACAGGAATTTCTAACATCTTCTGCACGAAAAATCATAATCTTTGCTGCTACTGTTGAACAATTGATTGACCAACTACAATATTTCATTTCTGTGATTGATCCCTTCATGAGTCGCATAAATTGGTCATCTAAGGAAAGCCGTAAAAAGCTTAAATTAGATTTGAGCCTTCATTTATGAATCTTTGTGTCTTTTGGTTGTATTATTATGTTTTGTTGTTTCTTATATTTGTTTCAGTGTGTTTCAGTTTTGTCAATGTTCGTTATTTCAGGTGATATCTTATATACACTATCTTTCTACCTTAGAACATTGAGGACAATGTCTCGTTTTGGTTGGGGGGAGAGGGTAGTAGTTGATAAAAAAAAAATTGTTTTCCATTTCATAAAGCATATGCAAAATTGTTGTTACTAGGATGACGGAGTAAAGAAGCTCTTTTGTTAAAGTGACTCTTGAGACGCATCTTAGTAACCATTCTTAATAAGGTCTATCATAATACTTCTTGAAATATTCAGGTTTACAAACTCTCACATTGTTATCACTTAATTCTGCTCATATACTTATTTAACATGTATTCTTAAACCTTAATTTACAGACACACACTTTAACATATGATTGTGGGTTGCATATTGGATTATTACATTATTTATGTTCTTTTGTTAAAGGTAACAACTAAGGAAAAGAGATTGTATATAATTAAAAAAAACAAAAAAAACAAAAAAATGATAATAATAAAAATGTAGATAAGTTTGGTTTCGTAGCCTCCCTAACCTAAGCAATTAAGCTTGAAGGGGTGTTTTAACACCTAATACCCTAAAGTCAACTGACTTGGGAGCTATTGGTCAAACGCTTGTTATATGGGTTGAGGAGAAAAGCTTAAGAAAATCAAACATTGCACTATCTACATATCAGTATCTGCGATCCGAGTTACTAAGCTCGTAGGGGTGTCTTAACACCTAATGCCCTAAGACCAACTGGTCTAGGAGTCATTAGTTGAAAGCTCGTTACATGGGTTAAAGATGCATGATGTTTTTAAATTATATGTATATATATTTAAAAAAAAAAGACAAAAATAATAATCTCAACCCAAGAAAGTTAACCTTAAACATTAGAACAAAAATTTTGTTTTCTTCCAAGAAAAGCCCCATAATTATGTGTTGATATATTAAGCACAAAAGAAAGGTTTATGAATATCTTGTTAAGAGGTATTGAGCAGGTATATAAATTTAACAAGAGTTTGTTTATCTGGATAGATTAATGGAAGTTAAATGATGAATACCTTGCTTTGTGGAATTTGCAAATTATTTTTCTGTTTTAACGCTTTGATTACTAGGGACTAGTAATAAGCTGGTTGGGGGGTGTGATTAGTACTTAAAAGTGCATTTTTATCAAGGTTTTATATCATCATTTTGCACTTGAAGTATCAATAACTCCTTAACTAAAGCATGTTTATAATAATATATCTAATAATATAAGATACCTTTAATTTATGGTAAATGTTCATTTTAAATGTAGGCCTATCACATAAATGAAAGGATTGATTGATGACTTTAAGAACTTAAATTGCAAGGGCAAGGAGATGACCAAAATTAGAAAAGAGATGTCGGTGCAATTCAAACCGGAACACTATTCGGTAATTGGGTCATATCTGAAGCTATAGATCTCAAATTTAGCTCTACTTTATATGGATGGAAAGGTAAGATATAGGCCTATAACTTTTATATGGAGCTCAAGATCTAAAAAGGTCATTTTCAAGTCCAAATTGTAATAACAACAAAGAATCCCGAATCTGTCCTCCAGCCCGAGCACTATTCAATATTTTGGCCATATCTAGAGTTCTAGAAGTCCAAATGAGCTGCAATTTTTACACAAGAAAGCTTAGACAATTTCCTACAACTTTCATGTTTTTGAGTGGCTCTATTTTTGACGTTATCAATGACGTTTTGGGCAGACAAAAGAAGATAAGGATTGTCACCAAGTCAAGAGTTGGCCACCCACTCATCAATTAGTCATCAAATCAATAGTTTTCAATTTTGGTCTATAAAAGGAGGTATTTGCCATGCATTTAGGCATCTTGGTTTCCAGATCAAGATCATGCTCTTGTTTTCTCTCTTTGTATTTTTTGTAATGTTTATACTTTGCTTTCCTTAACATCAAGTTTATGTATTTCAATTCCTTTCTTTTGCTTTGTTAACTCTTATCTTAGTTATGTTCTTATTTTGTTTGTTTATTTTTCTTTCTTTTATTATCTCTAGCTAAGTTTGTTATGTCAAGGTGAAAAGGTTACACTAATGGTGTAAAAATAAGTATAGTGTAAACTCAATATGGACTTTAATGTTTGATACTAACATGTTTTGTATTTGTTATCTTGTTCACTCTTTAATACTTTGCTTGTTAAATGACTAATCTTGATTTATGTTGTATAACACTTGGTACAACAAATGCTTGGCACTTTTATAGCCCATACTGTACGGTATAACCGACACCTGAGCTATTAAAGGAACTTGATTGTTGTTAATATACGTTATAATTATGAATGCTTGACGAGATTTACAAGTACTAGCATTAATCGAATAAGATGACTAATGTAATCATGTTAACAATATATAATCTGATTGGAACCTCCTTTATGTGTGGTTTCCAATTGAAAATAAGAGTTTATACTATACTTGTTTGACATACCATTAGTGGATCCTCTGACCTTGACATTGTTTGTTATCATTGTTAAATCTTTACGTTAATATTTCATCTCAAAGTTCTCATCATCTTCTTCTTTTTCTTTATTATTATTATTATTATTATTATTATTATTATTGTTATTATTATTATTGTTATTACTATTGTTGTTGTTGTTGTTGTTGTTGTTGTTGTTGTTGTTGTTATTGTTGTTGTATTATTGTTATTTATAATTTGTACAATTAACCTCCCTGTGGTTCGACCCTGATCTTGCCGGGTTATTATTACTTCGACACTCCTGCACTTGGGAGAAGACATCAATCTTTTAGTTGTGTCACGCAGTTTCACTAGAAATGGTTTGAAATTGATCATGAACTAATTTTTCAGTAAAGTCTACTTCTTGTAAATCATTATCTTCAAGTTGCTTGCAAAAGTTAAAAATATTCATCTCTAATGTCATATTTCCAAATGATAGCTTCATTAGTCTATTCCTGCAATTGATCAATGCATTAGAATTGCAAAAAACAGACGTCCTAAAATAACAAAAAATGAATTATATGCTTCAATAGGTTGTGTGTCTAAAAAAATAAAATCCACAGGATAAATAAATTTATTGACTTGTACTAACACATCTTCAACTATTCCTTTAGGCATTTCTACAAATCTATCAGCAAATAAGAGAGTTATATAATTTGATTTTAACTCACCTAGATTGAAACTTTGAAAGACTGAAAATGAAAGTAAATTCACACTAGCTCCAAGATCAAATGAGGCTTTTTTAATTTTATGTTCTCCAATAAAGAAAAAAATTATAGGACAACCAAGGTCTTTATATTTCAAAGCATTATTGTTTTGAAGAATGACACTTACTTGTTCGACTAAAAAGACTTTCTTTTTCACATTCAATTTTCTCTTCACAGTGCACAGATCTTTTAAAAATTTACATAAGAAGGTACTTGTTTAATAGCATCTAGTAAACATATATTAATCATTACCTGTTTGAAAGTTTCAAAGATTTCAGAGTTGTGATTGACTTTTCTTTGGTCATGGTATGAGAAAATGGAAGTGCTAGCTAGAAATCAGTCTTTTCTTTGCAATGCTTAGATTCAACCCCTTCCTTACCTCAAAGATTAATTCATCATCTTTTTTACAAGGTTTAAGAATGGGTTTTCCAATAACCTTATCATTGTGAAGAGTACTGATTGATTTGACTTAATTCATGTGTTGGCTTCCGGAACTACTTGTATTTACATTGTATTGCACCATGGAATTTTATTGTGGTTGAGATGGAAACTTACCTTTCTCTTGAAAACTAAGAGCAGATGTTAATTTTAGAAGAGTATCTTTAAAATTTGTCATTCTTTGAGCAAGTTGAGTATTAATTGTCTCTTGCTTTTCAATAAATGCATGCAATGTTTTCTTAAGATTTCTTCTAGGAGGTGGAACATAAGGAGTTACATATCTATGAGAATTTTGGAAATTATGGTGTGCTTGAAATGGTGGCTATGATGTTTATGCATTATTGTTATCACTTTTCCAACTGAAATTTAGGTTATTTCTCCAACCAGGGTTATATATTTGGGCCTTTGAAAACTGTTTAAAACATGAGCTTGTTCATTGAGGCATTCCCTAAAAAAAAACAAAGTTGGACAGTCATTAGTTTAATGTTCATTGGTTTCACAGATTTGACATACAATGTCTGAACAAATTTTAATTGACCACTCTTTTTTAATTCTAGTGCCTCCATTTTTCTAGCTAAAAATACAAACTTGGCTTGGAGGTTATAATCTTCCTTACAGTTGTACACACCTCCACTAGATGTATAAGGTTGATTTTTACTAGTTGTCTCATAAATACCTACGCATTTTGAGCATTTTCAACTAATAAGTCTAAGTACTCCATTGCTTCATCAGGGTCTTTATCTTCAAAAGTTCTATTGTATATCAATTCCACCATTTGTCTATCTTTAGATGTTAACTCTTTATAAAAATATGAAACCAATCTCCATGTTTCAAAACCATGATGAGGGCAAGTATTAAGCAAGTCTCGATACCTATCCCAATATTGATAAAATATTTCTCCTAGATTTTTAGTGAAAGTGGTGATTTATCTTTTGAAAGTGTTTGTTTTATGAGAAGTGAAAAACATCTTTAAAATATGTTGTTGTCATTTCATCCCAAGTATGAATGAATCTTGGTCTCAAATTTTATAACCGTGTTTTAGCTTTATCTTTTAATGAAAAAGAAAAAAACTTTAATCTAATTGTGTTCATGCTACAATTTGAGTCATTATAGGTGTTATAGACCTCCTTAAATTCTCTTAAATGCAAGTATGGATTTTCTAAATTTAAGCCATGAAAAGAAGGTAAAAGTTGAATAATGTCCGGCTTAAAATTGAAATGAGATGCATCAAGAGGGAAAACAATGCATCAAAGTGCACTTATTCTTGTGGGATTCATGTGGTCTCTAAGTGTTCTGACACAGTTATTCTCATTATAAAGCGGCTAGTTATCTTCTCCAGTCAAATTTTATAAAAATAATAAGGATGCCCTACAAAGTCTACAACTTAATATACGTGACCAAACACTCATACATATGTAGAAAGAGAATAAAAGGAAGAAGAAAAAGAAAAGAAACAAAGTTAGATACAAGAAAAGTGAAAAGTGAAACTAAAGTAAAAATTATAATTTATACAAGAATTTACCACCCCGGCAACTGCACCAAAAACTTGACATAACCAAAAGATTGATGTCTTCTTCCAAGTATAGGAGTGTCAAAGTAATAAATAACCCGACAAGACTAGGGTCGAACCACAATGAGGTTAACTATATAATAATAATAATAATAATAATAATAATAATAAAAAATTAAAAAGGACTTTGAGATTATAAGATTAATATGAGGATTAAACAATGATAAAAAAAAATGTCAATATTAGAGGATCCACTAATGGTATTTCAAACAAGTATAGTATAAACTTCTTTTATTACTCAAGTGAAAACCACAAACAAAGAAGGTTCCAATCAGATTATAAATTGTTAATATGATTACATTAGTTATCTTATTTGAATAATGCTAATACTTGTAAATATTGTCAGGTATTCATGATTATAACTTATATTAACAACAAATCATGTTTTTTTTCATAGCACAAGTGTCGGTTATACCATATAGTTGAATAAGTATTAAAAGTGAATAAGATAACAAATATATAACATATTAGTATCAAATATTAAAGTCCATATTGAGTTTACACTATACTTATTCTTACACCATTAGTATAATCTTTTCATCTTAATATAATAAAGTTAACTAAACATAATAAAAGAGAGAAACATAAATAAGCAAGATAAGAACATAAATAAGATAAAAGTTAACTAAGTAAAGAAAAGAAAATAAGAAGCATAAATAAGAGATTAATACAAGAAAAACTTAAGCATTACAATAATAAGAGCAAGAATATGATCTTCATCTGAAAATCAAGATGCCTAAATGCATGACAAAAACCTCTTTTATAAGCTAATATTGAAAACTATTGATTTGATGACTAATTATTAAGTGGGTGACCAACTTTTGACTTGGTGACAATCCTTTTCTTCATGTCTGCCAAAAACATCATACTAACATTATAATTCAAATAGACTTGATTATGAAAGTTCTAGAAAATTATCTCAGGTTTTTTTAAAAAAAAATTTAGTCATTTAGACTTCTAGAACTCAAGATATGGGTTAAACACTTAACAATGTTTGGGCTGCATGACAGATTCAGACTTTTCCATTATTGCTAAATTTTGGACTTTTAAATAGCAGAATTAAGTTTTACCTTCCCATGAATGTTTTAGGCCTATGCTTTAGCTTTCTATTCATATAAAACAAACTTAAATCCAAGTTCTACAGCTCCAAATATAGCCCATATCTGAACAGTGTTCCAGTTTAGACTGAACTGACATCTCTTTTCTAAACTTCATCCTCTCTTTGTCTTCTCAATTTCAGTAGTTGAACTCATCAATCAATCCTTTGATTTATGTGATAAACTGTATTTAAGATGAACATTTACCATAAATTAAAGGTATCCTATAATATCAAACTTGTTATTATAAAACATGTTTTAGTTAAGGAGTTATTAATACTCCAAGTGCAAAATGTTGATATAAAACCTTAATAAAAATACATATTTAAATACTAATTAGAAGTCATTATTATTGTTCACGATTGAAAAGAATGAGAGGTGAAACCTCGATGTTGTGATCACTACTGGTTGAGTGCCGAGGAGAAGAGTTCATTATGTTTCCTTATGTGGGATGCGAATTGATAGTGTTTTTAATGAGAGGCTATGCAAATGTTCCCTTTCCATTCTTAAAGCTTAGCACTTGTTCAAGTAGATTCATGAGTCTAGCTATTTTATTTTTACTACTCTTAATTTTCTTTTGACAATTAGCCTCTCTCTAACCTTTTTCTTCATTTTCATCTCCTTTTTTTCAATCAGGTGTAATAGAGCTTACGTGTAGGAACCTACTTTTCAACATGGTACATGTATGCATAAATTTTCAAAGTGATGACCATCATGTCACCCATAAATCTTGCATTTAAGATGCTTTAAGAAGAGCTTGTTTTAAAGGAAAAAATGTATAAGGAGTATACATCCTAAATGAAGGTTCTAATCTTTTGATATAAGATTAAATTTAAAGACAACATAGTAGCATCCTTTTATAGGTGGAATGTGGAAGAAAAGCATATATGGAGGCACAAGATAAGTTGACAAATGAGTTTGACAAGGTCACAATTAGGAGTTTTATGTTTCATGACTAATCCATACGCTTTTTTCATGAAAATATAACATTTTTCTTTATGTACCAACTAGTTATTTGACTTGTAATTTGTCATGGCTTGAATAAATTTTGTTTCTTACAAACAAAAAAAATATGCAAGCTTTTCAAATTATTTTTTTGTTAAAAAAATCTAATTATAAATCAAACAGCTTATGCATGCATGCAATTAAATACTTTGAGAATCATTTGTGTCAATAAATACAAAAAAAAAAAAACAAAGTGTTAATATGTTTATTTGACTCCCTCTCGCAGCAAGTCAAATAATTTTTTTCTAATGCTAAAAAATTAATGTGTAGGTGTGATTTATATTTTTTTTAACAATGAGTAAAAAATATAATCGTACATTAAATAGTTGATACTGACATATAATAAAATATAGTAAAGATCATATATATTAACAAAAATATATAAGATTTCAAGTTAATTTTTAACATAGCAAATGAATGGAACAATATTGCAATTGTGATGGTGAAACACAATCTCCTTAGTCTATGTATAATATTTTAAAAAAAATGTATAGAAAACAAATAACAAAATAAATTACAAAAGAATAAAGATAAAGAACAAAAAAGGTATAAATAGGCCAAATATAAAGTGACAAATATTCAAAGTGTAAAAAATAAAAAATAAATTTTTTTTCCAAAAAAAAGAGTGTAAAGAAGAAAAACAGAAAAAACTAAAAATTACAAAAAAAAATGAAGATAAGAAAAAAAAAAGATAGTGATATATAAGCCAAGTGTAAAATGATAAAAATGCATAGTATAAAGAGAAACAAAAAATAAAAAAAAATTTGTTTTTGTAAAACAAAACTAAAAAGTTCTAATTGTACAACTACTACAGTAATATACAGTAAAATAATTTTAAAATTTATAATTATATTATTTTTATTGGAAAGCACCATTTTATTTTAGTATATATATTAGTTATTTGACTCACACTTTACCTCGGATCAAATAACTGTTTTTGGAAGAAAAAAATATGCAAACTTTTCAAATGTGTTTTTTTTAATTTAATTATAAATAAAAAAGGCTATAAATGTATTTAATTAAATACATTAGGAACAATTTGTGTCCATAAACACAAAAAATAAAGAGTTAACATATCTATTCAACTTATCTTGCTGCAGGTTGGATTTTTTTTTTCTAATTCAAAATAATTAATGTGCAATTGTTGTTAACATGTTTTTTGATATTGTGTAAAAAATATAACCGTGAATAAAAAAGTCGATGCTTACATCTAATAAAATAAAATAAAAATTAAATGTGTTAATAAACACATGTAAGATCTCAAGATAATTTTTAATTTAGCAAAAGAATAAAACAATGTTGCAATTGCTACGATGAAATACCTTTTTTTTAGTTTTTGCATAATAAAAATTAAAAAATAAATTACAAAGAATAAAAATAAAAACAAAAATAATGGTATAAATAGATAAAGTGTAGAGTGATAGATATTTAAAAACATTCCTTGAGTCCGATCTCGGTTCAAAAAAGAAAGATCTATTTAAAAACATCTTATAAACCACCTTAATAAAAATATATCTAATCTTAAAATAATATTTGTTTGGTCAAAAAATTAAAAAACTACCCTAAATGAAAAACATTCTTTTAAGTTTTATTTATATTTTTTAACAATATTAGGAGCAATAAACACCTAAATAGAATTTTTATCATCAAATAGAATTTATTCATACCAAGATTGACTTTTATAGTTCTTGAAACATGGATAATCAATAAATTTTTTTTATCATTTTCCAGAAAGTCTATCTCCACTCTCTTAAAAAAAGGAATTGTAAGGTGAATAAAATAAAATTTCAAATCAAAAGATAAATTTTTCAAACTTAAAATTGACATTTAAAAACTTATGTAGTAAAAAATCATCTAAAAAACATTTTAAAAATAAAATAAAAAAACTGAAGTTTTATTTAGCTATCAAATTTGGTTATTATAATTTCTAATTAAAAAAATATAAATTTAATATTTTTTTTCAAAATAAACACACTTTTAAAATTTAATTAAAAACTCATTCTTAAATAGCCAATGACCCTGCGAATAAATCTCTCGTGAAATTGATATATATCATATAAACAGGCTTATAATGTGGTTAGCCACATAAATAAATAAAATTTATATATTTTTAAAATTAATTTAAAAGAACTTAGTTTTAGTCAATGTAATAATTGATTTAATAATATCATTTATCCTCGAGTACGTGCATCAATCAGCAACCATGCCCCTGACCCTGACCTTGAGAGTTGAGATGTTAAATCAAAGGATATGTGGCCACAATTACCTGCCCATCTGCATGCACAAGAATCCAAGCCCAAGGAATTCCTCCATGGCTCTTTTTAGGATCATCAAGAAAGACATGCTCATGAGTCCAGGGCCTATACGGGGAACACACCGAGCCCATTGTAGTGTTCTTTGTTCTGGGTGGAGCTAAGAACTCCTCCATGTCGGCCGTCAACCGCCACAGATGAAGGGGAGGCGCCTGGTGGACCTGTAACTGAGTGGTGTCCCTGATTAATTAATAACCCCTATCTTTATTTATTTAAGAAACACCAAGGGTGGTGGAGGGTGGAGATGAAAGAGCTGCCTTGTCATGCTCGCCTGCTCGCGCAGATAAACAAACACTAGAAATAATTCCATCTTGCGTTTGTGCCCTGGACTGCGAGTATAGACGGTCCCTCCCTTGAGTGTCTAAACAACAACGTTTGTCTAATAGAGGAGCATCATGACCTCTTAACACAATGTATCGAATATTGTTCTTAAATCAATTTATTTGAGACCAAATATTCGTGTGGATCAATTTTCTTTTCCTTTTCCTTTATCTAACCGGCCGTCCCAATAATTGAGGGACAAATCCATCAGTCGATCTAAACCATTGATCAAGTGGCAAGAATGAAAGGCTGATATGGCACGGTTGAGCAGTCTTGTCTGAAGCAAGAGAACAGCAGGGAAGTAGACAATCGCAGGATGGGGACTCCACAATTGACTAAGGGTACCTTCCAATCATGTGGGCATCAGAAATTCTCAGGGCCATTGGCATAAAAATTCAAGCTTTCACTTGCCATTGGCTACCTTCACCGGGTCAAAATCACTTACAAAAAGTTCAATTTTAAGCCATCATAACTTTTGGTTTAAAAACCACTTACAAAAAGCTGATTTTTTCGAGTCATAAATCTTGTGTAGTTTATATATCTATTTTATATTTTAATTTTACTTGTTATATTTTTTTTCTATGATTATGATAATTATTGACTCTTAAGTTTATTTTATTTCTCTAATGTTCTCACGGGCAAATTTTAAATCAAGTATTTAAGGTTGTCCATTCATGTATTGTTTTAATAATATTTTAAATTTTAAATTTTTTTTATCTACAATGATGTTGTTGTTATCTTTTAAAATTTTTTTTAATTATTATTATGTGCATATAAACTTTATTTTTCATCAAATGTTGCATTTTTAACCAATAATATACCAAGAAATTATGTTGCATCCGATATATTTATTTATGATGACAAAGTTTTTTATATAAACAAATTTAATTTTTATATTTTTGAAGGCTTAGAACAATCATGGACTGTTTTTATATAATACCATTCAAGTTTTTATCTAATTTATTTATAATAAACCTATTTAGAGTGCATAAATACGTTAATCAGACAAATTTTAGTTTTAATATATGAAAATGATTAGAAAATACTTTTATCACTCAAATTCAAAATATTTTTAGTTGCCTCTTTCAAAAGATCATTGATAAAAAACAATTAATTTTTTTTTATATAAAATTATTATCTAATCTAGAGTTGAAATTTTATAAAAAGTCGTGAAAGAATTATTTTGGCATCAATTCGATAGTCGAAACATGGATGTTCAAACAAAGTTGCTCTATGGAAAAGCTAGTACACAAATATTATCAAATATTATCACAATTGAAAAAAGAAAGAAAGAATATAAGAGTGTTAATGCTATTTTATTAAAACCTATATCTGCCCAATAGGTTGATGAGGGACTTAGTCAACTCGATATTAAATCAATTTGAATTGAAAAGGAAGAAAATTGGGTAACCTGATAAAAAACTCATGTTGATTTAGTCAAAACTTGATCATCAAACCATTGACTTTTTTTTTAAAAGAAAAAGAAAAATAAAGTTTACTCGGATCGACCCTCTTGGGCTTTGCTCTGAGTCAATTCCAGAATCAATTTTTAAAACAATAATCGATGCTAAATTGGTTGGCGAGGCTTTGAAAGAATAACAAGACATGGTTGAACCAAAAAAAGAATTCCTTTTCTTCCATAATAAACAAAGAAATGTGTTCCAAATAGTATAAGAAAAGAGTCAACACAAATATCAGCGGGGTCATGAATTTAATCAACTTATTAGGAGTTTTATTGAAATTGAACTCAACCCAAGCCTTAAATCACCAGGGTTACAAATCAATCAGCCAGGTTAGTTGGATTTTAAAAGAATGATTAAACCTAGTGAAATAGGTAGACTTTGAAACATGATATAATCATACTAACATTACACAACACTAACCCTACCTATCTATTGTTTTTACTTTAGTCATAATTATTAAATTTAGTCTAACATGTTGATCCGGTGATTTAGAGACTGATCTATGTTGAGTTTTCTTTCAAATCATTTTAAAAGTTAATATAATCAACTTGATAACCACTAGTTGATATGATTGACTTGGCCAAATTCGAGTGACATCCAACTAGGTCAATTTTAATAATTTTTCTCTTTTTTTGTCCAAAATAACATTCTTGTAGTTTTTAAATTGTCTAAAAATGAAATGTTTTGAGATAAAATTAAGTTAACTTGTTTGTTAGTGAGTTAAGTGTATAAACTTACAACCTAGACTTAATTAGATTGGATATAATAACCATGACCTTAACACTCCCCATCTTAGAGCATCTCGAACGAGAGAGCTATAATAAAGAGCCAAAAAAATAACAAAATGGATCTTTATTTATTGATTTCGATTCTCCTAAAGGATAGCTATATGAGATGTTAAAATATATTTTGTCAAAATAGAAGGTCATTCCATATGCTTTTTTTAGAGAAGTTAAAAAATGGAGGGAAAAATTTAACTATGTTTTCTCTTTAAAAATTCCCCATCTCTTTAATTTTATGTAAAATACAAAATATCTTGTTAAAATGGTTTTTTTCATTAATGTATCACGTGGAAAAAGAAGAAGTTAAATGAAACTATTCAACATGTTATAATGATCATGCAATGTTTTGAAAGGAAAAGAGAGATTTTAGTTAAAAAAAACTCAACAATGCCTTTGAAAGAGTAGTTATTAACTATAAATGAATGACAGATACTATGATAAATTGCATAAGATTGATAAATATAAATAAAAAGGGAAAAAAGAAGAAGAGAGATTAGAATTTAGAGAGAGAATTGAAACAAAGGAATGAGAAGAAGAAAGAAGAGATACAAAAAGTTAAAAGAAACAAGTTATTAAGGTAAGAATTATGCTTTTATATGTATAATTGTTGTTATTAGTTAAGATTTTGATTTTGATAAGATTTAGGGTTTTGAAGTTTATGATTTTTAGTTAAATTGATTGGTTAATTGAACTGTTAAGGGTTAATTATTATGGGGTTTTGAGGTGTTAGTTAAATTTTAGCGATCTACCATTGTAAGGAAGATGTATATTGGTTGCTATTTACTTATTGAATTGTTAAACTTATCTTCTTATAAGAGAAAAATTAGAATTTAGTGAGAGAACTAAAAAAAAGGAATGAAAAAAAGAAAGAAGAGGAAGAGATACAACAAATTATAAGAAATAAGTTATTAAGGTAAGAATTATGCTTTTATATATATAATTGTTGTTATTAGTTAAGATTTCAAATATGATACGATTTAACATTATGAAGTTTATGCTTTTTAGTTAAATTGATGGGTTAACTGAAATTTCAAGGTTTAATTATTATAGGTTTTTGAGATGTTAGTTGAATTTTAAAGATCTATCATTTTAGGAAAGATGTATATTGAATGTTATTTACTTATTGAATTGTTGAACTCACTCTCTCGTTATTTATTTCTTCCAAGCTTATAGCTTTTTTAACAGGTTATTTTTGTTAGACTTTCAAAACCTGCTCTTTCTATTATAATTAATGGTAATCTATTATGTCTAGTTAGTGCTCCATGTTTACTGAATTTGTATTAAGATATTAATAAATATTATGGAATTAATTATGATAGTAAATGCTACTTAGAACTTTGATTGAGTTAATAAGAAAAACGTTTATAAGCATGTTTAGGTTTGTATAGGTAAGAAACCTAGAAGGGGACCTTATCTATGAATCGGTCATAGATTTGAGGATCAGTTATGATAAACTTGGTATTAAAGCCTAAGGTTAAAAAATCAGCAATATAATTAATTTTGTAATATATGGAGCATTAGAATTTATATTGTCTTGTTCATTATCCTTGAAATTTTGAATTCTCATCAAACATGTCTTCTTCAACTCTTTAAAATTTATGATAGATATGTTTTTCAATAATTATATGATAATTATCATGCTATTATTTTAGAATGACTTAAGTGCTCTTGCTTTTTATAGCAAATGTCAAGGAATAAATAAATAACTACTGTCAATATGGTAGGTGACACGACTAAAAGATTGATGTCTTCTCCCAAGTGCAGGAGTGTCGAAGTAATAAATAACCCGGCAAGACCGGGGTCGAACCACAGGGAGGTTAATTGTACAAATTATAAACAACAATATAACAACAACAATAATAATAACAATAATAATAATAATAATAATAATAATAGTAGTAGTAGTAGTAGTAGTAGTAGTAGTAATAAAGAAAGAGAAGAAGAAGAAGATGATGAGAACTTGGAGATCAAATGTTAATGTAAGGATTAAGCAATAATAATAACAAATGTCAAGGTTAGAGATTCCACTAATGGTATATCAAACAAGTATAGTATAAACTCTTATTATTGAATTGGAAACCACACATAAAGGAGGTCCCAATCAGATTATATATTGTTAACATGATTACATTAGTCATCTTATTCAATTAATACTAATACTTGTAAATCTCGTCAAGCATTCATGATTATAACTTATGTTAACAACAAATCAAGTTCCTTTCATAGCTCAGGTGTCGGTTATACCATACATTATGGGCTATGAAAGTGCCAAGCATTTGTTGTTAACATAAGTTATAATCATGAATGCTTGACGAGATTTACAAGTATTAGTATTAATTGAATAAGATGACTAATGTAATCATGTTAACAATATATAATCTGATTGGGACCTCCTTTATGTGTGGTTTCCAATTCAATAATAAGAGTTTATACTATACTTGTTTGATATACCATTAGTGGAATCTCTAACCTTGACATTTGTTATTATTATTGCTTAATCCTTACATTAACATTTGATCTCCAAGTTCTCATCATCTTCTTCTTCTTCTCTTTCTTTATTACTACTACTACTACTACTACTACTACTACTACTACTACTATTATTATTATTATTATTATTATTATTATTGTTATTATTATTGTTGTTGTTATATTGTTGTTTATAATTTGTACAATTAACCTCCCTGTGGTTCGACCCCGGTCTTGCCGGGTTATTTATTACTTCGACACTCCTGCACTTGGGAGAAGACATCAATCTTTTAGTCGTGTCAAGTTTTTGGCGCCGTTGCCGGGGAGGTAAGTTTTTGTATAAATTATAATATTTATTTTATTTTCTCTTTTCACTTTCCTTGTATATAACTTTGTTTATTTTCTCTTGTTTCTTCTTCTTTTATTTTCTTCTTCTTTTTATTTTATTCCTACACGTGCATGAGAGTGTGGTCACGTACATCAAGTGGTAGACTTTGTAGGGTGTCCTCATCATTTTCAGAAAATATGGCCGAAGAAGATAATCAATCACTTCATAATGAAAATAATGAGAATAACCGTGCTAGAATACTTAGAGATCATATGAATCCCACAAGAACAAGTGCACCATCATGCATAGTTTTTCCTCCCGATGCATCTCATTTTAATTTTAAACCAGGTATTATTCAACTTTTACCTTCTTTTCATGGTTTGGAATTGGAAAATCCATACTTGCATTTAAGGGAATTTGAGGAGGTGTGCAACACATATAATAATTTAAATTGTAGCATGAATACAATCAGATTAAAGCTTTTTCCTTTTTCATTAAAAGATAAAGTTAAAACATGGCTACAAAATTTGAGACCAGGATCCATTCGTGCTTGGGATGAAATACAACAACAGTTTTTAAAGAAGTTTTTCCTATCTCATAGAACAAACTCTTTCAAGAGACAAATCACCACTTTCACTCAAAAACCAGGAGAAACATTTTACAAATGTTGGGATAGGTATCGAGATTTGCTTAGTACTTGCCCCCATCATGGTTTTGAAACATGGAGATTGGTTTCACATTTCTATGAAGGGTTAACACCTAAAGATAGGCAAATGGTTGAATTGATGTGCAATGGAACTTTTGAAGATAAAGACCCTGATGAAGCAATGGAGTACTTAGACTTGTTAGCTGAAAATGCTCAAAATTGGGACACTACGGGTACATATGAGGCACCAAGTAAAACTCAACCTCATACATCTATTGGAGGTATGTACAACCTTAGGGAAGATCATGACCTTCAAGCCAAGTTTGCATCTTTAGCTAGAAAAGTCGAGGCACTAGAATTGAAAAAGAGTGGTCAATTAAAATCTGTTGAAAACATTGTGTGTCAAATCTGTGAAACAAATGAACACTCAACCAACGATTGTCCAACCTTGCCTTCTTTTAAGGAATGTCTCCATGAACAAGCCCATGCTTTAAATAGTTTCGAAACGTCCAATCACAACCCATATTCACAAACATACAATCCTGGTTGGAGAAATCACCCAAATTTTAATTGGAAGAGTGAGAACAACAATGCACAAACTTCACAACCACCGTTTCAAGCACACCATAATTTCCAAAATTCTCATGGATATGCACCTTCTTATGCTCCACCTTCTAGAAGAAATCTTGAGGAAACATTGCATGTATTCATTGAAAAGCAAGAGACAATTAATACTCAACTTGTTCAAAACATGACAGATTTTAAAGATACTCTTGCTAAATTAACATCTGCTCTTAGTTTCCAAGAGAAAGGTAAGTTTCCATCTCAAACACAACAAAATCCCAAAGGGCAATACAATGTAAATGCAAGTAGTTCTGGAAGCCAACACATGGATCAAGTCAAATCAGTCACTACTCTACGCAGTGGTAAGGTTATTGAAAAACCCTCTCTTGAACCTTATGAGAAAGATGATGAGTCAATCTCTGAGGGTAAGGAAGGGGATGAATCTGAAAATTGCAAAGAAACGACCGATTCACCGCCAGCACTTCCATTTCCTCAAGCCATGACCAAACAAAGGAAAGTCAATCACAATTCTGAAATTTATGAAATTTTCAAACAGGTAAGGATCAATATACCTTTGTTAGATGCTATTAAACAGGTTCCTTCCTATGCTAAATTTTTGAAAGATCTATGCACTGTGAAGAGGAAACTGAATGTGAAAAAGAAAGCCTTTCTAGCCGAACAAGTAAGTGCTATTCTTCAAAATAATAATGCTTTGAAATATAAAGACCCTGGTTGTCCTACAATTTCTTGCTTTATTGGAGAGCATAAAATTGAAAGAGCCTTACTTGATCTTGGTGCTAGTGTGAATTTACTTCCATATTCAGTTTTTTAGAGTCTCAATCTAGGTGAGTTAAAACCAACTTCTATAACTCTTTTACTTGCCGATAGATCTATAAAAGTGCCTAGAGGAATAATTGAAGATGTGTTAGTATAAGTCGATAAATTCATTTATCCTGTGGATTTTATTGTCTTGGACACACAACCTGTTGAAGTATGTAATTCATTTCCTGTTATTTTAGGACGTCCATTTCTTGCAACTTCTAATGCATTGATTAATTGTAGGAATGGACTGATGAAGCTATCATTTGGAAACATGACATTGGAGATGAATATTTTCAACATTTGCAAGCAACCTAGAGATGATAATGATTTACAGGAAGTGGACTTTACTGAAAAATTAATTCATGATCAATTTCCAACCACTTCCACTGAAATTGAGATTGATGAATTTGATGATTTGGAAATGATTTATTTTCAGGAAGAATCAAAGACAAGTAATTGGAGGCCACAAATTGAGGAATTGCCACCACGACCAATTAAGTCCATACCTTCAAGTGTTCAACCACCAAAACCTGATTTGAAGCCGTTGCCATCCAATCTCAAATACTCATTTTTGGGAGAAAATGAAACTTTTCCGGTAATAATCTCTTCCAAACTTAATGCACATCAAGAAGGTAAGTTATTACAAACTCTGAAAATGCACAAAAAAGCATTAGGATGGACCATAGCTGATATAAAAGGAATTAGTCCTTTGATTTGTACACACAGAATTTATTTAGAGGAAAATGCTAAACCCTCTAGAGAAATGCAACGAAGGCTAAATCCTAATATGAAAGAAGTAGTGAAAAATGAAGTCATTAAGCTTCTAGATAATGAAATCATTTATCCTATTTCTGACAGCAAATGGGTAAGTCCTACCCAAGTTGTACCTAAGAAGTCTGGAGTCACTGTGATAACAAATGAGAACAATGAGTTAATTCCCACTAGAACTGTTACTGGTTGGCGCATGTGCATTGACTATAGGAAACTTAATTCAATGACTAGAAAAGATCATTTTCCTTTACCTTTCATGGATCAAATCCTAGAAAGAGTTGCAGGTCATGAATTTTATTGTTTCCTAGATGGCTATTCGGGTTACAACCAAATTGAAATTGCATTGGAAGATCAAGAAAAAACTACTTTCACATGTCTATTTGGTACTTTTGCATATCGAAGGATGCCTTTTGGATTATGTAATGCACCAGCCACATTTCAAAGATGCATGCTTAGTATATTTAGCGATATGGTTGAACATTTTCTTGAAATTTTCATGGATGATTTTTCTGTTTTTGGCAATTCATTTGATGATTGTTTGACTAATTTAGGAAAGGTTTTAACCAGGTGTGAAGAGAAGAATCTTGTGCTGAATTGGGAAAAATGTCATTTTATGGTAACAAACGGCATTGTACTTGGTCACATTGTTTCATCAAAAGGAATTGAGGTTGACAAATCTAAAATTGAGTTAATTGCAAACTTGCCAACACCAAAATCTCTTAAAGATGTTAGATCATTCCTGGGACATGCTGGTTTTTATAGAAGGTTCATCAAAGATTTTAGTGTAATATCTAAGCCTTTAAGTAACCTTCTAACAAAGGATACTATTTTTGAATGGACTGAACATTGTGAAGAAGCCTTTGTTAAACTTAAAAACTTGCTTACTTGTGCTCCTATCATTCAACCTCCCGATTGGTCATTACCTTTTGAAATAATGTGTGATGCTAGTGATTATGCCGTAGGTGCTGTTTTGGGACAAAGAAAAGATAAGAAACCTTATGTAATTTACTATGCAAGTAAAACTTTAAATAGTGCTCAAATGAATTATACCACCACTGAAAAAGAATTACTTTCAGTAGTATTTGCATGTGAAAAATTCAGATCTTATCTTGTTGGTTCACCTGTTGTTGTTTTTAGTGATCATGCAGCATTGAAATATCTTCTTTCTAAGAAAGATTCCAAGGCTAGATTGGTGCGGTGGATTTTATTACTTCAAGAATTTGATATCACAATCAAAGATAAGAAAGGCAGCGAAAATGTTGTCGCAGATCACTTGTCAAGATTGACAACAGATTCGGAAACTGACATCACACCAATCGATGACTACTTTCCTGATGAATCTTTACTTTCTGTCTCTACAATGCCTTGGTTTGCTAATATTGTCAATTTTCTTGTTTCAGGACAATTGCCAGCTCATTGGAATACCCAAGATAAAAGAAAGTTTTTGAACGAAGTGAAGAACTTTTATTGGGATGATCCTTATTTATTCAAATATTGTCCTGATCAAATATTTCGAAGATGCATTCCTGACAATGAGGTAAGTAGTGTCATTAAATTTTGTCATTCTGAGGCATGTGGGGGCCATTTCTCATCAAGAAAGACAACTGCAAAAATCTTACAAAGTGGATTTTACTGGCCCACCATGTTCAAAGATTCACATGCATTCTGCAAGTCTTGTGAAAATTGTCAAAAGTTGGGATCTATTTCAAAACGTCACATGATGCCTTTAAACCCTATTATTGTCATTGAGATCTTTGACTGTTGGGGTATAGATTTCATGGGCCCATTCCCTCCATCATTTGGTTTCTTATACATATTAGTCGCAGTAGATTATGTTTCAAAATGGATAGAGGCAATTCCAAGTCGAAACAATGATCACAAAACAGTGATAAAGTTTTTGAAAGAAAATATTTTGAGTCGATTTGGAGTCCCTCGAGCCATAATAAGTGATGGTGGAACACATTTCTGTAACAAGCCATTTGAGTCTTTAATGAAGAAATATGGAATCACACACAAAGTTGCCACCCCTTATCACCCTCAAACAAGTGGACAAGTAGAGCTTGCTAATAGGGAGATCAAACATATTTTGGAGAAAACAGTGAACCCTAATAGGAAAGACTGGTCTTTAAGACTTAATGATGCACTTTGGGCTTATCGAACTGCTTATAAAACATCATTAGGTATGTCACCTTATAGACTAGTCTATGGAAAACCTTGTCACTTGCCTGTGGAACTTGAACATAAAGCTTATTGGGCTATTAAAGCTTTCAATTCAAATCTGGATGATGCTAGTCAACTGCGAAAATTACAAATAAATGAGCTTGAGGAAATAAGAAATGATGCATATGAAAATTCAAGAATTCATAAAGCAAGAATAAAAGAATGTCATGACAAGAAAATACAGAGAAAAACCTTCAATGTTGGTCAAAAAGTCTTGCTTTATAATTCTCGACTGCATTTATTTCCTGGAAAATTAAGATCAAGATGGAGCGGTCCTTTTATTGTGAAACATGTGTATCCATATGGGGCCTATGACATCGAGAATCCAAAGAATGGCAATGTTTTCAAGGTAAATGGACATCGTCTGAAAGTTTACTTTGACAATTTTTCAGTTGAACATAACTCTATTGAATTGGGTGATCCTGTATATAAAGATTGATTTTATTTTATTTTATTTTATTTTATTTTTGTTTCTTATATAAAGATTGATTTTATTTTATTTTATTTTTGTTTCTTTTTGAGTGATTTTTTGCAAGTTTCTTTCATCCCGGTCAAATGGCGGATAACGGTACTCCGTGACTTAAGTCGGTTCTTTCAGTTTCCCACAATTACTGATATCTGTGTATATATCTATGCAATTCTTTGAATCTCTCTTCCAATTCTCATTTGAAAATGGACACTAATCTTGAAAAATTGAAAAAAGTATTTTCCCGCTCTGCCTCAGAATGCGATTACAAAAATTTACCGTGCTAGATGTGCAAGATTGAGATTGTTAATGAATCATGGAATTCCTGAAGATATTCGCTGGTTGATTGAAGCAAAGGTCCGATTATCAGGTGAGTCCTCTAACTTCTTCATTTCACACATGCCTGGAACAGGTAAAAGCACTTTTGCAAAGAAGCGTCGTGCAAAACGACTGGATGTCTGTCATCGTTGTGCTAGATGGACTTGTAATACACAATGTCGTTCTTTAGGAATGGTATCTATAAACCGTGAAGATAAAATACAATTCATTAAGGATGGCCTGAGTAAGGAGTCTTTAGATAATCTTCTATTGACTCTTGAGACGCATCCTAGTGGAGATGTGCATCGTGCAATTCATGATTTATGGCCACTATTTCATAAAGAACATGATCGACTTAGTCTTGGGAATCTGACTAAAAAAGACCCTGTTTGCCAGTTTTTAAGAAAACTGGATGGGAAGCCTATCCCCGACCCATAGAGGGCGTTTAAGCCGTTCTAGGACGTAAAACCAAGGGAAGATGTGAGCCACAATCACAACTACCTGTACATACACATGCTTTTTTTCAAAAGTAAATAAATAAATAAATAAAAAGAGAGAGAGAGAGAGTGTGAGACTCCAGCTGGCCTACATATAGATGTTATGATTGCCTTTCTAATTTATCATCTATAAAACCCTCTTTTCCTTCCTTTCATTTCTACTCAACCCATACATTCAACAAATACAGAAGTGTGTAGAAATGGCAAGTTCCTCAAGTCATCAAATAAGAAATATTTGTGTTTTCGGTGGATCTAGTCCTGGGAAAGAAAAGGAGTTTTTAGAATCAGCAAATCATCTTGGTCAGGTGCTAGCTGAGAGAAAGGTTCATTTAGTGTATGGGGGAGGCAGTCTTGGGTTAATGGGAGGTGTGTCAATAGCTGCATTTTTAGGAGGTAGTCAAGTTTTAGGAGTCGTCCCTGAAGCTTTGGCACAAGGGGACATCATTGGAAAAACAATTGGAGAGGAACTTCAAGTCTCCACAATGTCGGCTCGAATGAATGCAATGTTTAACCATGCTAATGCTTTCATTGCTTTACCAGGTGGTCTAGGCACATTGGAAGAGATCTTTCATATTTCCTCTTGGGCTCAATTGCACATTCACCATAAACCCATAGGTTTGTTAAATGTTAATGGTTATTATGATAAGTTGTTGTCTTTTCTTGATCATGCTGTGGAACAGGAATTTCTAACATCTTCTGCACGACAAATCATAATCTCTGCTTCTACTGCTGAACAATTGATTGACCAACTACAATCTTTCATTCCTATGATTGATCCTTCCATGAGTCGCATAAATTGGTCATCTAAGGAAAGCCGTAAAAAGCTTAGATTGGATTTGAGCCTTCATTTGTGAATTTTTGTGTCTTTTGGTTTTATTATGTTTTGTTATTTCTTATTTTTGTTTCAGTGTGTTTCAGGTTTTGTCAGTGTTCGTTATTTCAGGTGATATCTTTTATACTCTATCTTTCTACCTTAGAACATTGAGGACAATGTCTCGTTTTGGTTGGGGGGAGAGGGTAGTAGTTGATAAAAAAAAAAAAAATTGTTTTTCATTTCATAAAGCATGTGCATAATTGTTGTTACTAGGATGGCAGAGTAAAGGAGTTCTTTTGTTAAAGTGACTCTTGAGACGCATCTTAGTAACCATTCTTAACAAGGTCTATTATAATACTTCCTGAAATATTCAGGTTTACAAACTCTCGTATTGTTACCACTTAATTCTGCTCATATACTTATTTAACATGTATTCTTAAATCTTAATTTACACACACACACTTTAACATATGATTGTGGGTTGCATATTGGATTATTACATTATTTATATTCTTTTGTTAAAGGTAACAACTAAGGGAAAGGGATTGTATATAATTAAAAAAAAAAAACATGAAAAAAAAAAACAACAAAAACAAAAAAAAAATGATGATAATAAAAATGTAGATAAGTTTGGTTTCGTAGCCTCCCTAACCTAAGCAATTAAGCCCGAAGGGGTGTTTTAACTCCTAATACCCTAAAGTCAACTGACTTGGGAGCTATTGGCCCAATGCTTGTTACATGGGTTGAGGAGAAAAGCTTAAGGGAATCAAACATTGCACTATCTACATATCAGTATCTGCGACCCGAGTTACTAAGCTCGTAGGGGTGTCTTAACACCTAATGCCCTAAGACCAACTGGTCTGGGAGTCATTAGCTGAAAGCTCGTTACATGGGTTAAAGATGCATGATGTTTTTAAATTATATGTATATATTTAAAAAAAAAGACAAAAAAAAAAAAAAAGACAAAAATAATAATCTCAACCCAAGGAAGTTAACCTTAAACATTAGAACAAAAATTTTGTTTTCTTCCAAGAAAAGCCCCATAATTATGTGTTGATACATTGAGCACAAAAAAAAAAGGTTTATTAATATCTTGTTAAGAGGTATTGAGCAGATATATAAATTTAATGAGAGTTTGTTTATCTGGATAGATTAATGGAAGTTAAATGATGAATACCTTGCTTTGTGAAATTTGCAAATTGTTTTAACGCTTTAATTACTAGGGACTAGTAATAAGCTGGTTGGGGGGTGTGATTAGTACTTAAAAGTGCATTTTTATCATGGTTTTATATCATCATTTTGCACTTGAAGTATCAATAACTCCTTAACTAAAATATGTTTTATAATAATGTATCTAATAATATAAGATACCTATAATTTGTGGTAAATGTCTATTTTTAATGTAGGTCTATCACATAAATGAAAGGATTGATTGATGACTTGAAGAACTTAAATTGCATGGATAAAGAGATGGTCAAACTTAGAGAAGAGATGTCGGTGCAATCCAAACCGGAACACTGTTCGGTAATTGGGCCATATCTGGAGCTACAGATCTCAGATTTAGGTCCAATTTATATGGATGGAAAGGTAAGACATAGGCCTACAACTTTCATATGGAGCCCAAGATCTAAAAAGGCCATTATCAAGTCCAAATTGTAGCAACAACAAAGAAGCCCGAATCTGTCTTCCAGCCCGAGCACTGTTCGGTATTTTGGCCATATCTGGAGTTCTAGAAGTCCAAATGAGCTGAATTGTTTACACAAGAAAGCTGAGACAATTGCCTACAACTTTCATGTTTGCACCTGGCTCCAGTTTTGACGTTATCAATGACGTTTTGGGCAGACAAGAGAAGATAAGGATTGTCACCAAGTCAAAAGTTGGCCACCCACTTATCAATTAGTCATCAAATCAATAGTTCCCAATTTTGGCCTATAAAAGGAGGCATTTGCCATGCATTTAGGCATCTTGGTTTCCAGATCAAGATCATGCTCTTCCTTTCTCTCTTTGTATTTTTTGTAATGTTTATGCTTTGCTTTCATTAATATTAAGTTTATGCCTTTCATTTCCTTTCCTTTACTTAGTTAACTTTTATGTTCTTATTTTGTTTATCTATTTTGCTTCCTTTCATTATGTCTAGCTAAGTTAATTATGTCAAGGTGAAAAGGTTACACTAATGGTGTAAGAATAAGTATAATGTAAACTTAATATGGACTTTAATGTTTGATACTAACATGTTTTATATTTGTTATCTTGTTCACTCTTTAATACTTTGCTTGTTAAATGATTAATCTTGATTTATGTTGTATAACACTTGGTACAACAAATGCTTGGCACTTTCATAGCCCATAATGTATGGTATAACCGACACCTGAGCTATGAAAGGAACTTGATTTGTTGTTAACATAAGTTATAATCATGAATGCTTGACGAGATTTACAAGTATTAGCATTAATTGAATAAGATGACTAATGTAATCATGTTAACAATATATAATCTGATTGGAACCTCCTTTGTGTGTGGTTTCCAATTCAATAATAAGAGTTTATACTATACTTATTTGATATACCATTAGTGGAATCTCTAACCTTGACATTTGTTATTATTATTGCTTAATCCTTACATTAACATTTGATCTCCAAGTTCTCATCATCTTCTTCTTCTTCTCTTTCTTTATTACTACTACTACTACTACTACTACTACTACTACTACTACTACTACTACTACTACTACTATTATTATTATTATTATTGTTATTATTATTGTTGTTGTTATATTGTTGTTTATAATTTGTACAATTAACCTCCCTGTGGTTCGACCCCGGTCTTGCCGGGTTATTTATTACTTCGACACTCCTGCACTTGGGAGAAGACATCAATCTTTTAGTCATGTCAAGTTTTTGGCGCCGTTGCCGGGGAGTGTCGATTGATGTCTTCTCCCAAGTGCAGGAGTGTCGAAGTAATAAATAACCCGGCAAGACCGGGGTCGAACCACAGGGAGGTTAATTGTACAAATTATAAACAACAATATAACAACAACAATAATAATAACAATAATAATAATAATAATAATAATAATAGTAGTAGTAGTAGTAGTAGTAGTAGTAGTAGTAGTAGTAGTAGTAGTAGTAGTAATAAAGAAAGAGAAGAAGAAGAAGATGATGAGAACTTGGAGATCAAATGTTAATGTAAGGATTAAGCAATAATAATAACAAATGTCAAGGTTAGAGATTCCACTAATGGTATATCAAATAAGTATAGTATAAACTCTTATTATTGAATTGGAAACCACACACAAAGGAGGTTCCAATCAGATTATATATTGTTAACATGATTACATTAGTCATCTTATTCAATTAATGCTAATACTTGTAAATCTCGTCAAGCATTCATGATTATAACTTATGTTAACAACAAATCAAGTTCCTTTCATAGCTCAGGTGTCGGTTATACCATACATTATGGGCTATGAAAGTGCCAAGCATTTGTTGTACCAAGTGTTATACAACATAAATCAAGATTAATCATTTAACAAGCAAAGTATTAAAGAGTGAACAAGATAACAAATATAAAACATGTTAGTATCAAACATTAAAGTCCATATTAAGTTTACATTATACTTATTCTTACACCATTAGTGTAACCTTTTCACCTTGACATAATTAACTTAGCTAGACATAATGAAAGGAAGCAAAATAGATAAACAAAATAAGAACATAAAAGTTAACTAAGTAAAGGAAAGGAAATGAAAGGCATAAACTTAATATTAATGAAAGCAAAGCATAAACATTACAAAAAATACAAAGAGAGAAAGGAAGAGCATGATCTTGATCTTAATATTAATGTAGCTCCAGATATGACCCAATTACCGAACAGTGTTCCGGTTTGGATTGCACCGACATCTCTTCTCTAAGTTTGACCATCTCTTTATCCTTGCAATTTAAGTTCTTCAAGTCATCAATCAATCCTTTCATTTATGTGATAGGCCTGCATTAAAAATAGACATTTACCACAAATTATAGGTATCTTATATTATTAGATACATTATTATAAAACATATTTTAGTTAAGGAGTTATTGATACTTCAAGTGCAAAATGATGATATAAAACCATGACAAAAATGCACTTTTAAATACTAATCAGTAGGTGACTATTAAGATGATGTCTTTATTATGTAGTTTAAAATTGTAAAACAAATAAGAAGGGGCGATGCGCCCATACCTCGATGAGGAAGTACCTCCACCAATAAAAGAGGAGCCTCATGAATTAGTAGAGAAGAATGTGGTTGGTGAAATAAGTAGAGAAGTGGTTGACCTTAGATCTATTATAGAATTTTAGTAGCTTATTCAGGCTATATAGACCTGGATAAAGTTCAGTATAGAAAGAGATTGGATAAGGGATAAAGATGTGCCATCATCATCTCACATTGTTTAATAAGTTAATATGTTATTGAATGAGTTTATGAAGTTGACACCCTTTACCTTTACAAGGATAGACATCTTAAAGGATCCTTAAGTTTCGTAACTAGTATGTGGTGGTGTGTGAAGCTTGAGGGTGTACAGATCATCAGGTTATGAGTCTGATATCATTCAGGTTAAAGGAGGATATGGCCATCTCGTAGTTTGAATTTAGGAAGAGAGTGAAGCCAATAGAGGCTTAGTGGAAGTTTAACACTATGCTCTTGGATAGGTTTCTTCCTCAAAGTGTTAGGGATAATAGGCTTTATAAGTTTGAGAGGCTATCTTAAGGGAGCATGATAGTGAATAAGTATGATTTGAAGTTGAATAAGTATGATTTGAAGTTTACTCAATTATCGAGGTATATTAAGCATCTTTTACCCATTAAGGAGTGGAAAGTGAAGAGTTTCATTTAAGGACTCAAATCCTCGATGTATATGGTGATGATATCTAAGGTATATCCATCATTATCCCTAGCAATTGATAACATTAGGTTAATAGAGGTGTGAGAATCAGAGGACATGACTATAAGGCAATTTAAGAAGACAAGTCTTTTAAATAGTAGGGATCAAGTATAGGTCCATCTAGGAGATGGAATGGCCATCAAGGATCATGCGTTCAAAGTAGGTTTAGACAAAGATCTTTAGTAATGGCTCAGACAATTAAGGTGGTGGTATCGGTGCTTAAAAATATTGTTGGAGTTTAGTTCAAATTGTACCTCGTAGTTATTTTACTTCTTTTGAGGATAGTTCTTCATGTCAGTACTGTAGAGGATATACTAGTGCAAAGTGATATTGAAGGACTTGATCTTGTTTTGATTATGGCCAAACAAGTCATAAGATTAAGGAGTGCCTTATGAGACAGTTGTCAACTTCGGGAGCATTTACTCCAATTCAGCCTCATATTTAGACACCATTGACAAACTAATCTATGGCATATAATGGTAAAGGTTTTGGTGGTCGTGGTTATAGAGGTTGGGTTGTAAGGGAAAAAGGCTAAATATAGTAAGGCCAAGGGAAGGCTAAAGTCTCTACCTTGACTCAGTAAAATGCTTAGACATAAAAAATAGTTGTTCCAAGTATTCTGTTTGTTAACTTGATACAACCAAATGATTCATGTCTTTTTCCAATAATAGAAGTGTTGAAATAATAAATAACTCAGCAAAACCAGCTGACCACAAGGAGATTAACTGTATAAATAACAACAACAACAACAACAACAACAACAACAATAACTTAAAAAGAACTTTGAGATGTAAGATTACTATGAAGATTAAACAATGATAAAATAATTGTCAATGTTAGAGGATCCACTAATAGTATTTTAAAAAAGTATAATGTAAACTCTTTTTATTACTTAACTAGAAACTACACAAAAAGGAGGTTCCAATCAGATTATAAATTGTTAATATTATTACATTAGTTATCTTATTTGAATAATGCTAATACTTGTAAATGTTGTTAGGTATTCATGATTATAACTTATGTTAACAACAAATCAAGTTCTTTTCATAGCACAAGTGTCAGTTATACTATACAGTTGGGCTATAAATATACTAAGTATTTGTTCTACTAAGAGTTATATAATATAAATGTAGATTAACCATTTGACAAGCAAAGTATTAAAAGTGAACAATATAACAACTATAAAATATGTTAGTATCAAACATTAAGGTCCATGTTAAGTTTAGACTATACTTATTCTTACACCATTAGTGTAACTGTCGGTTATACCATACGGTTTGTGCTAAGAAAATGTCAAGCATTTGTTATACTAAGTGTTATACAACATAAATCTAGATTAGTCATTTAATAAGCAAAGTATTAAAGAGTGAACAAGATAACAAATACAAAACATGTTAGTATCAAACATTAAAGTCCATGTTAACTTTACACTATACTTATTCTTACATCATTAGTATAACCTTTTCACCTTTACATAATAAACTTAGCTAAACATAATGAAAAAGAGAAACATAAATAAGATAAAAGTAAACTAAGTAAAGGAAAAGAAATGAAAGATATAAACAAGATATTAATGAAAGCAAAACTTAAGCATTACAAAAATACAAAAAGAGAAAGCAAAAGCATGATCTTAATCTAGAAACCAAGATGCCTAAATGCATGAAAAATACCTCCTTTTATAGGATAAAATTGAAAACTATTTATTTGATGACTAATTATTGAGTGGGTGACTAACTCTTGACTTGGTGATAATTTTTATCTTTTTGTCTGCCAAAAATGTCATTGATAACATCAGAATTTGAACTAGACCTCTACATAAAAGTTGTATAAAATTATCTCAGCTTTTAAAAAAAAAAAATAAGGTAATTTGAACTTCTATAACTCTAGATATGAGTTGAACACTGAATAGTATCTAGGTTGCAGAATAGATTCAGATTTCTTTGTTGTTACTACGATTTAGACTTGAAAATGGCCTTTTTAAATCTTGGACTCCTATAAAAGTTGTAGGCTTATATCTTACCTTTCTATTTATATGAAGTAAACCTAAATTTGAGATCTACAGCTCTAGATATGACCCAATTACCAAACAGTGTTCCAATTTGGACTACACCAACATTTCTTTTCTAAGTTTAACCATCTCTTTGTCCTTTCAATTTCAGTACTTAAACTTATCAATCAATTCTTTCTTCTATATGATAGGCCTGCATTTAAGATAAATATTTACCACAAATAAAATGTATCTTATATTATTACATATGTTATTATAAAACATGTTTTGGTTAAGGGGTTATTGATACTTCAAGTGCAAAATAATGATATAAAACCTTGATAAAAATACATTTTTAGGTACTAATCAGCAACCTTTTTACCTTCATATAACAACTTAACTAAACATAATGAAAGACAGAAACATAAATAAACAAGATAAGAATATAAATAAGATATAAGTTAACTAAGTGAAGGAAAGGAAATAAAATGCATAAACGAGAGATAAATAAAAGCCAAACTTAAGCATTACAAAAAATATAAAGAAAGGGAGCAAGAACATGATCTTGATCTAAAAACTAAGATACTTAAATGCATGACAAATGCCTTTATTTATAGGCCAAAATTTAAAATTATTCATTTATTAACTAATTGTTGAGTGAGTGACTATATCTTGACTTGGTGACAATCTTTATCTTTTTGTTTGAACAAAAAGTCATTACTAATATTAGAATTTGAACAGATTGTCTTTATGAAAGTTCTAAGAAATTATCTCATCTTTTTCAAAAAAAAAAAAAAGGTCATTTGGACTTCTAGAATTTGAGATATGGACTGAACATTGAATAGTGTCTAGACTGTAGGACAAATTTCGACTTCTTTGTTGTTGCTATAATTTGAACTTGAAAATGACCTTTTTGAATCTTGAACTCTATATGAATGTTTTAAGTCTATTTCTTAGCTTTTCATTCATATAGAGCAAATCTAAATCTAAGTTCTATAGTTCCAGATATGATCCAATGACTAAACAATGTCCTAGTTTGACTTAATTAGCATCTATTTTTTAAGCTTAGCCTTTTTTTTTTTATCTTTTCACTTTCAATAATTAATCATATCAATCAATCCTTTAAATTATGAGATATGCCTGTATTTAAAATGAAATTTACATAAATTGAAGCTATCTTATATTATTAGACTTGTTATTATAAAACATGCTTAAGTTAAAAAGTTATTGACACTTCAAGTACAAAATGATGATATAAAATAATGATAGAAATGTACTTTTAAGTGCTAATCATAGCTCTTTTGAAATAAAATTTTTATTTGATACTTATATGACTCATTCAATTACATCTCTATATTTTTTCATGAGATTAGATAAGTAACCAACTCTATTAGGATCCCCATTTCAATCTCCAATCTCTTAAATGAATTAATATTAATAGAGTATATGTATCCAAATTATGGTATAAATATTGAAGATAAGATTTTTACAGGAGACTTAAACATATTGGATATGGTCAATTTTGATGTGATTTTGGAGATGACTGATTGACAAAGCATAGGGCCTTGGTGAATTTTAGGGTAAAAAAATGATGTTTGATCTAGATGAAAAAGTTGAGTTAGTTATTTAGGGAGACAATATTACATCTCTTAATTATATTGTTGGCTATCTCGAGGAAAATTACATGAAAAAAGGGTACAATGCTATTATAGATGTAGAGAAGGAAGTTTCTTAATTAGACCAAGTCCTAATAGTCAATGTAAACCCCGACTATGATTTTAAAGATTTTTGAAAACACATAATAAATATATATATGTATAGAATAAAGGAATATTAATTAAATTGGGATGAGGTATTAAAAGTTGAAAATCTTTAATGATAATGATAGATTTAATACTATGACAAGATACGATACCTAGTTTTTTTTTTTAAAAAAAGAACACCAAACAAGGTCTTAAGATAATGTTGTAAATAATGAAAGATAAGACCATATAAATAGCAACTTGGCTTCCAAAAGGAAGCCAATATGCCCAACATCAAACAAGAAGGGGGGGATTTTGATTTTTCTCATGAAATTCTTCATCAAATCCTCTAAATAATTAGAGATTAAGACTTATATAAGAAGTATAAAGGTTAGTGAATTCAAACGCTTTAGCAAGAATTCAAAACCAAAAAAGCTAAGAAGTATAAAGGTTAGTGAATTCAAACACTTTAGCAAGAATTCAAAGCTAGGAAAGCTAAGGTTTTAGAGAAGTAGAGGAAAGGAAAGAGGAGAAGAAAAAATTGATTTTTCCTTGCATTGTCCATTGTTTTATGAGCCATTTAAGGTAATAAACTCAACCTAAATGATTAGTTTGAATTATTATAAGTTATGAAAATTATTGAATGTGTTAGGGTTAAATAGAAATAGAAATTGAGAAAAATCGATTGGTTATTGTGTTGTTTGATAATGATGAATGGCATGAGAAATGATTAGGTAACTTTTCAATTAAAAAAATTAAAAAGAAAAATTCATCTCATCTACCTTTGGAACTTTTAGTGTAGAAAGAGAATTAAGCAAGTTGGGATTATTTGAAAAATATTTCTATGAGGTTATATGTAAATGTATTAATATAAGAAATTAATGCATGAGAAACATATGAGATGAATGAATTGAAAAAACAAATTCCCCTTACCATGTGTATAGGCTTTCAGCTAAATAAAAAAGAAATAGGGGGAAAAGGATTTTGATTCCTTTGATAGGTAAAGTATGTTTGAATGTATTCATATGTGAATTAGTTAAAATTTAAATAGGTAGTGTGCTATAGTTATACAATATAAAGTTGATGAAAACTAGAAATAAATTTAAATTTATTAGTGACACGACTAAAAGATTAATGTCTTCTTCCAAGTGCATGAGTGTCGAAGTAATAAATAACCCGGCAAGACCGAGGTCGAACCATAGAGAGGTTAATTGTACAAATTATAGATGACAATAATAGCAATAACAACAACAACAACAACCACAACAACAACAACAACAACAACAATAATAATAATAATAATAATAATAATAAAGAAAAAGAAGGAGAAGAAGAAGATGATGATGATGATAACTTCGAGATGGAATATAAATGTAAGAATTAAACAATGATAATAACAAATGTCAAGGTTAGAGGATCCATTAATGGTATGTCAAACAAGCATAATACACTCTTATTATTCAATTGGAAACCACACACAAAGGAGGTTTCAATTTAATTATAGATTATTAACATGATTACAATAGTCATCTTATTCGATTAATGTTAATACTTGTAAATCTCATCAAGCATTCATGATTATAACTTATATTAACAACAAATCAAGTTTCTTTCATAGCTCAGGTGTCGGTTATACCATACAGTATGAGCTATGAAAGTGTCAAGCATTTATTGTACCCAGTGTTATATAACATAAATCAAGATTAGTCATTTAACAAGCAAAGTATTAAAGAGTGAACAAGATAACAAATACAAAACATGTTAGTATCAAACATTAAAGTCCATATTGAGTTTACACTATACTTATTCTTACACCATTAGTGTAACCTTTTCACCTTGACATAATAAACTTAGCTAAACATAATAAAAGAAAGAAAAATAAATAAATAAACAAAATATAAACATAAATAAGATAAGAGTTAACTGAGTAAAGGAAAGGAAACTGATTGTGCATCAAAAGTGTCATTAAGTCTCTTGTTTTACATATGTATTTATTGTTTTTATTTGGTTGTTTTTATAATAATTGATGTGTTTTTTAGTAATGAAGTTTGTTTTAATGTTTCGATAGGTTTTTGGAGCTTAAATGAATTAATTCAGAAAATTCAACGTCAGAATTCAGAACAAAGAATTGAAGAGACATTTAGTTGAAGATTGAAGCAAATCTTGGTTCAAATAAGTGCTCCAAATTTGTCCCAAAAATCAATTCTATTCCAATTCTAGAAAAGAATATCATATGATTTATTTCAAGCCCAAACTTGCCTTATGTTGTGTGCAAACTTCAACCATTAAACACTCAAGGTTTCAATGTCAATCTTAGCCCAAATAATAAGTACATTTGTATACTTATTTGATGCTCAAATTCAGCCCAAAAATCAGCCCCAAATCAGCCCTAAATCAACCCCAAAGCAACCTTCAAATCAACCCAAACACAATCCATGATCTTACATGTCCACACAACAAATAACAATTGATTTATTTTGGGTAATCCATTGATCCAAGAAGGCAAGCACATGGATGGAAAGCTGGAGGGGATATTTTAACATTATTTTGGGTCAAAAAGAAGAAGGAGACACCTCATAAATGAGGAAGAAAAACGTGCACCAAAGTAGTTGTAAAGCTGTCTTGATTTGATTTTTCAGAACACCTTTCGGTGTTTTGCCCATAACTTTTGACTCAGGTGTCCAAATGAGCTGTTATTTAATGATCTAGAAAGGTGACAGAATTGCCTATAAATATGTCTCTAATAGACTTCTCCAAAAAAATCTTCTAAGAGGGTCGAATTGCTGTCCAAAGTTAGAGTCAGATTTGTGTCCGAATTTTTTCTGAAATTGTATTGTGTTCTTCTTTATAGATTTCGGTTCTTTAGTTTGTAAAACTTATTTTTTCAGTTGGATTCAAGTTCTTTCATGTTTATTGAAGTGTTCTTATATATAATCATGGTTGGCTAAACTCTTTCTTGGATCCAAATCAAGGATAATGGTGATTGAGGTGAGTTCTTTAGGATATGAATGAATCTTAATGTTTATCTTCTTATTTTCTTCATGAATGATTTATTATTGTAAAGAAATTTTAGAAATCATTTAGGTAATGTTATAATCTTGAATTTTTATGCACAAACTTTAGTTTTGGTATAGAGATTGCTTGATTCAATGTCTTACTTAATATGAAAGTACTTGTTCATTCTTAAGCAATAATCAATCTTCATCTTTCTAATCTTCATTGTAATATCTTCCGATCTAATATCACCATCGTTGAGATTAGGTTGAGTTATCTTATATATGTTGAAGAAATCACCAATACATCACCATTAAAATTGATTTGGACCAAGACTTACTTTTCTTGTCATTTAAAATCTATTTACATTTTTTTTTATCTTTGAAAACAAATCCATCAATTATTTTCAACCAAGTTATTGTTAATTTAATTTCTCTTGAGTTTTTTTTTTGTTACTTAGCTTAATTTCCAGATCTAGCTCTCTGTGGATATGACCTCGATCTTACCGAGTTAATTGCTACATCACACACTCGTGCACTTGCGAGTTAAAACAAGCCGATCATAAAAAGCGGTCAAGCAGAAACGAAAGGCATAAACTTGATATTAATGAAAGCAAAGCATAAACATTACAAAAAATACAAAGAAAGAAAGCAAGAGCATGATGTTGATCTGGAAACCAAGATGCCTAAATGCATGGCAAATGTCTCCTTTTATAGGCCAAAATTAGGAAGTATTGATTTGATGACTAATTAATGAGTGGGTGACTAACTCTTAACTTGGTGACAATCCTTATCTTCTCTTGTCTACCCAAACTATCATTGATAACATCAAAATTAGAGTCACTTGAAAATATGAAAATTGTAGAAAATTATCTCAGATTTCTTGTGTAAACAATTCAACTCATTTTAATTTCTAGAACTCCAGATATGGGCAAAATACTGAATAGTGCTTGGGTTGTAGAATAGATTCAGGCTTCTTTGTTGTTGTAATAATTTGGACTTGAAAATGACCTTTTTAGATCTTGGGCTCCATATGAAAGTTGTAGGACTATGTCTTACCTTTCCATCCATATAAAGTAGACCTAAATCTAAGATCTATAATTCCAGATATGACCCAATTATCAAACAGTGTTCTGGTTTGGATTGCACTGACATCTCTTTTTTAAGTTTGGCCATCTCTTTATCCTTTCAATTTCAGTTCTTAAAGTAATCAATCAATCCTTTCATTTATGTGATAAGCTTGCATTTAAAATGAATATTTACCATAAATTAAAGGTATCTTATATTATTAGATATATTATTATAAAACATGCTTTAGTTGAGGAGTTATTGATACTTTAAATGCAAAATGATGATATAAAACCTTGATAAAAATACACTTTTAAGTATCAATCAATTAGTCATAGGAATGAATGAATTAAACAAAAGTTAATAAAATTAGTGGATAATTGTTTTCATTGATGAAACAAGATAGGAAAAGCCATATTAAGTGGTAATTTAAGGAATAATTATTGGAAAGAAAAATTGAAAATTTTTAGGCATGTGGATTTAAGTGGTTTAGGATTTAATGAGTTATGAAAATTTGATTTTGGGATGAATTTCATATGATGTTACACTTTTTATATTACATTAGAGGCTACAATAACAGGACTACAACAACAAGGTGATATGTCTAGGTCACACGCAGGAGGTAGGTACTAGACACCTTTTAGTCTAATTTTTAACTTGATTAAATCCGATAATTATAATTTCTTTACATGTTATACATATACTTTTGGAAGTTTTGTCTAAAATAAATGGAGGAACTAGTGCCTGGTTTTAGGCACAAATTAATGATCCGGTAATGAGGTTAGTGCCTGATTTTAAAATAAAAGAATAAATTGCTTAGTGTTTAGGAGTTAATACTTGAGAAATTGGACCAATGACATTGATTATTGATGTCATGAAAGTTTATAACTTGACAAGGTCCCACTACAACCATGTGAATTGGTTTGAAAGGAGGATTTAAGTATATACTATGTTTTGTATATGTTTTAAAGCTAATAAATAAAATATTGTATAAATTATTTATAATTTGTTTTAATTTGATTTTAGGTCTGTATCAACTTCATGATGTTTAGTAGGGTTATATTATATTTTTGGATGTATGAAATAAAAATAATGTTAAGAATTGTTATATATCATTTTAAAGTCTTGTTTTGATATTGTACTTAAATAAATCCTTATATTCTATAATATTTAAATACTGAAAATTTATTATTAAAATTTTAACTTCGGCATGAACTTATTTTATTTCAGCTTCTATGAATTTAAGTTAGTATGTTTAGATTATATAATTATTGCTATGTATATTCGTAAGAATTAGTGATTATGTTTTATATCTAGAACTAAAATGATTGTGATGCAAGTGAAAGTTAAAGACAATAATTAAATATAGAACACATAAAGTTTTTAATGGTGTGAGCCCTAAATTCATGAGTTTATTTTCTTTAAAATAATGATAATGAATTATGCTTCCTTATAAGGTTTACTGAGATTTAAATTGGCTAGAAATCCTATATGAACTAAAAAATAAAAACAAAAATCTAAAATTACAAAGAAATGAAGTATAAAATCCAAAATAAGCAAGAAATCTAAAATAAAATGGAAAATCACAAAAATTGTCAAAATTGGAGGGCCTCAACGAGATTTTTTATATCTAAAGATTGGATGGTCTGTATAGTGACACAATGGATACTATAGGGAAAACGACATCTAGAATCTTCTATAAAAATCTAAGTGTGAACTAATAGTCAAATCAAAAGTTATAACTCTTTTGAGTTGTTATTTTATCCTTTTAGTCCTTGACATATTTCACTAGGCTATAAATGTGACTACTAGGTCATCCATATTAATATATCTAAAGAAATCTTCAATTGGTGATGATAGATCCACATTTGATTGTTAAAAATCACTTATTATTATTATTGTTGTTGTTGTTGTTAACATGAATTATTACCAAACCTAGAAATTGACCTTCTAGGCCTCTAAATTTCTAGTTTTGGGTCCATGTAAACTACATTGTTATTAACGAATATGTTTGAATAAAAAATAATAACAAGTAACATCAAATCATTAAAAACATGCTTAATATTTCAACTTTTAAAATTGCAACCCCATTAACAGCCAACAAAACATCAAACTTCAATTTAAAACTAATTTTTTCAGAAAAACCAAGTCCAAGAACCTAGGACATGTACTAATAACCAAAAAAATATACATCAAATACCGATTGCAATATTTGGTAGATTCTAAAAAAAACACTTCATTTTATCAAGAACAACATTCAAACACCATTTTAAACATCAAACAAACATTAACAACTAACTTAAAGCAATATTAAGCAAAGAAAAATACAATTTCACTTATCAATCCATATAAATACTAAAACAAAAGGTAATCCTAAACAAATTTTAAAAAAATGTCATTAAACATTGAAAAAGCATGAATAGGTAGACCATATGAACTCCACCCTTGAGTTTTCTTATAGTTATTGACATGACTAAAAGATTGATATCTTCTTCCAAGTGCAAGACTGTCGAAGTAATAAATAACCCGGCAAGACTAGGATCAAACCACAAGGTGGTTAATTGTATAAATTATAAATAAAAAACAATATAACAACAACAATAATAGTAATAATAATAACAAAAATAATATTAATAGTAGTAATAGTAGCAGTAACAACAATAATAATAATAGAAGAAAAGGAAGAAGTTGATGAGAACTTTGAGATGGAAAATTAATGTAAGGATTAAATAATGATAACAATAAATGTCAAGGTTAGAGGATACGCTAATGATATGTCAAACAAGTATAGTATAAACTCTTAGTACTCAATTGAAAATCACACACAAAGAAGATTCCAATTAGATTATAAATTGTTAACATGATTATATTAATCATCTTATTCGATTAATGCTAATACTTGTAAATCTCATCATGCATTCATGATTATAACTTATGTTAATAACAAATCAAATTTCTTTCATAGCTCAGGTCTTGGTTATATTATACAGTATGGGCTGTGAAAATGTCAAGCATGTGTTGTGCCAAATGTTATACAACATAAATCTATATTAGTCATTTAACAAGCAAAGTATTAAAAAGTGAACAAGATAACAAATACAAAACACGTTAGTATCTAACATTAAAGTCCATATTGAGTTTACACTATACTTATTCTTACACCGTTAGTGTAACCTTTTCACCTTGACATAATAAACTTAGCTAAACATAAGAAAAGAAAAAAAATAAACAAAATAAGAACATAAATAAAATAAAAGTTAACTAAGTAAAGGAAAGGAAATGAAAGGCATAAACTTGATATTAATGAAAGCAGAACTTAAACATTAAAAAAATACGAAGTGAGAAAGCAAAAGCATAATCTTGATCTGGAAACCAAAATGCTTAAATGCATAGAAAATGCCTCCTTTTATAGGCTAAAATTAGGAACTATTGATTTGATGACTAATTGATAAGTGAGTAGCCAACTCTTGACTTGATAACAATCCTTATCTTCTCTTGTCTACCCAAAACATCATTGATAACGTTACAATTGGAACCTCTTGAATATGAAAGTTGTAGGACCTTGTCTCAGCTTCCTAGGGTAAAACATTAAGGTCATTTGGACTTCTAGAACTCCAGATATGGGCCAATCATTTGGACTTCTAGAACTCCAGATATGGGCCAAACACTGAAAAATGTTTGGGCTGGATGATAGATTCAGACTTCTTTGTTGTCGCTGCAATTTGGACTTGAAAAGAGCTTTTTTAAGTCTTGGGCTCCATATAAAAGTTGTAGACCTATGTCTTACCTTTCCATCCATATAAAGTATACTTAAATTCAAGATCTATAGCTCTAGATATGATGCAATTACCGAATAGTGTTCCAATTTGGATTGCACCGGCATCTATTTTCTAAGTTTGGCCATCTCTTTATCCTTTCAATTTCAGTTCTTAAAATCATCAATCAATCCTTTCATTTATGTGATAGGCCTATATTTAAAATCAAGATTTACCACAAATTAAAGGTATCTTATATTATTATATATGTTATTATAAAACATGTTTTAATTAAGGAGTTATTGATACATCAAGTGCAAAATAATGATATTAAACCTTGATAAAAAAAAATGCACTTTTAAGTACTAATCACACCTCTCAACCAGCTTATTACCAGTCCCTAGTAATCAGAGCGTTAAAATAGAAAAATAATTTATAAATTTCACAAAGCAAGGTATACATCATTCAACTTCCATTAATATATCCAAGTAAACAAACTCTTATTAAATTTATATATATGCTCAATACCTTTTAAACAAAATATTAATAGACCTTTCTTTTGTGCTCAATATATCAACATATAGTTATGGTTCTTTACTTGGTAGAAAACAAAATTCTTGTTCTAATGTTTAAGGTTAACTTTCTTGGGTTGAGATTTTTTTTAAAATATATATACATGTAACTTAAAACACAATGCATCTTTAACCGATGTAACGAGCTTCCAACTAATGACTCCCAAACTAGTTGGTCTTAGAGCATTAGGTGTTGAGACACCTCTACGAACTTAGTAACTTGGGTTATAGATACTTATATATAGATAGTGCAATGTTTCATTCCCTTAAGCTTTTCTCCTCAACCCATATAACAAGTGTTGGGTCAATAGCTCTTAAGTTAGTTAACTTTAGGGTATTAGGTGTTAAAACACCTCTTTAGGCTTAATTGCTTAGGTTAAGGAGGCTATGAAACCAAACTTATCTATATTTTTATTATCATCATTTTTGTTTGCTCTTTTTTTTGTTTTTTTTCAAATTATATACTATCCATTTCCTTTAGTTGTTGTTACCTTTAACAAAAGAATATATATATATATATATATATATAATGTAATAATCCAATGTGCAACCCACAATCATATGTTAAATTGTGTGTGTGAAAATTAAGGTTTAAGAATACACGTTAAAGGAGTATATGAGCAGAATTAAGTGATAATAATATGAGAGTTTATAAACTTGCATATTTCAAGAAGTATTATAATAGACCTCGTTAAGAATGATTACTAAGATGCATATTAAGAGTCACTTTAACAAAAAAGCTATTTTACTCTGTCATCCTAGTAACAATAATTTTACACATGCTTTATAAAATAGAAAACACAGTTAGTTAATTTTTTTTAAAGCTACTACCCTCTTCCCCCAACCAAAATGAGACATTGTCCTTAATGTCCTAAAATAGAAAGATAGAGTACAGAAGACATCACTTGAAATAACGAACACTACCAAACTTGAAACACACTTAAATAAATATAAAAAACAACAAAACACAATAATAAAAGCAAAAGACACAAAGATTCACAAATGAAGATTCAAATCTAATCTAAACTTTTTACAGCTTTTTTTAAATGACCAATTTATACGGCTCATGGAGGGATCAATTACAGGAATGAAAGATTGTAGTTGGTCAATCAATTATTTAGCAGCAGTAGTAAATATTATGATTTGTTATGCAGAAGATGTTAGAAATTCCTATTCCACAACATGATCAAGAAAAGACAACAAATTATCATAACAACCATTAACATTTAATATACATATGGGTTTATGGTGAATGTACAGTTGGGCCCAAGAGAAAATATGAAAGATCTCTTCCAATGTGCCTAGACCACCCGGTAAGGTAATGAAGGCATTAACATGGTTAAACATTGCATTCATTCGAGCAGACATTGTGGAGACCTGTAGTTCGTCTCCAATTGTTTTTTCAATGATGTCTCTTTGTACTAAAATTTAAGGGACGACCCTCAAAACTTGACTACCTCCTAAAAATACAGCTATGGACATACCTCATATTAACCCCAGACTGTCTCCCTCATACACTAAATGAATTTTTCTCTCAGCTAACACCTGACCAAGATGATTTGCTGATTCTAAAAACTTCTTTTCTTTCTTAGGACTAGATCCATTGAAAATAGAAATATTTCTTATGTAATGACCTGAGAAACTTGTCATTTCTACACATTTCTATATTTGTTGAAAGTATTGGTTAAGTAGAAATGAAAGGAAAGAAAAGAGGATTTTATAAATGAGAAATTAAAAAGACAATCATACCACCTATATGTAGTCTAGCTAGAGTCTCACACACTCTATCTCTCTCTCTTTATTTATTTATTTATTATTGAAAAAGCATATGTATATACAGGTAGTTGTGATTATGGCTCACATCTTCCCTTGACTTTACATCCAAGAATGACTTAAATGCCCTCTATGGGTCGAGGATAGGCTCCCCATCCAGTTTTTTTTTTAAAACTGCCGAACAAGGTCTTTTTTAGTCACATTCTCAAGACTAAGTTAGTCATGTTCTTTATGAAAATGGGGCCATAAATCATGAATTGCACGATGCACATCTCCACTAGGGTGCGTCTTAAGAGTTAATAGAAGATTATCTAACGACTCCTTACTTAGGCCATCCTTAATGAATTGTATTTTATCTTTACGGTTTATAAATACCATTCCCAAAGAACGACATTGTACATTACAAGTCCATCTTGCATATTGATGATAGACTTTCAATCATTTTGCATAACGTTTCTTGGCAAAAGTGCTTTTACCTGTTTTAAGCATATGTGAAATGAAGAAATTAGAGGACTCACCTGATAATCGGACCTTTGCTTCAATCAACCAGCGAATATCTTCAAGAATTCTATGATTCATTAACAACCTCAATCTTGCACATCTAACATGATAAATTTTTGTAATCGCATTCTAAGGCATAACGGGAGAATACTTATCAATTTTTCAAGATTAGTGTCCATATGCAAATAAGAATTGGAAGAGAAATTCAAAGCATTGCATAAATATATACACAAATATTAGTTATTATGAAAAACTGAAAGAACTAACTTAAGTCAAGGAGTACCGTTGTCCATCATTTGACCGGGGTGAGAGAAACTAGTAAAAATCAATCTTTATATACAAGATCACCCAATTTAATAGTCATTTTCAACTGAAAAATTATCATAGTAAACTTTCAAATGATTTCCATTTGCCTTGAAAACATTGTCATTCATTGAATTCATAATATCACAGGCCCCATATGGATACACATGTTTCACAATAAAAGGACCGCTTCATCTTGATCTTAGTTTTTTAGGAAATAAATGCAGTCGAGAATTATAAAGCAAGACTTTTTGACCAACATTGAATGTTTTTCTCAGAATTTTCTTGTCATGAAACTCTTTGATTCTTGCTTTATGAATTTTTGAATTTTCATATGCATCATTTCTTATTTTCTCAAGCTTATTTATTTGTAATTTTTACAATTGACTAGCATCATCAAGATTTGAATTGAAAGCTTTAATAGCCCAATAAGCTTTATGTTTAAGTTCCATAGGCAAGTGACAAAGTTTTATCTAAACTAGTCTATAAGGTGTCATACCTAATGATGTTTTATAAGTAATTCAATAAGCCTAAAATGCATCATTAAGTCTTAAAGACCACTCTTTCCCATTAGGCTTCACTGTTTTCTCCAAAATATGTTTGATTTCCCAATTAGCAAGCTCTACTTGTCTACTTGTTTGAGGGTGATAAGGGTTGACAACTTTGTATGTGATTCCATATTTATTCATTAAAGACTCAAATGGCTTGTCGCAGAAATGTGTTCCACCATCACTTATCATTGCTTGAGGGATTCCAAATCGACTCAAAATATTTTTGTTCAAAAACTTTATCACTGTTTTCTGATCATTGTTTCAATTTGGAATTGCCTCTATCCATTTTGAAACATAATCTACTGCGACTAATATGTATATGAAACCAATTGATGGAGGAAATGGACCTATGAAATCTATACCCCAACAATAAAAAATCTCAATGACAAGAACAGGATTTAAAGACATCATGTGATGTTTTGAAATAGATCCCAACTTTTGATAATTTTCTCAAAACTTGTAGAATGTATATGAGTCCTTGAACATGGTAGGCCAGTAAAATCCACTTTGTAAGATTTTTGCAATTGTCTTTCTTGATGATAAATGACCCTTACATGCCTCAAAATGACTAAATTTAATGACACTACTTACCTCATTATCGGGAATGAATCTTTGAAATATTTGATCAAGATGATATTTGAATAAATATGGGTCATCCCAATAAAAGTTCTTCACTTTGTTTAAGAACTTTTTTTATCTTGGGTACTCCAATGAGCTGGCAATTGTCCTGAAACAAGAAAATTGAAATATTAGAAAACGAAGGCATTGTAGAAACAAAAAGTAAAAATTCATCTGGGAAGTAGTTATCGATTGGTGTGATGTCAGTTTTTGAATTTGTTGTCAATATTAACAAATAATCTGTGACAACATTTTCGATGTCTTTTTTATCTTTGATTATGATATAAAATTCTTGAAGTAACAAAATCCACCACACCAATCTAGCCTTAAAATCTTTCTTAGAAAGAAGATATTTCAATACTGCATGATCACTAAAAACAACAATAGGTGAGCCAACAAGATAAGACCTGAATTTTTCACATGCAAATATTACTGCAAGTAATTTTTTTTTAGTGGTGGTGTAATTTATTTGAGCACTATTTAAAGTTTTACTTGCATAGTAAACCACATAAGGTTTCTTATCTTTTCTTTGTCCTAAAACAACACATACAACATAATCACTAGTGTCACATATTATTTCAAAAGGTAATGACCAATTAGGAGATTGAATAACAAGAGCATAAGTAAACAAGTTTTTAAGTTTAATAATGGCTTTTTCACAATATTCAGTCCATTTAAAAATATTATCCTTTATTAGAAGGTTGCTAAAGGACTTAGATATTACATTAAAATCTTTGATGAACTTTCTATAAAAATCAGCATGTCCTAAGAATGATCTAATATCTTTAATAGATTTTGGTGTTGGCAAGTTAACAATTAACTTGTTATTAGATTTGTCAACCTCAATTCCTTTTGATGAAAAAATATGAGCAAGTACAATGTTGTTTGTTACCATAAGATGACATTTTTTCCAATTCAGTACAAGATTCTTTCTCTTCACACCTACTCAAAACCTTTTCTAAGTTAGTTAAACAATTATCATATGAATCACTACAAATAGAAAAATAATCCATAGAAATCTCAAGAAAATATTCAACCATATCACTAAATATACTAAGCATGCATTTTTAAAACGTGGCTCGTGCATTATATAATCCAAAAAGCATCATTTTTGAAACTTGGGTAGGACTTACCCATTTGCTGTCAGAAATAGGATAAATGATTCCATTATCTAGAAGCTTAATGACTTTATTTTTCACTATTTCTTTTATATTAGAATTGAGTCTTCATTGCATTTTCCTAGAAGGTTTAGCATTTTCCTCTAAATAAATTCTGGGTGTATAAATCAAAGGACTAATTCCTTTTATGTCAGCTATGGTCTATCCTAATGCATTTTTATGCATTTTCAGAGTTTGTAATAACTTACCTTCTTGATATGCATTAAGTTTGGAAGAAATTATTACCGGAAAAGTTTCATTTTCTCTCAAAAAATAAGTATTTGAGATTGAATGGCAACGACTTTAAATCACGTTTGGGTGGTTGAACACTTGAAGGTATGGATTTAATTGATCATGGTAGCAATTTCTTAATCTGTGGTCTCTAATTACTTGCCTTTGATTCTTCTTGAAAATAAATCATTTGTAAATCATCAGATTCATCAATCTCAATTTCATTGGAAGTGGTTTGAAATTGATCATAAATTAATTTTTCAATAAAGTCCACTTCCTATAAATCATTATCATCTCTAGGTTGCTTGCAAATGTTGAAAATATTCATCTCCAATGTCATGTTTTTAAATGATAGCTTCATCAGTCCATTCCTATAATTAATCAATGCATTAAAAGTTGTAAGAAACGAACATCCTAAAATAATAGGAAATGAATTACATACTTCAACAGGTTGTGTTCTAACACAGTTATTCTTATTATAAAGTGATTGATTATCTTCTTCGGCTATATTTTCAGAAAAATAGTAACAATAATAATAAAAATAGTAGTAGTAGTAGTAGTAGTAGTAATACTAACAGTAATAGTAGTAGTAATAGTAATAGTAATACTAACAATAGTAGTAATAATTACAATAATAATAATAGAAGAAGAAGAAGAAGAAGTTGATGAGAACATTGAGATGGAATATTAACGTAAGGATTAAACAATGACAACAATAAATGTCAAGGTTAGAGGATCCACTAATGGTATGTCAAAAAAGTATAGTATAAACTCTTATAAATCAATTGAAAACCACACACAAAGGAGGTTCCAATCAGATTATAAATTGTTAACATGATTACATTAGTTATCTAATTCGATTAATGCTAATACTTGTAAATCTTGTTAGACATTCATCATTATAACTTATGTTAACAACAAATCAAGTTTCTTTCATAGCTTAGGTGTCAGTTATACTATATAGTATGGGCTATGAAAGTGCCAAGCATTTGTTGTACCAAGTGTTATACAACATAAATTTAGATTAGTCATTTAACAAGCAAATTATTAAAGAGTATACAAGATAACAAATACAAAACATGTTAATATCAAATATTAAAGTCCATATTGAGTTTACACTATACTTATTCTTACACCATTAGTGTATTCTTTTCACCTTAACATAATAAACTTACCTAAACATAATGAAAGAAAGAAAAATAAATAAACAAAATAAGAACATAAATAAGATAAAAGTTAACTAAGTGAAGAAAAGGAAATGAAAGGCATAAACTTGATATTAATGAAAATAGAACTTAAGCATTATAAAAATACAAAGAGAGAAAGCAAGAGCATAATCTTGATCTAAAAACCAAAATGCCTAAATGCATGAAAAATGCCTTCTTTTATACGTTAAAATTGGAAACTATTGATTTGATGACTAATTGATGAGAACCAACTGTTGACTTGGTGACAATACTTATCTTTCCTTGTCTTCCCAAAATGTTATTGATAACGTCATAATTGGAATCACTTGAAAACATGAAAGTTATAGGCAATTATCTCATCTTTTTAGGGTAAAATCTTGAGGTCATTTGGTCTTCTAAAACTCTATATATAGGTCAAACATTGAATAGTGCTCGGGCTAGAGGACAGATTCAGACTTATTTATTGTTGCTACAATTTAGACTTGAAAATGACTTTTTTAAATCTTGGGCTCTATATGTAAGTTGTAGGCCTATGTCTTAACTTTTCATTCATATAAAGTAGACCTAAGTCTGAGATCTACAGCTCCAAATATAACCCAATTACTGAATAGTGTTCTGGTTTGGACTACACCAACATCTCTTTTCTAAGTTTAGTCATCTCTTTGTCCTTTCAATTTTAGTTCTTAAATTAATCAATAAATCCTTTCATTTATGTAATAGACCTGCATTTAAAATGAATATTTACCATAAATTAAAGGTATCTTATATTATTAGATATGTTATTATAAAACATACTTTAGTTAAGGAGTTATTGATACTTCAAGTGCAAAATGATGATGTAAAACCTTTATTAAAATGCACTTTTAAGTACAAAACAACTACCTTTTGTAATTATGTTAGATCTTCATAATGAATTGTATATAAATTGTTGCTATTTGGTTATGATTATTGGAATTTATTCATGAAATAATGGACTGAATACTGTGATTACCTTCGGCTAATGGTATCTGTGATGGATGACCAAGGTTGAATAATATGATTAGCTTCAACTAATGGTATCCATGATGGATGATTGAGATTAAATAATATGTTTAGCTTAAGCTAATAGTATTTATGATTGATGATCAACATTGAATAATATGGCTAGCTTTGGCTAATAGAATTTATAATGAATGGCCAAAATTGAATAATGTGATTAGCTTCGGTTAATGGTATTTGTAATGAATGGCCAAATAGAATAATATGATTGGCTTTAGCTAATGGCATCTGACACGATCAAAGGATCGATATCTTCTCTCAAGTGTAAGAGTGTCTAAGTAATAAATAACCCAGCAAGACCGGGGCCGAACCATAGGGAAGTTAATTGTATAAATTATAAATAATAGTAATACAACAACAACAAGAATAATAATAATAATAATAATAATAATAATAATAATAATAATAATAATAACAACAACAACAATAATAATAATACTAATTCTAGTAGTAACAATAATAATACTACTATTAATAGTAATAGTAATAGTAGTAGTAGTAGTAGTAATAATAATAATAATAATAATAATAATAGAAGAAGAAAAAGTTAATGAGAACTTTGAGATGGAAGATCAATGTAAGGATTAAACAATGATAACAATAAATATAAAGGTTAGAGGATCCACTAATGGTATTTTAAACAAGTATAGTATAAACTCTTTTTATTTAAATGAAAACTACGCACAAAGGAGGTTCCAATTAGATTACAAATTGTTAATATGATTACATTAGTTATCTTATTCAAATAATACTAATACTTGTAAATGTTGTCACAGATTCATGATTATAACTTATATTAACAACAAATTAAGTTCCTTTCATATCACAGTTGTCGGTTATACCATACGGTTTGTGTTATGAAAGTGTCAAGCATTTGTTGTACCAAGTGTTATACAATATAAATCTAGATTAGTCATTTAACAAGCAAAGTATTAAAGAGTGAACAAGATAACAAATACAAAATATGTTAGTATCAAACATTAAAGTTTATGTGAAGTTTACACTATATTTATTCTTACACCATTAGTGTAACCTTTTCACCTTGACATAATAGACTTAGCTAAATATAATGAAGAAGAGAAACATAAATAAACAAGATAAGAACATAAATAAGATAAAAGTTAACTAAGTAAAGGAAAGAAAATGAAAGACATAAATAAGATATTAAAGAAAGCAAAAATTAAGAAATACAAAGAGAGAAAGCAAGAGCATGACCTTGATCTGAAAATCGACATGCCTAAATGCATGGAAAATACCTCTTTTTATAGGCCAAAATTGGGAACTATTGATTTGATGACTAGTTGACGAATGGGTGGCCAACTTTTGACTTGGTAATAAACCTTATCTTCTTGTCTGAATAAAATGTCATTGATAATGTTAGAATTTGAACCAGACTTCCACATGAAAGTTCTAGAAAATTATCTCAGCTTTCAAGAAAAAAGAATTTAAGGTCATTTGGACTTCTAGAACTCAAGATGTGGGTTGAACACTGAAAAGTATCTAGGTTATAGGACATATTCAGACTTTTTCGTTGTTACTATAATTTGAACTTGAAAATGGACTTTTTAAATCTTGAACTCCCATGAAAGTTGTAGGCATATATCTCACTTTTTCATCCATATAAAGTAGACCTAAATCTGAGATTTATAGCTCTAGATATAACCCAATTACTAAACAGTGCTCTAGTTTGGACTACACCAACATCTTCTTTCTAAGTTTGACAATCTCTTTATCCTTTCAATTTTAGTACATAAACTCATCAATCAATCCTTTTATTTATGTGATAGGCCTGTATTTAAGATGAATATTTACCACAAATTAAAGGTATGTTATATTATTAGATATGTTATTATAAAACATGTTTTAGTTAAGGAGTTATTGATATTTCAAGTGCAAAATGATGATGTAAAACCTTGATAAAAATGCACTTTTAAGTACTAATCACACTCTCCAACTAGCTTATTACTGATTCCTAGTAATCAAAGGTTAAAAAAGAAAAATAATTGACAAATTCTACAAAGCAAGGCATTCATCATTCAACATCCATTAATTTATCCAGATAAACAAACTCTCATTAAATTTATATATCTGTTCAATACCTCTTCAATAAGATATTAATAAACCTTTCTTTTGTGCTCAATATATCAACATATAATTATAGGGTTTTGCTTGGAAGAAAATAAAATTTTTGTTCTAATGTTTAAGGTTAACTTCTTTGGATTGGGATTATTATTTTTTCTTTTTTTCTTTTTTTTTAATATACATATAACTTAAAAACACAATACATTTTTAACTCATGTAATGAGCTTTCGGCTAATGACTCTCATACTAGTTGGTCTTATGACATTAAGTGTTGAGACACCCCTATGAGCTTAATGACTCGGGTTGCAGATATTGATATGTAAATAGTACAATGTTTGATTTTCTTAAACTTTTATCCTTAACCTATGTAACAAGCATTGGGCCAATAGCTCCTAACTCAGTTGACTTTAGGTTATTAAGTGTTAAAATACCCTTTCGGGCTTAATTGCTTAGGCTAGAGAGGCCACGAAACCAAACTTATCTACGTTTTTATTATCATTATTTTATTATTTTTTTACAATTAATATACTATACATTTTCCTTAGTTGTTACTTTTAACCAAAAAAAACATGAATTATGTAATAATCCAATGTGCAACCCACAATCATATGTTAAAGTGTGTGTGTAAAAATTAAGGTTTAAGAATACATGTTAAAGGAGTATATGAGCAGAATTAAGTGATAATAATATGAGAGTTTATAAACTTGAATATTTCAAGAAGTATTTTGATAGACCTTATAATGAATATTGCAAATAACCATTGAAAAATGTTATCCAAGATACGTCTTAAGAGTCAATAAATTTCCTCCTTACTCTACCATCTTAGTAACAATAGTTTGCAAATGGTTTATGAAATAGAAAGCATACATAGTTTTTTTTCTTTTAATATCAACTACTACCCTCTCCCCCTAACCAAAACAAAACATTATCCTTAATATCCTAAGGTAGAAAGATAGAGTATAGAAGACATTACCTGAAACATCAAACATTAACAAACCTGAAATACACTCAAACAAATATAAGAAATAACAAAATAAAATAATATACTATTAAGAAAATAAAAATACACAAGAATTCACAAACGAAAGCTCAAATCCAATTTAATCTTTTTACGACGTAGTTGACCAATTTATGCGACTCATGGAGGGATCAATTACAAGAGTGAAAGATTGTAGTTGGTCAATCAATTATTTAGAAGTAACAGCAAAGATTATAATTTATCGTGCTAAAGATATTAGAAATTCCTGTTCCATAATATGATCAAGAAAAGACAATAATTTATCATAAAAACCATTAACATTTAACAGACCTATGGGTTTATGGTAAATGTGTAGTTGGGCCTAAAAGGTAACATGAAAGATTCTTTCAATATGCCCAAACCACCTGGTACGGCAATGAAGACATCAGTGTATTTAAACATGGCATTCATTCGATCAAACATTGAGAAGACCTATAATTCCTCTCCAATTATTTTTTTAATGATCTCCTCTTCTACTAAAACTTTGCAGACAATCCTCAAAACTTGACTATATCTTAAAAATGCAGCTCTTAACACTCTTTCCCCAAATACTAAATGAATGTTTCTCTCAACTAGTACCTAACTAGGATGATTTGCTAATTTTAAAAACTTTATTTCCTTCTTAGGATTGGATCCACTGAAAACACAAATGTTTCTTATATGATGACTTAAGGAACCTGCCATTTCTACATACGTCTATATCTGTTGAATGTATAGGTTGAGGATTCACCTGATAATCGAACATTTGCTTCAATCAGCCAACGTATATCTTTAGGAATTCCATGATTTATTAATAATGTCAATCTTGCACATCTAGTATGGTAAATTTTTGTAATTGCATTCTGAGACAGAGTGGGAAAATACCTTTTCAATTTTTCAAGAGTGGAGTCTATTTTCAAATGAGAATTGGAAGAGAGATTCAAAGAAAAGGAAAAGAGAAAAGAATTGCACAAATATATACATAGATATTAGTTATTATGGGAAATGAAAAGAACCAACTTAAGTCACGGAGTATCATTATCTGCTATTTAATCGGGGTGAGAGAGACTAGCAAACTAAGAGTGACACAAAAAAAACACGAAAACAATGTGAGAAAAACAAAATAATCTACAGGATCATTCAAATTAACGGATTCATTTTCACTAGGAAAATTATCAAAGGAAGCTTTCAAACGATGTCCATTTACCTTAAAAAATTATCATTTTTTGGATTATCAATATCAAAGGCCCTATATGGATACAAATTTTTTTCAATAAATAGATCGCTCCATTTTAATCTTAGCTCTTCATGGAATAAATGAAGTCAAGATTTATAAAGTATAACTTTTTTACTAGTATCAACTTTTTGATAATTTTCACAAGTTTTACATAATACATGCATGTCCATGAACATGGTGAGCCAATGCAATTCATTTTGAGACTTTTTCACAACTATTTTTTTTTTATGAGAAATGACTCCCACAAGCTTTAGAATGACAGAGTTTAATGACACTACTTACCTTATTGTTAGGAATGCATCTTTGAAATATTTGATTAGGACAATATTTGAATAACTTAGGGTCATCCCAATAAAAGTTCTTCATTTAAAGTAGATTCAAGTTTATCATAAATTAATTCTTCAATATGATTTACTTTTTGAAATCATTATCATCTTCAGGTTGCTTGCAAATATTAAAAATATTCATCTCCAATGTCATATTTCTAAATGATAGCTTTATCAGGTCATTCATACAATTAATTAATGCATTAGAAGTTATAAGAAACAAATGTCCTAAAATAATAGAAAATAAATTACATGCTTTAATAGGTTGTGTGTCCAAGACAATAAAAAATAAATATAGAAGTAAATAAAAACTGTCCTAAAATAAATTTATCGACTTGTACTAACACATCTTCAACTATTCCTTTAGACACTTTTACAAATATATTATTAAGTAAGAGAGTTATAGAAGTTGGTTTGAACTTACCTAGATTGAGACTCTAAAAAACTAAATATGGAAGTAAATTCACACTAGCTCCAAGATTAAGTAATGCTTTTTCAATTTGATGTTCTCCAATAAAGCAAGAAATTGTAGGACAACTAGGGTCTTTATGTTTCAAAGTATTATTATTATGAAGAGTAGTGATTGATTTGACTTGATCCGTATGTTGGCTTCCAGAACTACTTGCATTTGCATTGTATTATCCCTTGGGATTTTATTATGGTTGAGATGAAAACTTACCTTTCTCTTGGAAACTAAGAGCAGATGTCAATTTTGTAAGAGTATCTTTAAAATCTGTCATGCTTTGAGCAAGTTAAGTATTGATTATCTCTTGCTTTTCAATGAATGCAAGTAATATTTCCTCAAGATTTCTTCTAGAAAGTGGAGCATAAGAAGATGCATATCCATGAGAATTTTATAAATTATAAATGCTTGAAAAATAATGGTTGTGAAGTTTATACATTGTTATTGTCCAATTCTAGGTTATTTCCCAATTTTTTACTCGTGTTTTGTTAAATTTTTAGAAAAATCCAAAAAAAGAGAAAAAATAATGAAAATCCAAAAAATATATATTTTTAAATATATTTGCCTTATTTTTAGCATTTTCAGCATCATCTCAAAAAAATTAAATTTTCAAAGATATTTGAAACGTGTTCAACTTTTAGCGTGTTATTTTTAAAATCATTGACTTTTCTCATTGAGCCGATGTTGATATTGCTTGTTTTTAAAAAATACAAAAAAATAAGAAAAATTAAAATTTACAAAAAGTTGAGGGACCAATTTTGAAATCCAAACAACATTTTGCTTATAAATAGCAACCTTCAACACAAACAAAGAGGGGACAATTTTGAAAAAAAAGAAAGGAAGACCTAAACCTAAATTTCCTGCTCCCTCATTCAAAGTCGTCGCCCCCTACCCGTTTTCAATTTTTCTCCCAAACACCCGTTGTCCTCTTGGCTTTGATTTTTCTCTTCTTCACGTCGTTCCCCCTCTCTTTGAAACCAGCCTCCACGCCATTTTCTTCTTCTTTTCCAGCAACAAATCAGAGCCACCACTTACCCATCAGCTCACGCCTACCCCTTCATTTTCATCTCCTACAGCCGAGCTTCCCCTGCATTTCCTCTCTTGTTGCAGCCTCCCCAAAGAAAACTCTGATTTGCCTTTACTAGCCACACCCACATCAGCCTCTCTTGGCCATAGCTCCTTCAGCCACGACCTCATCTCCAGCTCTTTCCCAGTAGAGGTAGTAACAACAGTAGCAGCATTGCCCATAGGCGCGGAGCGGTCCGCCTTCTCTCTTCGGTGACGCCTACAAATCCAGACTCTGCCTATAGCCGACAAACTCAGCTCTCTCTTATCTGGCTGATAGCAGCAGCATCCCTAACAGACCCAGATCGGTCCGCTGCTCCTTCTTCTTTTGCCCACAACTAACAGATCTTCCCTCTTCAACCAGCCACAGGCCACGATCTCCCTCATCAACACAGTCACGATCGCAGCTTCGCCTCTCGCACTCCTTCCTCAGCCGCTGGAGCTGTCGTTTTGAAGAAGGAAAGAATAACAAGAACAGAATAATAGATTCGAAAATGAATTTACACAAAAAGAAAAAAAATTAAAATCAACTGTTGTTGTGCGTTGTTTCCTTTGTTGCAGATGACGGTGACCTTCCCAACATTGTTATGGAGTTTTGAAGGGTTATTTTGTAATTTTCAAACTGTTTAAAGTAATATTTGTTTAGTTTGAATTTTTATTTGTATTTTGTAAATATTAAAAAAAAGAAAAAAAAGAAAAAGAAAAGAAAAGAAAAATACAGGTGTATGTGTGTTTGTATTTGTTTTATGAATGTTTTTATTTATTTATGATAAAATTACAGAGAATAAAGAAGGATTTAATATTTTGATTGGATCACAGTGTAGAAGTACAAACTTGCACGGAAGTTGTATTTCTAAAATCCGATGAAAAGACAAAATTTTTAAAACTTCTTTAACACATCAAGTACACGAAGCAGCTTATCTCAGGTAAGACGCGTTAGGGGTGCTAATACCTTCCCTAACCACAACTAGTCCCTTACCCGTGAATCTCTGACAAGACCAGTACAACTAGGTTTCCTAGTAACCCTTAATTAAATACTAGGTGGCGACTCCCAACGAATCTAACAAGATCAAATCAAACATAACAGAAAAAAAAAAGCGTCAAGCCGATGCCGCGTGAATTTTCTGACGTGCGATAATTATTATCACTCTTTCAATTAAAAATTGGGTGATTTCTCCATCCAGGGTTGTATGTTTGTGAGTATAGGTTATGATTGGGCCGTTAAAAATTGTTTAAAGTATAAGCTTGTTCATGAAGACATTTCTTAAAAAAGGCAAAGTTGGACAGTCATTGGTTGAGTGATTATTTGTTTCACTAATTTGACACATAATGTCTTGAACAAATCTTACTTGACCACTCTTTTTTAATTTTAGTGCCTCAACTTTTCTATCAAAAGATGCAAATTTTATTTGGAGGTCATAATCTTCCCTAAGGTTATACATATCTCCACTAGATGTATGAGGTTGAGTTTTACTCGGCTTCCTAATTTTAAGCATTTTCAGCTAACAAGTCGAAGCATTTCATTGCTTTATCAGGGTTTTTATCTTTAAAAGTTACATTGCATATTAATTCATTCATTTATCTATCTCTTAGTGTTAACCCTTTATAAAAATATGAAACTAATCTCCATGTTTCAGAACCATGATGAGGACAAATATTAAGTAAGTCTCGATATCTATCCCAACATTGGTAAAATGTTTCTCTTGGGTTTTTGGTGAAAGTGGTGATTTGTCTTTTGAAAAATTATGTTCTATGAGAAGGGAAAAACTTCTTTAAAAACTCTTATTGCATTTCATCCCAAACACGAATGGATCTAGGTCTCAAATTTTATAGCCATGTTTTAACTTTATCTTTTAATGAAGAAGAAAGAAGTTTTAATTCGATGATGTTCATACTATAATTTAAGTCATTATACGTGTTGCAGACCTCCTCAAATTCCCTTAAATGCAAGTATGGATTTTCTAAATCTAAGCTATGAAAAGAAGGTAAAAGTTGAATAATATCTAACTTCAAATTAAAATGAGATGCATCAGAGGTGAAAACTATGCATGATGGTACACTTGTTCTTGTGAGATTTATATAATCTCTAAGTGTTTCAACACGGTTATTCTTATTATTCTCATTATGAAGTGACTTGTTATCATATTCGATCATATTTTCTAAAGATGATGAGGATACTCTACAAAGTCTACCACTTCATGTACGTAACCACACTTTCATGCACGTATAGGAATAGAATAAAAAGAAAACAAAAAAAAGAAAAATAAACAAAGTTAGATATAAAAAAAGTGAAGAAAAAAATAAAATAAATATTATAATTTATATAAGAATTTCCCTCCCTAGCAATGACTCTAAAAACTTGACATGATCAAAAGATTGATGTCTTCTCTCAAGTGCAGAAGTATCGAAATAATAAATAACCCAGCAAGACTAGGGTTGAACCACAAGGAGGTTAATTCTATAAATTATAAATAACAACAACAACAATAATAATAATACTTATAATAATAGTAATAATAATAGTAATAATAATAATAATAATAGCAACAATAGTAATACTAATAATAATAATAGTAGTAGTAATAATAATAATAATAATAATAATAATAATAATAATAATAATAATAATACTAGTAAATTAGTCAGGCATTCATATTTGAACCACAAGGAGGTTAATTCAAAGGAGGTTCCAATCGAATTATAAATGATTAATATGATTATATTAATTATCTTATTTGAATAATGTTAATACTTGTAAATGTAGTCAGACATTCATGATTATAATTTATGTTAACAACAAATCAAGTTCCTTTCATAGCACAAGTGTCGGTTATATCATACGGTTAGGCTATAAAATTATCAAGTATTTGTTGAATCAAATGTTATACAATATAAATCTAAATTAGTCATTTAACAAGCAAAGTATTAAGATTGAACAAGATAACAAATACAAAACATGTTAGTATCAAACATTAAAGTCCATGTCAAGTTTACACTATACTTATTTTTACACAATTAGTATAATTGATTGTGCATTAAAATTATCATCAAGTCTTTTATTTTACATATGTGTTTATTATTTTTATTTGGATTTTTATAATAATTAATATGTTTTATAGTAATGAAGTTTTTTTTAATGTTTTGCTAGGTTTTTGGAGTTTAAATGGATTATGTCAAAAAATTTAATGTCAGAATTCAGAATAAAGAATTGAAGAGAAATTTAGTTGAAATTTGAAACAAATCTTGGTTCGAAGAAGTGCTCCAAATTTTCCCTAAAAAATCAATTATATTCCAATCCTAGAAAAGATTATCATATGATCTATTTCAAGCCCAAACTTGCCTTATATTGTGTGCAAATTTTAACTATCAAACACTCAAGGTTTCAATGTCAATCTTAGCCCAAATAATATGTACGTTTATATCCTTATATAATGCTTAAATTTAGCCCTAAATTAGCCTTTAAATCAGCTCAAGCACAATTCATGATCCTACATGTCCACACAACAAATAACAATTGATTTATTTTAGGTAATCCATTGATCCAAGAAGGTAAGCACATGGATGAAAAGCTGGAGGGGACATTGTTTTATTATTTTGGATCAAAAACAAGAAAGAGACAGCTTATAAATGATGAAGAAAAACGTGCACCAAAGTGGTTGCAAAGCTGGCCTGATTTCATTTTTCAAAATACTTTTCAGTGATATATTTGTGAGTTGTTCTTTAATGAGTTGAAAAGGTGATAGAATTTCCTATAAATATATATATATCTAATGGACATCTAAAAAAAAAGGCTTCTAGGAGGATCTAAATTGCTGTCAAAAGTTAGCATTATATTTGTGTTTGAATTTTTACTAAAATTATGTTGTGTTCTTCTTTATAGATTTTAGTTTTTTAGTTTGTAAAACTTACTGTTTCAGTTTGATTCAAGTTATTTCATGTTTATTAAAGTGTTCTTATACATAATCATGATTGGTTAATCTCTCTCTTGGATCCAAATCAGGGATGATGGTGGTCGATGTAAGTTCTTTAAGATATGAATGAATCTTAATGTTTATCTTCTCATTTTCTTCATGAATGTTTTATTATTGTAAGGAAATTTTAGAAATCATTTAGGTAATGTTATAATCTTGAATTTTTATGCACAAACTTTAGTTTTGGTATAGATATTGCTTGATTCAACGTCTTACTTAATATGAAAGTACTTGTTCATTCTTAAACAATAATCAAGCTTCATCTTTTTAAACTTCATTGTGATATCTTTCAATCTAATATCACCATTGTTGATACTAGGTTGAGTTATCTTATATATCTTAAAGGACTCACCAATACATCACCATTAAAATTGATTTGGACCAAGACTTACTTTTTCTTGTCATTTAAAATTTATTTACACGTTTTCATCTTTAAAAATAAATCCATCAATTGTTTTCAACCAAGTTATTGTTAATTTAATTTATCTTGAGTTTTTTTTGTTACCTAGCTTAATTTTTAGATTTAGCTCTCTGTGGATATGATCTCGATCTTACTGAGTTAATTGTTGTATCGCACACTCATGCATTTGCGAGTTAAAACAAACCGATCATAAAAAAGGGTCAAGCAATAACATTTTCACCTTGACATAATAAACTTAGCTAAACATAATGAAGAAGAGAAACATAAATAAACATGATAAGAACATGGATAAGATAAGAGTTAATAAAGTAAAAGAAAGGAAATGAAAGGCATAAACAAGATATTAATGAAAGCAATAATTAAGCATTACAAAAATATAAAGAGAAAAAGCAAGAGCATGATCTTGATATAAAAACCAAGATGCCTAAATGCATGGAAAATGCCTCATTTTATAGGTCAAAATTGGAAATTATTGATTTGATGACTAATTGTTGAGTGAGTGACCCACTCTAGACTTGGTGATAATCCTTATCTTTTTATCTAAACAAAATAACATTGCAAACGTAGAATTTGCCTGAATTATAAAAGTTATAGGAAGTTGTTTCAGCTTTTTAACAAAAAACAAATTAAGTTCATTTGCATTTCTTGAACTTAAGATATGGGTTGAATACTGAGTAGTGTCTGGACTGTAGGACAGATTTAGACTTCTCTATTGTTGCTAAGATTTGGACTTTCAAATAATAGAATTGAGTTTACATTCCTATGAATGTTTTAGACCTATATCTTAGCTTTCTAGCCATATAAACCAATTTGAAATCCAAGATCTACAACTCTAGATATGACCTAGTGACTGAAAAATATTTCAGTTTAAACCGAACCAACATCACTTTTCTAAACTTCACCCTCTCTTTGTTTTCTCAATTTTAGTAGTTGAACTCATCAATCAATCTTTTGATTTATATGATAGGCCTGTATTTAAGATGAACATTTACCACAAATTAAAGGTATCTTATAGTATCAGACTTGTTATTATAAAACATGTTTTAGTTAAGGAGTTATTGAAACTTTAAGTGCAAAATATTGATATAAAACCTTAATAAAAATACACTTTTAAGTACTAATCGTATGTCAAATCCATCTTATGTATTAGAAGTTTAACTAGTTGAACCTATAGATTATATGACTTATAAAGTGAAATTGGAAGCTATAGTGGATCAACAAGGAAAGTTTGATTAAAGAAAATATCTTCAGTAAATGTGAAGTGGAAAGGTCATTGTGAGGAAGAGATGTGGGAGCTTAAGGAAAAAAAATATGTAAAGAGTATCTTTATCTTTTCAATAAATTCTGTAAACATAAAAAAAAAAGTAAAGCTAGAAATGATTTCACCATCATTATTGATTTCTAAATTGGCAGCGATATAATTTTTGGCTGCCAATTTCTTAATCGACAGCGGCATAGTTTTGGCTATTAATTTTTGAATTAGCAATGACACAGTTTTTCACTATTGATTTCTTAATCAACAGTGGCATGGTTTTTCACTATCAATTTTTGAATTGACAGCGACTATAACATCCTCATATCTAGGATAAAGCAACGATCTCATGTTAATTGATAAACAAAGTGATTAATTTTTTTTACTATATTTATTCACGATGTTTGTATTAAAGTCTACTAAAATTTCAACGAGGTCTTCCTTGTATCAGGAGGTCTCAAGTTATTGACATACAACCTGTTTATATTTTTAATATAGTGCATCTTCTAACTCAGTTTAACCGAATCATCTTGAGTCTCAGTCCCATAAACATCATCATTCATATATGCCATAATGTTTATGATATACATTGTACAACAATTATCATTATGAATGGATAAAGATATAAACATGCATATATGGAACTTTGTTATAAAACCACATAATTAAATTCATCTATTCAAGTTTAAACATCAATTATACAAATTGAGATATATAAAAGTTGTAATATCATCAAATACAAGGGTATACTCCCTATAATCTAAATTACAAAAAGTGAACCTAAGATATAACCTACTCGTGTCATGCATGCGATACTCCTAAAGGAAAAATACATATCATTGAAATATGAATATCACAATAATATAGCAATATAAATATCTAGCAAATTAAAAAGACAAACATGCATTCATATTTTATTCACTTCTCCCTTCTGGTTTTCATTGGAAACTTTTTTTCTTTCAACTACTAAAAACAATTCCTCTTCTATTATCGATCTTTATTTAAGATTTCATAAGACCATCCATGATTATTTTTGTTTAACACATTACCGATATCAATTTCACTAGTATCATCATCACCCTATAAGAGACTATGCAAGGTGATCCATTATCTAGGATCTTAACATACATTAAAGTATGTTAGTCAATACATGATAATCCCTTTATCCAGGATCCTATCATATACTAAATGTATGTTAGTAAATATATTTTGATCCCCTTACCCAGGATCCTAGCATACACTAAATGTATGCTAGCTAATACATGATTGATTCTCTTATTCGAGATCCTAGCACTCACTAAATGCATGCTAGTCCAAACATGGCGATTGATTAGTACTTAAAAGTGCATTTTTATCAAGGTTTTATATCATCATTTTGCACTTGAAGTATCAATAACTCTTTAACTAAAGCATGTTTTATAATAACATATCTAATACTATAAGATACCTTTAATTTATGGTAAATATTCATCTTAAATGCAGGCTTATCACATAAATGGAAGGATTGATTGATGAGTTTAAGTACTAAAATTGAAAGGACAAAAAGATGACCAAACTTAGAAAAGAGATGCTGATGCAGTCCAAATTGAAATACTATTTGCTAATTGGGTCATATCTAAAGCTGTAGATCTTGAATTTAAGTATACTTTATATGGACGAAAAGGTAAGACATAAGCCTACAACTTTCATGTGAGATCTGGTTTTAAAAAAGCCATTTTTAAGTTCAAATTGTAGCAACAACGAAACAGTCTGAATCTGTACTACTACCTAGACATTGTTTAGTGTTCAACCCATATCTTAAGTTGTAGAAGTTCAAATGACCTTAATTTTTTTCCTGGAAAACTGAGATAATTTTCTAGAACTTTTATGTGGATGTCTAATTCAAATTATGATGTTATCAATAACATTTTATTCAGACAAGAGAAAATAAAGATTGTTACCAAGTTAACAGTTGGTCACCCACTCATCAATTAGTCATCAAATCAATAGTTCCTAATTTTGGCATGTAAAAGGAGGCATTTCCCATGCATTTAGACATCTTGGTTTCTAGATCAAGATCATGCTCTTGCTTTCTCTGTATTTTTGTAATGCTTAAGTTTTGTTTTCATTAATATCTTGTTTATCCCTTTCAATTCCTTTCATTTGCTTAGTTAACTTTTATCTTATTTATGTTCTTATCTTGTTTATTTATGTTTCTCTTTTTCATTATGTTTACCTAAGTTTATTATGTCAAGGTGAAAAAGTTACACTAATGATGTAAGAATAAGTATAGTGTAAATTTAACATAGATCTTAATGTTTGATACTAACATATTTTGTATTTTTTATCTTATTCACTCTTTAATGCTTTACTTGTTAAATAACTAATCTAGATTTATGTTGTATAACACTTGTTACAATAAATACTTAATACTTTTATAGTATAAACCATATGGTATAACCTACACGTGTGCTATAAAAGAAACTTGATTTTTTGTTAACATAAGTTATAATCATGAATGTCTGATAATATTTTCAAGTATTAACATTATTTGAATAAGATAATTAATGTAATCATGTTAGCAATTCATAATTCAATTGGAACCTCCTTTGTGTATGATTTCCAGTTGAATAATAAGAGTCTATACTATACTTATTTGAAATGTCATTAATGAATTCTTTAATCTTAATATTTGTTGGTTTAAAAAAATCTCTAAAAAGAGATATTATTTTAAAAAATTAAATTGATAAAATAATTTTTTAAATAATATAAATATACTTTTTTTCCTTTATACTCCAATAGTAAAAAAATTAATTATAACAGTTAGTTATATTTTTATATTTTTATATTAATAACATTATTTATTAATTATAACCGGCTGATACAACTTCAAGTAAAAACCTTCTTTTACACAAAAATATATCAAAGAAGCTTTTAGCAGCTAACAGACAAGAATGACTCTTCTATGTGTGTGTATATATATATATATTGACTTTTCAACATAGCATATAAAAATAAAAATAAAAGACAGGAACCTTTTATCCTTTCCATTTGGCTTTATATTTCGGCTTTCCTTCAAAAAGCACTGCTAACAAAAATCGATATCCTGGTTAATAAAAATCTTGACACAATAGAAGGGAAGGGATACGGTGCGCATCACCTTTTTTTCTATCTGCTAAATTCTAAACCTTAGAGAAAAGGTTACTGTTACAGATAAGAAATGGTAAGCAGCAAAGCAAACTAAGAGGCCTATCAGTCTCTCAGGAGGAGGACAGGCTTTTATAGATTCTTCTGGTGTTTGGAGGGGGGCAAGAGAGGAGATCAGATATATTTTACTAGGGTCTTGCTTGTCTTGCTCAGCACTTATTTAAAAATATATTTGCTCAGTCAGTATTCCACGTGCTCCTGGGGACTCCCCCCTCCAAACGCTTGAATGCACTCAATTTATACTCTCTGACCGCATGTTCCCTTCCATTTGTTTGCATCTCTCTTCCCATCTCTCTCAAACACCAAAAACCAGTCAAGAAGCACTTACAAGGTATCAAAAAACCAAGGATTTACTACTATTGTATTTTATCCAGGAATCATAAAGGTTTTTGCTTTGCAGTGACTGTAGTATTGTCATAGATGATGATGGATATCAAAGGAGGTAGAGTTGGTGTAGGTGAAGAAGATATGAGTGATGGTATGCAATGTAGTGACCATCCGTACAGAAACAACCCAGGTGGGATCTGTGCCTTTTGTCTTCAAGAAAAGCTTGGCAAGCTTGTTTCTTCTTCTTTTCCTTTACCTATACGTGGTTCCTCCTCCTCCTCCTCCTCTTCTCCTTCTTTTAGATCTGATATTGGTGTTGGTGGCTCTAGCAATGGAGGTGCAGGTACTTCACTATCATTTGCTGTGCGTCCGACAGCAACAAAATGTAGAAATGATGGTGGCAATAATAGTCACTATCAAGAATATTACACAAGGAGGGCCAGGATCCCTTTTCTTTTGGCTAAAAAGAAGAAGAAAATCATGGTACCATCATCATCAGATCGTGATATTGTTTTCAAGAGAAGCAAATCTACTGCAACTCCCAGGAGAGGCCATTTCCTGAACTCTGCTACTGATGATGGTGAGGATTTTAGCCCAAGGAGAAGAGGGTTTTGGTCATTTCTCTATCTCTCTTCCTCCAAGTCTAGTACTTCAACTAGAAAAACAGAAAAGATGTCTTCTTTAGCTGCAACTACACAACTAGCAGCAGCAAATGGGTCCCCGGTGAGGCCAAAAGAGAAGTGCTTAGGTTCTTCTTTGTCAAAGAAAGGTGACAATATTGTGGTAGTGGAGGATGATGATGATAGTCCTAACAGCCAAGCAACTGCCTCCGCCACCTCTTTCGAGAGAAAGGTGTCAAGGTCTAGATCCGTTGGGTGTGGAAGCAGGAGCTTCTCCGGTGACTTCTTCGAGAGAATCTCAACTGGGTTTGGTGATTGCACTCTAAGAAGAGTGGAGTCCCAAAGGGAAGGCAAGCCCGTCACTGTTGGGACTTCTCACATGAAAGGGAGGGTGAGGTGTGGCGGTATCTTTGGTGGGTTTATCATAACCTCCTCGTTTTCCTCTTCATCATCATCCTATTGGGTTTCATCATCAGCTGAAGATATGAATGGGAAATCATCAGGAGCTGGCCCTCTTGCTCATGGTAGGAGCAGGAGCTGGGGTTGGGCTTTCGCTAGCCCAATGAGAGCTTTCGGCAGCAAACCTTCTTCAAAAGATGGGAAAAGAGACATCAATAGGAACACCACTTCAAACTTGTCTGGCATTCCTTCATTGTTAGCTGTGAGAGGCTAAAGTAGAAGCGTTGAGGCTGCTGGTGCTACATTACACAGTACATTCTATCATGATCTTTTTTGTTTGATTCGTGCTCGTCTATCTTGCTCTGATCAGTTCTATCACTAGTAGTTATTATACTTTTTTTCCTTAAATTTTGTTGAAATTTATTGTTATATATGAAAATTATTTATCTTTTAGATAATTGCATGTTAAGTCATATATCCTATAGTGTCAAATTCGAAACCCAGGTGAGTCAACAGACTGCTTGGAGTTGGAGGTGAAGAAAATATTTATGTGCGATATTTTTAGCAGTTGCAATTGAGTATTCTGTGATTCGCCAAGGTTTTGTGCTTCGTTTGTGGTTTAATTTTCATGTATAATTAGTTTGTATTTTGTAAGTTGTAAGATCTGGGGTGCTGGGTGCCTGAGCTGGTGTTTTTTTAAATATATTTTTAATAATTTAAATGTGCTAATATTAAAAAACATATTCTGAAATAGATCACAAATGTTTATATACATATAAAAGCTAATATTGTCACTTGTGGACACATGCTTGGTGGTGCTGGGCACATTTCTAGGCCTATAATGCTGTCATGGTGATAATCCCCTTAGGCCTTGGCCATATGAGATTCGGTCAAGCCTTATCATTGTTTTTTGAACTTGGTAGAGGTAGATGTTTAACTATTCATTGTATAATCCTATCTCACCACAAACTTAGGCATTAAATTTTTGGCAGTTCGTCTTTGCCAGCTACTTGAACAACTGTACAAGACAGCAAGGTTCTCTTGTGAGCTGCTGCGTGTACAGTTGTTCACAGGGACTTGTCATCATATGTTTTTCACCTTCAGGTCGAAATTATTTTTTTACTAACGGTATCTTTCCTTTCCGTGCAAGGAGAGACCATTGCAATTCTGATTCCCAGAGATTTTCAATTCATGTCGTAATTGAATTGGATCATGCGTATGTTTAGTCAAGTCTTGGTGTGGAAGGGTTTTTTATTATTATTAATATTATAGAGGTGAGGTGTTTGTTTGATATTGGAACACATTGCCATTGTCAATCTAATAATGCTTGAATAATCTTGACACCCTCTAGATGGAGATTATTTGATAGAATTCAATGAAATCTTCAAACACTTTGGGGGCACAAATCCAATTCCAGACCAGAAACGAAAAAAAGAGAGTCTGGAAAATCCTCAAGGAGATGCATACAATGGCGCATGAAGTACACAATTGCGAAAAGACAGGGGAAAAGGGATGCCTGGGGAGGCACAGATATTGGATCAGAACATTAATAGAAGTGGTCCCTTGATGCATGCACTTTTTTTAATCCCAAAAGCCTTGGATTTTTTTTCCCCTTCTGCAAGGTGCCCACAAGCCCCTTAGATATGGAAAAGAAACCCAGCTCATGGAGCACTCGATTAGACTTTGAAGCATCGGGAAAGGGCAAAACTTCTCGGTGTCCTGACGAATTTGTGCTTAGACAGGGAAATTCAGTTCTGTGCATTTTTAGGCCCCTCACCTGCTCTGTATCTTTGCTTCCAGGATAGAGACTCAAGAGAAAGAAACAACAGAGGAGGGTCCATCCCAACAGTGCATCTTGAATTATGGCCAGCAGCAATTGAGTGCATAGTTGAGGGCCAATCTGGTATCGAAAAAGTTTTGGGACCATATTTTTTACTTCGGAAAGTTATATGTAGAGCTCGAAGAAGGTTGCTGTTTAAAAGGTCGAGAACATCCACATCGCCCAACAGGATGTTGTGCGGAGAAAAAGGCTCGGAGACAAGCTAGAAGGGCAGCATTAAATCATTAATCAAGCAATAAGAACAAGGTTTGTCCGTGGGAAAACTACTTTCGGTTAAAACGAAGGCTTGCGAGCCATCTCTTGAAGCAACTGAACTGCTTGGTACCATCGATCATCACCTTTTTTTATATATATAAATGATAATAATAGTTTATCATAACAAGAAAAAATTTATACTATACATAATTATTTGATATTATTATTAAATTTAATTTAATAAATTAACAAAAAAAACTTGATTTGACCTGTCTAAAAACAATTTGACCGACTAATAAAAAAACATTAAATTATAAAATTGATAAGAAAATGATGAAACTAATGGAAGAAAATCCTCTAGATTTAATTTTTTATTTAAATCAAATTTAAAATTAAATCACATGAAAGTTATCTTGATGTGATCTAATTGACTTGTTCATTCAAACAATAACTTGAAAAACAATTAAAATAGTTTGAGAATGAAATTAAAATGGAAAAAGGAGCTTCACTATTCATATGAATAATGAAGCTTCACAAAGAATTTTATTTCTTTCAATGTAAAAGATAATCAAGATTAAATTTTATTTTTAAACTACAAAATATTACACTCTTAACATTAAATCAATTTTTTAAAAACACAAAAAATAAAACATTGAGAGCATGAAGATTTTTTTCAATGTTATTAAACCTAGGCAAGAAGATAAATCTTGAAATCCCTTGACTTGGATTCTTACCTAATGTTAGTTTCAATTAAATTATTTCTAATGTTAGTTTCAATTAAATTATTTCAGAGCTAACTCAATGTAAATTGATTTATTTAATAGGTTTAAAGAAAACCTAGATGACTGGCAAAAGCATGGATCAACTTAAATGAAACATCAAGAAGAATTTTTTAAAAAAAGTATTGAGATGATAACATGGTTCATAAACTAGCTAGGTTTAATAATTTTTTCTCTTGAAAATATTTAAGAGTGGATTTAAAAAAAAAACTTTAGACCCACATTAAGTGTTGTTTTGCATTTATGTGCATTATAGTAATTTAACTTTGCAAAACATAAATAAATGAAAAAGAGAACAAGTTACTCAATCAATTAAAAAATGACTAATTCATAATAATTGGAGTATGAGTATAAAATAAATTTTATAAAAAATAAAAAATGAATTTCTTATAACTTTTATGAGGATAATCTATTCAAATTTTGATGTTAGCAATCATGTTTTATTCATATAAAAAGATAAAGATTGTCACCAAGTCAAGATATGACTACTCACTCAATAATTAGTCAACAAATCAATAGTTATAAATTTTATCCTATAAAAGGAGGCATTTGCCATGCATTTAAGCATCTTGGTTTTTATATTAAGATCATGTTCTTACTCTCTTTCTTTATATTTTTTGTAATGCTTAAGTTTTGCTTTCATTAATCTCTTATTTATACCTGTCATTTCCTTTACTTTACTTAGTTAACTCATGTCTTATTTATGTTCTTATTTTATTTATTTATATTTTTCTCTTTCATTATGTTTAGTTAAATTTATTATGTCAATGTGAAAAAGGTTATACTAATAGTATAAACTCAATATGAGCCTTAATGTTTGATACTTGTATGCTTTATATTTGTTATTTTGTTCACTTTTAATACTTTGCTTGTCAAATGGTTATTCTAGATTTATGTTGTATAATCCTCTATACAACAAATGCTTGACACTTTCATAGCCCAATCGTATGGTATAACCAACATTTGTTGTGAAAACACGTTAAATTATAATCTGAGTAAAATAAATAAAGTAATAGATTAAATAAAAGGATTTAAAGTATTATAATTGGATACAATAGAATAAAATATATGTTATGCTATGAATTAAGTAAAAAGAAGAGTTGAGTGACAAAAAATAGAAATGAGAAGAAATGAGGGCTAATGTGTAACTAGGTAAAAGTTGGATTATAAATACTCCATTTTTTCTCTTTTAGCTATGAGCTTAAAACAAAGAGAGGGGGGGTAATTGTGTGATTTTATACTTAAATTCTCATTGTTTGCACTAATTAAAGTGAGTAATTAGAGTGATTAATTTAATTAAACACCAAGAGGGGGTTGATTTTAATGTGGTGAATGCATTGGAGGAAGGATTTCAAGTTATTGTTTGAAGAGGGAGAAGAAGAAAACTTGATTTTTCTTGCATTCTTTCCTTAAATCCTTATCCAAGTGAGGTAAATAACATGTTTCAAATGATTAATTCCTTTAATTTTATGTTTGATGAAGGATTATGCAAAATTATGATTATATGAAGTAGTGGATTTATGTTATAATTTATAGGAATAATGCAAATTATGTTTGAACCATATTAGAAAGCATGAATTATGATTGGGTAAGTGTTTAATTTTGAATAAAAGAAACAAAAATTATTTTTTCTCATTTTAATTAAATATTTGGGCAAAAGAGGAATAATTTAGGGGATTTAAAGTTTAATACAATTGTTTGGAAAATATGAGAAGATGAAGGTTTATAAGTGTTGTTATATGAATGGAGTAAGAATTTTTTTAAAGAGAAAAGGAAAATCTTCACTTCCTTCCCTAGGTTGTTTTTGGATAAATGGAGAAGAAAGATTAGAGAATGGAGTTTAAATGATATTATTAAGAAATCTTTCTAAGTTGAAGACAATTAATATTGATAAGTTAAATTGAATAGGGACTTTTGTGAAAAAAATAAGTAAATGCTTAAAAAAAAAAAGGGGTGTTTTGTCCCCTTTGAAGTAAAAGTCAATTAAACTTAATTAAGGGTGTTGGATTAAATCAAAGAATATGTAATATGTATTAGAATTTTACCAGTTCGAATGAATGAACAATGACAAAGTAATTTTATTGGTGTAGAGGAGGTCGCAGGACTTAATCAGCAACAAGAGACCTCTTTACGCGTACAGACACCAAGTAGGTGTTCGATACCTTGGAATAATTAATTAGTTTATTTTTTTTTTAATTGTAGAAGGAATTTTATAGACTGTAAATTCTAGTGCTAGTTGCTCGAAATAAATTTGAATTTTTTAGACTATAAATTCTAATGGTAGTTGCTGGAAATAAATTTGAATTTTTTATATTGTAAATTTTAGTTCTGGTGCTGGAAATAATACCTTGGTGAATGGGCAAGTCTTGAAAATTATTTCCTGGTTGCTAGAAATAATGCCCTGACAAATGGGAAGTTACTAGAAATAATATCTTGTTGAATGGGCAAGCCTTGAAGATTATTACCTAGTTACTAGAAATAATACATTGTTAAATAGCCAAGCCTTGAAGATCATTTCCTGATTATTGAAATTTATGCTTAGTTGAGTTTACACATTGAGACTGTTACAGTTGGTATTAAAGCCCTGACTTAGGTTTAGGAGTGGAAAAAAATAATAATAAAGGGTTTAACAAATTTTTGACTAGTACCAGGATGGTTCGCACAAGGAAGGGTATAATAATTAGAGAAGGGTTTGAGGAGAGAAAATGAGAGGATTCATTGGAGGATACTGCCTCTCATATACCCTCAGAGCCTTAGCAGTTAAGACTAGACTCATTTGTGACACTGACTTGAGACATACTAAAGGGTTATAACTTGAGGGTTCAAACCAACAAAGACAAGAAGTCGTGCCTCCAGTTATGGCTCCAGCTATGACTCCAGTAGTTCCTACACTATATGCCAACCCTTTGTTCATAGCTCAGATAGTGAGAGTAGTGATTGAGGCAATGCCTGGTGCCTTGGCTCCACAATTCCAATAGCTTAGATAGTGTAAGCAGCTCTAGTGACTATGACAAAAGCTAATAATGTGGTCACATTAGTATGGATTGTAAAAAGCATGAGAGAACTTGGGTGTGAGCCCTTTTTAGGTGAATGATTAGTACTTAAAAGTGTATTTTTATCAAGGTTTTATATAATCATTTTGCACTTGAAGTATCAATAACTCCTTAACTAAAGCGTGTTTTATAATAATATATCTAATAATATAAGATACCTTTAATTTGTAGTAAATGTTCATTTTAAATGCAGGCCTATCACATAAATAAAAGGATTGATTGATGACTTTAAGAACTTAAATTGCAAGGATAAAGAGATGACCAAACTTAGAAAAGAAATGTCGGTGCAATTGAAACCGGAACACTGTTCGGTAATTGGGTTATATCTAGAGATATGGATCTCAGATTTAGGTCTACTTTATGGATGGAAGGGTAAAACATAGGCCTACAACTTTTATATGGAGCCCAAGATCTAAAAAGGTAATTCTCAAGTCCAAATTGTAGCAAAAATAAAGAAGTCTGAATTTGTCTTCCAGCCCGAGCACTGTTCAGTATTTTGGCTATATTTGACATTCTAGAAGTCCAAATGAGCTCATTTGCTTACAAAAGCAAGCTGAGATAATTTCCTACAAGTTTCATGTTTTCGAGTGGCTCCAATTTTGACGTTATCAATAACGTTTTGGGTAAACAAGAGAAGATAAGGATTGTCACCAAGTCAAGAGTTGGCCACACACTCATCAATTAGTCATCAAATCAATAGTTCCTAATTTTGGCCTATAAAAGGAGGCATTTGCCATGCATTTAGGCATCTTGGTTTCCAGATCAAGATCATGCTCTTCCTTTCTCTCTTTGTATTTTTTGTAATATTTATGCTTTGCTTTCCTTAAAATCTAGTTTATGCCTTTCAATTCCTTTCCTTTGCTTTGTTAACTCATCTTATTTATGTTCTTATTTTGTTTATTTATTTTTGTTTCTTTCATTATGTCTAGCTAAGTTTATTATGTCAAGGTGAACATATTACACTAATGGTGTAAAAATAAGTATAGTGTAAACATAATATGGACTTTAATGTTTGATATTAACATGTTTTGTATTAGTTATCTTATTCACTCTTTAATACTTTGCTTGTTAAATGACAAATCTTGATTTATGTTGTATAACACTTGCTATAACAAATGCTTGACACTTTCATAGTTCATACTGTATGGTATAACCAATACCTGAGCTATGAAAGGAACTTGATTTATTGTTTACATAAGTTATAATCATGAATGCTTAACGAAATTTACAAGTATTGGCATTAATTGAATAAGATGACTAATGTAATCATGTTAACAATCTATAATCTGATTGGAACCTCTTTTGTGTGTGGTTTCCAATTGAATAATAAAAGTTTATACTATACTTGTTTGACATACCATTAGTGGAACCTCTAACCTTGATATTTGTTATTATCATTATTTAATCCTTACATTAATATTCTATCTTCAAGTTCTCATCTTCTTCTTCATCTTCTCTTTTTTTATTGCTACTACTACTACTACTACTACTATTGTTATTATAGTTGTTGTTATTATTGATATTATTGTTGTTTATAATTTGTACAATTAACCTCCCTGTGGTTCGACCCCGGTCTTGCCGGGTTATTTATCACTTCGACACTCCTGCACTTGGGAGAAGACATCAATCTTTTAGTCGTGTCAAGTTTTTGGCACTATTGCCGGGGAGGTAAGTTTTGTATAAATTATAATATTTATTTTATTTTCTCTTTTCACTTTTCACTTTTCTTGTATATAACTTTGTTTCTTTTCTCTTATTTTTTCTTCTTTTGTTTTCTGTTTCCTTTTATTCTATTCCTACACGTGCATAAGAGTGTGGTCATATACATCAAGTGGTAGACTTTGTAGGGTATCCTCATCATTTTCAGAAAATATGGCCGAAGAAGATAATCAATCACTTCATAATGAGAATAACCGTGCTAGAACACTTAAAGACCACATGGATCCCATAAGAACAAGTGCACCATCATGCATAGTTTTTCCTCCTAATGCATCTCATTTTAATTTTAAACCAGGCATTACAACTTTTACCATCTTTTCATGGCCTGGAATTGGAAAATCCATACTTGCATTTAATAGAATTTGAGGAGGTCTGCAACATATATAATAACTTAAATTGTAGCATAAACATCATCAGATTAAAGCTTTTTCCTTTTTCATTAAAAGATAAAGCTAAAACATGGTTACAAAATTTAAGACCAGGATCCATTCGTGCTTGGGATGAAATGCAACAACAGTTTTTAAAGAAGTTTTTCCCATTTTATAGAACAAACTCTTTCAAAAGACAAATCACCACTTTCACTAAAAAACCAGGAGAAACATTTTACTAATGTTGGGATAAGTATCGAGACTTGCTTAGTACTTGCCCTAATCATGGTTTTAAAACGTGGAGATTGGTTTCATATTTTTATAAAGGGTTAACACCTAGAGATAGGCAAATGGTTGAATTGATGTGTAATGAAAATTTTGAAGATAAAGACCATGATGAAACAATGGAGTACTTAGACTTGTTAGCTGAAAATACTCAAAATTAGGACACCGCGGGTACTTATGAGGCACCGAGTAAAACTCAACCCCATACATCTAGTGGAGGTATGCACAACCTTAGGGAAGATCATGACCTTCAAGTCAAGTTTGCATCTTTAGCTAGAAAAGTCGAGGCACTAGAATTGAAAAAGAGTGGTCAATTAAAATCTATTGAAAACATCGTATGTCAAATATGTGAAACAAATGATCACTCAACCAATGATTGTCTAACCTTGCCTTCTTTTAAGGAATATCTCCATGAACAAGCTCATGTTTTAAATAGTTTTCAAAGGCCCAACCACAACCCATACTCCCAAATATACAACCCTGGTTGGAGAAATCACCCAAAGTTTAGTTAGAAGAGTGAGAACAACAATGCACAAACTTCACAACTACCATTTCAAGCACACCATAATTCCTAAAATTTTCATGGATATGCACCTCCTTATACTCCACCTCCTAGAAGAAATCTTGAGGAAATATTGCATGCATTCATTGAAAAGCAAGAGACAATCAACACTCAACTTACTCAAAGCATAACAGATTTTAAAGACACTCTTACAAAATTCACATCTGCTCTCAGTTTTCAAGAGCAAGGTGAGTTTCCATCTCAACCACAGCAAAATCTCAAGTGGCAATACGATGCAAATGCAAGTAGTCTTGAAAGCCAACACATGGATCAAGTCAAATCAATCACTACTCTGCGCATTGGTAAGGTTATTGAAAAACCCTCTCTTGATCCTTATGAGAAAGATGATGAGTCAATCTCTAATGGTAAGGAAATGGATGAATCTAAAAATTGCAAAGAAACGACTGATTCACCACCAGCACTTTCATTTCCTCATGTTATGACCAAACAAAGGAAAGTCAATCACAACTTTAAAATTTATAAAATCTTCAAACAGGTAAGAATCAATATATTTTTGTTGGATGCTATTAAACAGGTTTCTTTCTATGCTAAATTTTTGAAAGATCTATGCACTGTGAAGAGGAAACTAAATGTGAAAAAGAAAGTCTTTTTAACAGAACAAGTAAGTGTTATTCTTTAGAACAATATCTTATTTATGTTCTTATTTTATTTATCTATTTTTCTTTCTTTCATTATGTCTAGCTAAGTTTATTATGTCAAGGTGAAAAGGTTACATTAATGGTGTAAGAATAATTATAGTATAAACTTAATATGGACTTTAATGTTTGATACTAACATGTTTTATATTTGTTATCTTGTTCACTCTTTAATACTTTGCTTGTTAAATGAATAATAACAATAACAATAACATCAACAATTATAATAATAATAATAATAATAATAGTAGTAGTAGTAGTAGTAGTAGTAGTAGTAGTAGTAGTAGTAGTAGTACTAATAATAATAATAATAATAATAATAATAATAATAATAATAATAAAGAAAGAGATGAAGAAGAAGATGATGAGAACTTGGAGATAGAATATTAATGTAAGGATTAAACAATGATAATAATAAATGTCAAGATTAGAGGTTCCACTAATGGTATGTCAAACAAGTATAGTATAAACTCTTATTATTCAATTGAAAACCACACACAAAGGAGCTTCCACTCAGATTATAGATTGTTAACATGATTACATTAGTCATCTTATTTGATTAATGCTAATACTAATAAATCTTGTCAAGCATTCATGATTATAACTTATGTTAATAACAAATCAAGTTCATTTCATAGCTTAGGTGTCGGTTATACCATACCAGTATGGGCTATGAAAGTGTCAAGCATTTGTTGTACCAAGTGTTATACAACATAAATCAATATTAGTCATTTAACAAGCAAAGTATTAAAGAGTGAACAAGATAAGAAATATAAAACATGTTAGTATCAAGCATTAAAGTTCATATTAAGGTATTTTTATCATTTTTTTTATTTTTTATTTTTTTTTTCTTTTTTTAAATTATATACAATCTCTTTCTCTTTGTTGTTACCTTTAACAAAAGAACATAAATAATGTAATAATCAAATATGCAACCCACAATCATATGTTAAAATGTGTGTGTGTGTAAATTAAGGTTTAAGAATACATGTTAAATAAGTATATGAGCAGAATTAAGTGATAACAATACAAGAGTTTGTAAACTTGAATATTTCAAGAAGTATTATAATAGACCTTGTTAAGAATGGTTACTAAGATGCGTCTCAAGAGTCACTTTAACAAAAGAGCTCTTTTACTCTGTCATCCTACTAACAACAATTATGCACATGCTTTATGAAATGAAAAACAATTTTTTTTTATCAACTACTATCTTCTCCCCCCAACCAAAACGAGAAATTATTCTTAATGTTCTAAGGTAGAAAGATAGAGTATAGAAGATATTACCTGAAATAACGAACACTGACAAACCTGAAACACACTAAAATAAAAATAAAAAATAAAAAAATGCAATAATAAAACCAAAAGACACAAAAATTCACAATGAAGACTCAAATCTAATCTAAGCTTTTTACAGCTTTCCTTAGTTGACCAATTTATGCGACTCATAGAGGGATCAATTACAGGAATGAAGGATTGTAGTTGGTCAATTAATTGTTCAGCAGTAGCAGCAGAGATTATAATTTGTCATGCAAAAGATGTTAGAAATTTTTGTTCCACAGCATGATCAAGAAAAGACAACAACTTATCATAATAACCATTAACATTTAACAAACCTATGGGTTTATGGTGAATACGCAGTTGAGCCCAAAAGGAAATATAAAGATCTTTTCCAATGTGCCTAGACCACCTAGTAAAGCAATGAAGGCATCATAATGGTTAAACATTGCATTCATTCGAGCCGACATTATGGAGACCTGAAGTTCCCCTCCAATTATTTTTCTAATGATGTCCCCTTGTGCTAAAGCTTCGGAGACGACCCCCAAAACTTGACTACCTCCTAAAAATACAGCTGTTGACACCCCTCCCATTTACCCAAGACTATCTCCCCTATACACTAAATGAATCTTTCTCTCAACTAGCACTTGACAAAGATAATTTGCTGATTCTAAAAACTCCTTTTCTTTCTCAGGACTAGATCCACCGAAAACACAAATATTTCTTATATGATGACTTGAGGAACTTGCCATTTCTACACACTTCTGTATTTGTTGAATGTATGGGTTGAGTAGAAATGAAAGGAAGGAAGAGAGGATTTTATAGATGAGAAATTAGAAAGACAATCATACTACCTATATGTAGACCAGCTGGAATCTCACACTCTCTCTCTCTCTCTTTTTATTTATTTATTTATTTACTTTTGAAAAAGCATATGTATGTATAGGTAGTTGTGATTGTGGCTCACATCTTCCCTTGGTTTTACGTCCAAGAATGGCTTAAACGCCCTCTATGGGTCGGGGATAGGCTTCCCATCCCATTTTCTTATAAACTGGCAAAGATGGTCTTTTTTAGTCAGATTCCTAAGACTAAGTCAATCATGTTCTTTATGAAATAGTGGTCATAAATCATGAATTGTACGATGCACATCTCCATTAGGATGCGTCTCAAGAGTCAATAGAAGATTATTTAAAGACTCCTTACTTAGGCCATCCTTAATGAATTGTATTTTATCTTCACGGTTTATAGATACCATTCCTAAAGAATGACTTTGTGCATTACAAGTCCATCTAGCACATCGATGACAGACTTTCAGTCGTTTAGCACGACGTTTCTTTGCAAAAGTACTTTTACCTGTTCCTAGCATGTGGGAAATGAAGGAGTTAAGAGAACTTACCTGATAATTGGACCTTTGCTTCAATCAACCAGCGAATATCTTCAGGAATTCCATGATTCATTAATAATCTCAATCTTGCATATCTAGCACAGTAAACTTTTTTAATCGCATTTTGAGGCAGAGTGGGAAAATACTTTTTCAATTTTTCAAGATTAGTGTCCATTTTCAAATAAAAATTGGAAGAGAGATTCAAAGAATTTTATAAATATATACACAGATATCAGTTATTATGGGAAACTAAAAGAACCTACTTAAATCACAGAGTACTGTTATACGCCATCTGACCGGGGTGAGAGAAACTAGCAAAAATCACTCATAAAAAAACATAAAAACAATATGAGAAAAAAAATCAACATTTATCTATAAGATCATTCCAACCATTTGATTCATTTTCACTAGGAAAATTATCAAAGTAAGCTTTCAAACGATGTCCATTTTTGTTAAAAACATTGTCATTCATTGAATTCTCAATATCATAGGCCCCATAAGGATTGTTCCATCTTGATCTTAGCTCTCTAGGGAATGAATAGAGTTGAAAATTATAAAATAAAACTTTTTTACTAGTGTCAACTTTTTAACAATTTTCACAAGTTTTGCAGAATGCATGCATATCCTTGAACATGGTGGGCCAATAAAATCCATTTTGAAAGATTTTTACAGCTATCTTTTTTTACAAGAAATAACTTCCACAAGCTTCAAAATGACAAAGTTTAATGACACTACTTACCTCATTGTCGGGAATGAATCTTTGAAATATTTGATCAGGACAATATTTGAATAAGTTAGGGTCATCACAATAAAAATTCTTCATTTCGTTCAAAAACTTTTCTTTATCTTGGGTACTCCAATCAGCTGGCAAATCTCCTAAAGCAAGAAAATTAATATTTTTATCATATCAAGGCATTGGATTAAGAGAAAGTAAAGATTCATTAGGAAAGTAATCATCGATTGGTGTTATATTAGATGCCGAATTTGTTGTCACTTTTGAAAAAAGATCCGCATCAACATTTTCAGTGTGTTTTTCATCCGTGATTTCTTTCTCAAAATAAATCATTTGCAAATCTTTAGATTCCTCCAACTTAATTTTACTTAAAATAGATTCAAGTTGATCATAAACTAATTCGTCAATATGATCTACTTCTTGTACATCATTATCATCTCTAGGTTGCTTGCAAATGTTGAAAATATTCATCTCCAATGTCATATTTCTAAATGATAGTTTCATCAGTCCATTCCTACAATTAATCAATGCATTAGAAGTTGCAAGAAACGGACGTCCTAAAATAACAGGAAATGAATTACTTGCTTCAACAGGTTCTGTGTCCAAGACAATAAAATCCACAGGATAAATGAATTTATCAACTTGTACTAACACATCTTTAATTATTCTTCTAGGTACTTTTACAAATCTATCGGCAAGTAAAAGAGATATAGAAGTTGGTTTTAACTCACTTAGATTGAGACTCTGAAAAACTGAATATAGAAGTAAATTCACACTAGCACCAAGATCAATTAAGGTTCTTTCAATTTTTTGTTCTCCAATAAAGCAACAAATTATAGGACAACCAGGGTCTTTATATTTCAAAGCATTATTGTTCTGAAGAATGACACTTACTTGTTCTGCTAAAAAGGCTTTTTTTTCACATTCAGTTTTCTCTTCACAATGCATAGATCTTTCAAAAATTTAGCATAGGAAGGAACCTGTTTAATAGAATCCAGCAAAGGTATATTGATTCTTACTTGTTTGAAAATTTCAAAAATTTCAGAGTTGTGATTGACTTTCTTTGTTTGCTTATGACATGAGAAAATGGAAGTGCTGGCAGTGAATCAATCGTTTCTTTGTAATTTTTAGATTCAACCCCCTCCTTACCCTTAGAGATTGGCTCATCATCTTTCTCATAAGGCTCAAGAGTGGGTTTTTCAATAACCTTACCACTGCGCAGAGTAGTGACTGATTTGACTTGATCCATGTATTGGCTTTCAGAACTACTTGCATTTGCATTGTATTGCCCCTTGGGATTTTATTGTGGTTGAGATGGAAACTTACCTTTCTCTTGGAAACTAAGAGTAGATGTTAATTTTACAAGAGTATCTTTAAAATCTGTCATGTTTTGAGCAAGTTGAGTATTGATTGTCTCTTGCTTTTCAATGAATGCATGCGATGTTTCATCAAGATTTCTTTTAGGAGGTGGAGCATAAGGAGGTGCATATCTATGAGAATTTTGAAAATTATGGTGTGCTTGAAACGGTGGTTGTGAAGTTTGTGCATTGTTGTTCTCACTCTTCCAACTAAAATTTGAGTGATTTCTCCAACCAGGATTGTATGTTTGGGAGTATGGGTTGTGGTTGGCCCTTTGGAAACTATTTAAAGCATGAACTTGTTCATGGAGACATTCCTTAAAAGAATGCAAGGTTGGACAATCGTTGGTTGAGTGTTCATTTATTTCACAGATTTGACACACAATGTTTTCAACCAATTTTAATTGACCATTCTTTTTCAATTCTAGTGCCTCGACTTTTCTAGCTAAAGATGCAAACTTGGCTTGAAGGTCATGATCTTCCCTAAAGTTGTACATACCTCCACTAGATGTATGAGGTTGAGTTTTACTCAGTGCTTCAAAAGTTTCATTGCACATCAATTCAACCATTTGCCTATCTCTAGGTGTTAACCCTTCATAGAAATGTGAAACCAATCTCCATGTTTCAAAACTATGATGAGGGCAAGTACTAAGTAAGTCTCGATACCTATCCCAACATTGGTAAAATGTTTCTCCTGATTTTTGAGTGAAGTGGTGATTTCTCTTTTGAAAGAGTTTGTTCTGTGAGATGGGAAAAACTTCTTCAAAAACTGTTATTACATTTCATCCCAAGTACGAATGGATTCTGATCTTAAATTTTATAGCCATGTTTTAGCTTTATCTTTTAATGAAAAAGGAAAAAGCTTTAATTTGATGGTGTTCATGCTACAATTTAAGTTATTATATGTGTTGCAGACCTCCTCAAATTTTCTTAAATGCAAGTATGGATTTTCCAATTACAAGCCATGAAAAGATGGTAAAAGTTGAATAATGCCTGGTTTAAAATTAAAATGAGATGCATTGGGAGGAAAAACTATGCATGATGGTGCACTTGTTCTTATGGGATTCATGTGGTCTCTAAGTGTTCTAGCACGGTTATTCTCATTATGAAGTGATTGATTATCTTCTTCGGTCATATTTTCTAATAATGATAAGGATATCCAACAAAGTCTACCACTTGATGTACGTGACCACACTCTCATGCACGTGTAGAAATAGAATAAAAGGAAGAAGAAAACAAAAGAAGAAGAAACAAGAGAAAAGAAACAAAGTTATATAGAAGAAAAGTGAAAAGAGAAAATAAAATAAATATTATAATTTATACAAAACTTACCCCTTAGCAACAACGCCAAAAACTTGACACGATGAAAAGATTGTTATCTTCTCCCAAGTGCAGGAGAGTCGAAGTAATAAATAACCTGGCAAGATTGGGGTCGAACCACAAGGAGGTTAATTGTACAAATTATAAAAAAACAATAATAACAATAACATCAACAACTATAATAATAATAATAATAATAATAATAATAATAATAATAATAATAGTAGTAGTAGTAGTAGTAGTAGTAGTAGTAGTAGTACTAATAATAATAATAATAATAATAATAATAATAATAATAATAAAGAAAGAGAAGAAGAAGAAGATGATGAGAACTTGGAGATAGAATATTAATGTAAGGATTAAACAATGATAATAACAAATGTCAAGGTTAGAGGTTCCATTAATGGTATGTCAAACAAGCATAGTATAAACTCTTATTATTCAATTGAAAACCACACACAAAGGAGGTTCCAATCAGATTATAGATTGTTAACATGATTACATTAGTCATATTATTTGATTAATACTAATACTTGTAAATCTCGTCAAGCATTCATGATTATAACTTATGTTAACAACAAATCAAGTTCCTTTCATAGCTCAAGTGTTGGTTATACCATACATTATGGGCTATGAAAGTGTTAAGTATTTGTTGTACCAAGTGTTATACAACATAAATCAACATTAGTCATTTAACAAGCAAAGTATTAAAGAGTGAACAAGATAAGAAATATAAAACATGTTAGTATCAAGCATTAAAGTTCATATTAAGTTTACACTATACTTATTCTTACACCATTAGTGTAACCTTCTCACCTTGACATAATAAACTTAGCTAGACATAATGAAAAAAAGAAAAATAAATAAACAAAATAAGAACATAAATAAGATAAAAGTTAGCTAAGTAAATAAAAGGAAATGAAAGGCATAAACTTGATATTAATGAAAGCAAAGCATAAACATTACAAAAAATACAAAGAGAGAAAGCAAGAGCATGATCTTGATCTGGAAACCAAGATGTCTAAATGCATGTCAAATGCCTCCTTTTATAGGCCAAAATTAGGAACTATTGATTTGATGGCTAATTGATGAGTGGGTGACCAACTCTTGACTTGGTGACAATCCTTATCTTCTCTTGTCTGCCCAAAACATCATTGATAATGTCAAAATTGGAGCCACTCAAAAACATGAATGTTGTAGGAAATTGTCTTAGCTTTCTTGTGTAAAACGTTCAGCTCATTTGGACTTCTAGAACTCCAGATATGGCCAAAATACCAAACAGTGTTCTGATTTGGATTGCACCGACATCTCTTTTCTAAGTTTGGTCATCTCTTTACCCTTGCAATTTAAGTTCTTAAAGTCATCAATCAATCCTTTCGTTTATGTGATAGGCCTGCATTTAAAATGAACATTCACCACAAATTAAAGGTATCTTATATTATTAGATATATTATTATAAAACATGTTTTAGTTAAGGAGTTATTGATACTTCAAGTGCAAAATGATGATATAAAACCATGATAAAAATGTACTTTTAAGTAGTAATCAGTATGGACATTACGAGTTCTTAGTAATGCTATTTAGGCTAACAAATACACCGGTTGTATTCATGAATTGGATGAATAGGGTCTTCTGACCATACTTAGACAAGTTTGTGGTGGTATTCATAAACGACATCTTAGTTTATTCAAAGTCATATTTGGAGCATGAACAACATCTAAGGCAGGTAGTGATGACCTTAAGGAAGCATCAACTATATGTCAAACTTGGCAAGTGTGAATTCTGGCTGAAGGAAGTGATTTTTTCTAGGACACATTATATCGGCTGAAGGAATATCGATGGATCCTAGAAAAGTTGAAGCAGTATTGAAATGGGAAAGACCTACCAATATCACTAAAATTCATAGTTTTCTTGTATTAGCAAAGTACTATCAAAGATTTATTGAGGGATTTTCTACCATAGCTATTCCCATGACTCAATTGACTTGAAAAGAGACAAAGTAGGAATGGACTTAGGAATGCAAAGAAAGCTTCTAAAAACTAAAAAAAGACTCACTACTACACCGATGTTAACACTCCCATCAGGAACTGAAGGATTGGTATTCTATAGTGAAGCCTTGAGGAATGGACTAGGGTGTGTATTAATGCAACACGATAAAGTAATTGCGTATGCCTCAAGACAATTAAAGACTCACAAGATCAATTACTCGGTGCATGATTTAGAATTAGCTGTTGTGATGTTTGCCTTAAGAGTATAGAGGCACTATTTACATGGGTCTCAGGTTAAGATATTCACAGATCATAAGAGTTTAATGTATTTAATGATGCAGAAGGGATTGAATATACGACAAAGATCCTGGATGGAATTGATAAAGAATTATGATTGTGTAATTGATTATCATTCGGGGAGATCAAATGTAGTCGTAGATGCTCTTAGTCACAAAGTTAAGATAGTGGATGCTCAGTGGGAGGATTGGGATGAAAAAGAATTGCTAGAATTAAGAAAGATTGATGCTCAAGTAGAGGCGGGACCATATGAGTCATTAGTGGCCTAATTAAGAGTAAGGTTAACACTCCGGGATAGGGTACTAGAAGCTCAGCAAGAAGATCTGGAAGTTTGTAAGATAAGAGAAAAGGAGAGTTTAGGAATCAAGATGCCATTTCAAATTCAGAAAGATGGAATGATAGTTCTTGGAAGATGAATGTACTTACCAGATGATCAATTGCTGAAAAGGAAAGTTTTATAGGAGGCCTGCAAGTCTGGATTTGTAACACACCCTAAAAGAACTAAAATGTGTAGGGATTTAAAATATTTTTATTGGTGGTCGAATATGAAGAAAGAAGTGATTGAATATATGGCAAAGTGTGGGGTTTGCTAACAAGTAAAGGTGGAACACCAAAAACTAGTTGGGTTCTTACAACCATTATTGATACCCGAGTGGAAGTGGGAAAATATCACAATGGACTTTGTATTTGGATTACTGAGAGGAAAAAGAGGAAGCGATGCTATTTGGGTCATTATGGACCGATTAACTAAATTTGCATTTTTTTTTGCAATGAAAATGACAGATCAGTGGAGAAATTAGAAAAATTATACGTGGATAAAGTTGTAAGGTTACACGGTATGCCAGTGTTAATAATTTCAGATCGAGATCCAAGGTTTACCTCTCGATTAAGGCCAAGTGTTCAATAGGCTCTTAGAACAAAGTTGAATTTAAGCACAGTTTTTCATCTTCAGATTGATGGTCAATCTGAGAGGACTACTCAAATATTAGAGGATTTACTAAGAGCCTGTAAATTGGAGTTTGGAGGAAATTGGAAAGATCATCTACTGTTAGTAGAATTCACTTACAACAACAACTACCAGGCTACAATAGGAATGGCTCCCTATGAAGCCTTATATGGTAGAAGATGTTGAACTCCAGTATGTTGAGAAGAAGTAGGGGATAGATAACTAATTAGATTAGAGCTGGTACAAATTACTTTTGAAAAGATAAAAATCATAAGAAATAAAATGAAAGCAGCCCAGGATAGGTAGAAGAGTTATGCGAATAATAGGAAAAGACCCCTAGAGTTTGAAATTAGTGACAAAGTATTTTTGAAAGTCACCTCATGGAAATAGGTGTTAAGATTTGGCTTGAAAGGAAAATTGACGTCGAGGTACGTTGGGCCTTTTAAGATCACCAAAAAGATTGGGTCTGTAGCTTATAGATTGGCTTTACCTCCACATCTGGCCAAAATCCATGATGTGTTGCATGTCTTTTTGTTAAGAAAGGCTAAAGTGGATCCATCTCAGGTCTTGCCTCAAATTCCTATGGAAATTGATGAGAATTTAACATTGGAAATGAAGTCGGTGAAAGTCTTAGATTACAGTATGAAGGAATTGAGAAATAAGAAGATTCCAATTAACAAGATATTGTGGAGGAATTTCCAAATCAAGGAGGTAACTTGGGAAATATAATCTCAAATGAGATAAAAACACCCCGAATTATTTATAAATTCAAGTACGAGGTTCAATTTTAAGGACAAAATTTCTTTTTAGGAGAGAAGAATGTGAAAACGTATTAAATTATAATTTGAGAAAAATAAATAAAGTATTGAATAGATTAAATAAAAGGATTTTAAGTATTGTAATTAGATACAATAGAATAAAATATAAGATGTTATGCTGTGAATTAAGTAAAAAGAAGAGTTGAGTGACAAAAAATAGAAATGAGAAGAAATGAGGGCCAATATGTAAATAGGTAAAAGTTGGACTATAAATGCTTTGTTTTTTTCTCTTTTAGCCCTAAGCTTAAAACAAAGAGTGGGGATAATTGTGTGATTTTCTCCTTCAATTCTCATTAATTGCATTAATTAAAGTGAGAAATTTGAGTGATTAACTTAATTAAACACCAAGAGGGGGTTGATTTTAATGTAATGAATGCACTGGAGGAAGGATTTCAAGCTAGGGTTTGAAGAGGAAGAAGAAGAAGTGAGGTAAATAACATGTTCCAATGATTAATTCCTTTAATTTTTTATTTGATGAAGGATTATACAAAATTATGATTACGTGAAGCTGTGGATTTATGTTATAATTTATAGGAATAATGCAAATTATATTTGAACCATGTTAGAAAGCATGAATTATGATTGGGTAAGTGTTTAATTTTGAATTAAAAAACAAAAATTATTTTTTCTCATTTTAATTGATTATTTAGCCAAAAGAGGAATAATTTATGGGATTTGATATGTAATACAATTGTTTGGAAAATATGGGAAGATGAAGGTTTATAAGTGTTGTTATATGAATGGAGTATGAATTTTTTAAAAGAGAAAAGAAAAGTCTTCACTTCCTTCCCTAAGTTGTTTTTGGCTAAATGGAGAAGAAAATTAAAGAATGGAGTTTAAATAACATTATTGGGGAATCTTACCAAATTAAAGACAATTAATGTTAATAGGTTAAATTAAATAGGGAATTTTATGAAAAAATAAGTAAATGTTTCAAAAAAAGAGGTCTTTTGTACCCCCTGAATTAAAAGTCAATTAAACTTAATTAAGAGTGTTAGATTAAATTAAAGTCAATTAAACTTAATTAAGGGTGTTGGATTAAATTAATGAATATGTAATGGGTATTAGAATTTTACCGATTTGAATGAATGAACAAATAACAAAGTAATTTTATTGGTGTAAAGGAGGCCGCAAGACCTAATCAACAACAAGAGACCTCTTCATACGCACAGGCACTACGTAGGTGTTCAACATCTTGGAGTAATTAATTAGTTTATATTTTTTTAATTGTAGAAGGAATTTTATAGATTATAAATTCTAATACTGGTTACTAGAAATAATTTGAATTTTATAGATTATAAATTCTAGTGCTGGTTACTAGAAATAATTTGAATTTTTTAAAATGTAAATTCTAGTGTTGGTTACCGAAAATAATGTCCTAGTGAATAGTGATTAACCTATTACTCGAGATATGAAATCGGGATAACACAAAAAATAAAAAATTAGAACAAACAATGAAGTTAAGAACTTAATAATCAAGTGTCAAATTATGAATTTCAAACAAAAAAAATTAATTTTCAATAAATAATTGTCATATTAAAAGGCAACCACAAAACAAAAAAATAACAAAGTAAAATATTCAATTATAAAACAATTTAAAACTCAAATAATAGACCAAATATGATATAAAAATAAAAGAAAAGAAAATAATTAGGGGTTAAATTAAAAAAAAAAACTAAGGATGAAAAAAGTATTAAAAAAATAAAAACCAAAACTTGATAAAAAAAATCAAATGAAAATAAATGTTGAGGAATAAAATTAAAAAGAAAAAGATAAATCAAGAAAATAATAAAAATATAAATATCAGAAGAATAAGGAAAAAAATGAATTAAGAAAAAAAAATCCAATAAAATTAGAAGGGAAAAATTGCAAAAAATAAAAATGTAAAAAATACAAAAATAGAAATAGAACAATAAAAAATAAAAGGGCTACATTAAATAAAAAAATCAAATTAAATTAAATATCCAGAAATAAAATTAAAAAAAAAAACCTTCAAAAAACATCCAAAGCTAAATAAATAATAATCAAAAGGAGGGATAAAATTGATAAAATCAAAAACTAGAGAACACAACTATTTTTTTGAAAGGTTAGGCATGAATTTCTAAGAGGAGAGAGAAAAAAAAAAAGAATGAAAAAACTATAATAAAACTAACATTCAATATATTTTTTTTGTAATGTCCTAAAATTATGCTAAAACATAATTTTATTTTATTTTTAAAAAAGAAAAACTTACGTATCAATGACAATTTTTTAGATGAAAAATATATTTTGGTTTTAGAATACATATTTGAGAATAGAATGTAATACAAAAACATAAGAGACAACTAGAAAGATAAAGATACGTTAAAGACTTGCAATGCTGTACAACAAACTGAGCTATTCACCCTTTCATGAAGAACCCTAAAGTAGTTCCCAATCTAAGTTGAATCCAAAACGAACCAGGCCACATGAAGGAATTACAGTAGCCAAACGAGAACGCTAAGAATTGCACCATCAACTTTTCAAGGCTACGCTTACGTTGAGGAGTTTTACTGGTTCTCATGCTCATAGGAAGCAACTGCGAATACAACAAAAGCTGATTACATGTTATATTATGTCAAAAATGTTGCTCCTGAGTATGATAGCGAATAGGAGCAAGCAGAGTCATTAGAACCGCCGGATATCTTTTGGTGGCTTGAAGTTGAGGGGATGAGTTTCTGTAGTGGCATCTTCATCTTCCTTCCACATTTTTATTGTCTTGTCAGCTTCACATGTAACAAGCCTCGAACCGGTCATGTCATACGAGAGAGCATATATACCGGCTTCACTATCCAATGAACCTGGGGCCAAATAGATATCAGCATAAACCTCTTTCCCTTTCCACACAATACCAAATCTATCAGAAAAGGTAGTGGGAAACATACCAGGCTGCACAATTGTCTGTGCTTGCTGGAAATTATGTCCACTCTTCCAATCCCAGAACCATAAGCTCCCATTGTCACCTAAAACAATGTTTTGGACAAATGAGTATAAAACTCGGCAAATATCCAAGACTGCCAACTTCTTTTCAATGCAGAGACAAGTGAGGAAGTGGATGTTCCTCCTATTCACCCATAAAAAAGAAACAAACCAAATGTGAGAGGATATCAAGGGTCCAAAACCAAAGATTAACAATCTTGGGACCGGGACAAGATTTTATGCATTAGACATGGATTATGACTGGTGATCTCTGTCTAGTTAGGAACTACAACATGTTATGACTTCAGACAGCAAATCAGTAGAGCTTGGACTATGATTACAAAGTACACAGAAGCGCACCTCCTGTAGCCATAACACCATCTTCATTGACAGCCATCGCATTAATGATGGTTTTCTGCTGAGAGCTGCTCCAAGTAGTAAGAGGTCAGGTTATTAGACATACTATGCTGACAGAATATCAATGCAAAGATGGCAGATGCATGCAATGAATAATTACATCACTTCTTAATAGCGAAATGAAATTACAGTCATCTAACAGAATCTCAGTCATCAAAATACACAGGCAGATAAAAACAATAAGAAATACATGTATGTACAACATGCGGATGACTGTAGGGTTTAAGCAACTAGATATTGTGTTTGAGAACTTACAGCATGTTGTGTAAAAATTCTCCTTTTGGAAGACTGAATTTCTTAATGTTGTCAGCTGATGCAGAAGCAAAGCAATGCCTGCAGCATAAAAAAGATTATATATATATATATATATATATTAAGAACTATGCTGTATCATTAACAGGCATTAACAGGTAATATCGGTGGCAGGAAATTTACTCTGATGGATGCAGTGCCATGGCTCGCACAGATTTCTTGTGATGTGTAAGAGTTAACATGGTCTTACCTGCAAGCCAGAAAAACCATCATTCTAAACTCAAAAAAATCTATAGAATGAAAAAATTATAAGGGAAATCCAATCCTCCCAAGAAATGTAACTTACCATATCTAAGGTCCCAGAACTTAATAGTTGAGTCATGGGAACCAGTAACCACTTGAGGATCCTGGAAACAGAAAGAAGCACAATTAACCAATGATGTTAAAGACATAAAAAGGGAACTTAAATAATGAAAGCAACAATTAATTTCTCTCTATTTTGACTTGCATTTATCAAACTATAAATATCATTTGAAAATTTAAAGCATGAGGTAGCAACTGTAATCAGGAGAAAAATGTAATATGAAACAAGAAATAACAGGAAAAATCACACACCGTGGGTCGAGTAAAAACTGAGCACACTGTATTATCATGCCCTGACAGTGCAAAAGCTTGCACCTTGGTACGAATATCCCAGACCTAAGAACAGTTTTGACATGTTATCTTTCTATATAAAAAAATCAGCAAGAATTTTAATCTGATTGAGTAGCTAAACAGACTGTGCTGACTTTATTGCAGGAAGAAAACCACATCATACAAATAAATTCCATACCCGACAGACAGAATCACGTCCCCCGGTAAGCAAAAGGTCAATAGTAGGATGAAGGGCCAAGCAGTAGACACCACTTAGATGACCATGATAAGACCGGACAACCTGCACAGAAAACATGAGTTTCACAAGCAGATTCATTCACATTATAGCTCTGGCTAGGTTACTTAGGTATAAGTTCTCACCTTATTCTGTTCAAGGTCCCAGCATTTAACCTGTTTATCATCACCAGCAGAGAACATGTAGGTATGTCTTTGGCTGATGGCAAGGCCTGCAAAGAGACGGTCTCAACATTTGAATCCCTTGACAGCATGATTAACCAAAAGCAATTCATACCAGCAATGATTTATCATCAACTAACCTCGTACTTGCTCAATGTGTCCAGTTAGTGTGAGCTTTAACCTTCCACTCCCGACATCCCATATCTACTACACCCATATTGGGGGAAATGAAACAAGCCAACAGAAGTTGCTATAAAAATTGGAGAGAAATCCAGTCTAGTGAATACTCTAAAATCTAAATCATATAGGGAAAATACTCATTGAAGAACTCTAATTTGGCACTCCTGAAAAGTAATAACCTTTGCAACAGCATAAATTAAATTCATGACATTCTTGGAAATTATCTACTGGCTCCAACCATTTGCAACAGAACTCAATTTCCATGGACCGTTCAGCTTGAAATGGCCATGTATATCAGCTTTTACCATTTCTTGGAAATACATTTTCTGAACATCATCAAACATGAAAGTATTATGCCGAAATTTAAAATTTATAAAACTTTTAGATTATGCAGGTCCATAGTAAGAAATGGATTTGTTACACAAATAAATGAATTGGAAACTCCGATCCAGTAATGTAATGAGAAATGACATGATTAACAGAACATGCAGAAGAGTTCAAATTGACAGGAAAGTGAATCCTAATCATGAATTAGCTGGAGTTCAAACAGCCAATTACATGTAAGATCAGTTATTCTGTTGTCAGTAAATGTCATCAAACTAATTGAATGAAGGAATATTAAAAACTTAATACCTTGATTGTTCGATCAGCAGAACCAGTACCAAACCATGTATTACTTGGATCAAATGCAATAGATCTCACCCAACCCAAATGGCCACTAATGACCTGCACAATCAACCAAGAGCGATGAATAACACCTTTGGGTTTGCACCCAACTATCAAAAGCAGTTAAAGCAAAACCACTTGTAATCAATTGAGGATCAAAATAAGAATTGTCTGATGGTACTTTGTGGTGACATATTTTAATGGAAAAGACAAATACTCAGCATTAGAAGCAGAGATGCGGCATTATCAACATCACAAGTATATGAAAGCAATTGAAGAGCTCAGAGAACAATATTAGCAGTGCACAGACTATCTAGTAAGACAATCAAGAGTCAACACTTGGCAGGATGATCATAGAAATTAGCATACTCTCCTCTATACCCAATTTCCTGGCCCACGTTTGTACACATTCATTGATGTTAGTGAATCAATTATTAGCCTTAGAAAGTTGAAACAAAGTCTGATTTGTCATTTGAAGAGATAGCCATATCCAATTTTATGAATGACTTGACTTAAAAAAAAAGAAGAAGAAAGACAGATGCACAATAACAAATTTGTAAGTAGACTAGATTAATGCATTTTCTACAAGAACCACAGTTGTGGGAAGGAACAAAATAGACAATTAATGAGCAAAATACCCACACAGCCACCAAACCTTCCCCAACAGAAGTAGAAAAATTTCTTACCCTGTAGTTCTTCCATGGAGGATGCCAGACAGGGCGAGGCCATTTGCTTGGGATTCTTTCCATTATTGCGGAGGTTGAGAAGTTCCTATCACACAGAAAGCAAAAGGTAAGCCAAATAGTCACATTACATGTGACATGCATATGAGGACTGCAACATATGTTAAGAAAGATTATTGGGCAAAATAAGTAGGAAAAACAGCTGTCCTATTTAAAAAAAAAAAAATGAAGCAAACAACAAAGAGATGAGATGAGGAAAAAAAAATCAAATCAATATATTCTGGTTAGAACCATCTCGGTGGGCAAGTATTACATAAACATACAAGTGTAGATGTTTGTCTCATTTGTTATGAAATATAGCATGAAACAAAAAATGGAGTAACATAAACCTTTCAGATGAACCAGAAGCAGTAATCACTGAAGTGCTTTTGCCCGAAACACCAACATCATTCCTGATAAGAATATGAAAATTATATGCCAACAGAAAAAAATTCCAAAGTACAACAATAACTCACATGTCAAAAAAAAAGAAGAATCATGACATAAACCGCTACTCCTGAATTCTTATGTATCAAAGAATTCATAAACCGCGACTCCAAATCATGACATTATATTAATCATGCACATCAATCATGATCAGTATCTCAGTTTATCATCTTGAAAAGAAGTGGGAATATGCAAGGACATGTTCAAACAAGGCCAGGAAGATAAACAGAAAGATCACATTTACTAACTAAAAAATACATAAAAAAATTGATAGTCAAAATATCAGAAAAAATATAAACAGTAGAAGATATGAAAGAAGTAAAAAATATTAAAAGGGCCATTGTTGTCCATGTCAGTCTTTGCAATAAAACCAAACACAGATAGAGAACTAACAGTGTCTTTGGTTGCAAAGATGGACCAACAACCAATGCATTTTGAGCTCCACCTTTTTGTGAAACCCTAGAATCACCTGGACCTGCAAGACAATCAAAGCATATTACTTACAATCAAAGCATCCTAACCGAGTCACCAAATTCATTATCAAGATCTTTTATTGCCTAAATGAATAAACACTTAAGCACAAAACAAGGTCTACTATGAGCATAAGCAAATAAACATGCAGATGCATAATCAGGAATACATCAATACCGGAAATAGCAAGGACAGTAGAAGACCCTGAAGCTTCCACTGCAGCAGAATTAACTTGTCCTGGTACGATTTCACTCCCCACTTTGATTCCTTTATACTCCACACTAATCTACACAGCAAATCCCGGCATGGATACACGTTTGCAATCGTAAATCTTTAAAACTCCAACATAATCACTAACTCCATACCGAAAGGAATGAAGGGAGATTTCGAACTAACCTTGTGGCTCATTCGAATTCTTTTACTGCATTAACGAGATAAGAAAAACACAATTAATAAATAAAAAATTGGAAAAAATTAAGAGATATATAAAATTTCAAAAGAATTGAAAATTGCAACCTTTCAGGATCGAGTGGAGCGAGCTGAGAGTGAATAGGAGAGAAGAGATCACGTGATTTTTTGAGGGATTTGAGGCATAGTTTCTTTAGTGATTGTGGTTCTATTGGCTCCATTTCTACAGTGGTGCCTAGAATTCCTCTCGTCTTCTTCAGCCACCTCTCTCTCTCTCTTTCGGTAAGTGCTTGCTAGGGTTTTGCAGAGAGAGTGAAGGTGAAAGGGTTAAGGAATTGTAGCGGTGATGGTGTTTCAAAAGTATTTTTTTAAAAATATATTAAAATTAAAAAATTAAAAAAATTTATTTTTAATATTAATATATTAAAAAAATTTAAAAATATAAAAAAATTTATTTTAAATAAAAAATTTTAATTTTTTAATTTTTAATATTAATATATTAAAATAAATTAAAAAATAAATCTTCATTTTTTTCTTTAATAATATTTAAACATAAATTTCATATAAAATACATGAAAGGGTATATATATAGCAGTGTGAGTAGCTAGATTGCTTTCACTATGTCGTGGGTATTTGTGAAAAACACATTAGTAAATGTTAGGAAAAAAAATAATATCTTCTAATATTAAAAAAGTTATGAAATCAAAGCTTATTAAATGTAATTATAACATGCCAACAACTACAATTTACAGCAAAACATTATTTATTAGCAAGTAAATATAGGCAAACATGGAAAGCAATAGAATATGGTTGATTACTAGTTTATGTATTATTGAGTTTGTGTATACATGCAGTTATTCATTAAATCTAAATATATTATTCATTAAATCTAAATATATTGATCTATTATATTTATATTATTTAAACTTAATTAATTATCAAATTTATATACTTTAAGCTCGGCTATTTGATAAGTTTAGATTTATTAGGTTTGATAAATATGTCAAACCATATTATTTTATATTTGATTGACTGCTAAATCCATGTATTTTGAACTTTACTAGCACCTGGGGTCTAGCAAACATATTAAACCAGCATTACTTGGATATGTGAGATGATTAAAAAATTAATATTTTATTCCAAGTACAAGTTAAAGCAATAAATAACCTAGTAAAACTAAATTCGAACAATAGGGAGGTAAACTATATCAAATTATAAACAATAAATGAAAAGGAGTTGAAGAGAACTTTTGAGATATAATATTGATGTAAAGATTAAATAAGGATAAACCAATTGTCAAGGTTAGAAAATCCATTAATATTATTTCAAATAAGTATAGTATAAATTCTTTTTATTTCTCAATTGGAAACCATACACAAATGAGGTTCCAATCAGATTATAAATTATTAACATGATTATATTAATTATCTTATTTGAGTAATCCTAATATTTATCAATGTGGTCAGGTATTCATAATGATAACTTATATTAACAACAAATCAAGTTCATTTAATAGTATAAGTGTTGGTTATACCATATAGTAGGCTATGAAAGTATCAAATATTTGTTGCCCCAAGAGTTATATAATACAAATCTAGATTAACCATTTAACAAGCAAGGTATTAAGAGTGAGTAAAATAACAAATATAAAATATGTTAGTATCAAACATTAAAGTTCCTTTTTTACCTTGACAAAATTAACTTAGCTAAACATTATGAAGAAAAAAAACATAAATAAACAATATAAGAACATAAACATGATATAAATTAATTAAGTATATTAAAATAAATGAAAAGCATAAACAAAATATTAATATAACATAAAATAAAACTTGAACATTAAAAAATATAAAGAGAGAGAGTGATATTGATTTGAACATCAAGATATCTAAATATATGTTAAATACCTTCTTTTATAGGCTAAAATCCAGAATTATTAATTTAATGAGTAATTGTTGAGTAGGTCGTCATCTCTTAATTTAATGACAATCATTATTTTCTTATCTGAACAAAGCGTCATTGCTAACGTCAAAATTTGAACAGATAGTCTTCATGGAAGTTTTAGGCATTTGTCTTAGCTTTCCAACAAAATAAAAATGAGCTCATTTGGACTTTTAGAACTCGAGATATGAGTTGAATGACACGACTAAAAGATTGATGTCTTCTCCCAAGTGCAGGAGTGTTGAAGTAATAAATAACCTGGCAAGACCGGAGTTGAACCACAGGGAGGTTAATTGTACAAATTATAAACAACAATAATAACAATAACAACAACAACAACAACTACAATAATAATAATACTACTACTAGTAGTAGTAGTAGTAATAATAAAGAAAGAGAAGAAGAAGAAGAAGAAGATGAGAACTTGGAGATGAAATATTAATATAATGATTAAACAATGATAATAACAAATGTCAAGGTTAGAGGTTTCACTAATAGTATGTCAAACAAGTATAGTATAAATTCTTATTATTCAATTGAAAACCACACACAAAGAAGATTCCAATCAGATTATAGATTGTTAACATGATTACATTAGTCATCTTATTCAATTAATGTTAATACTTGTAAATCTCGTCAAGCATTCATGATTATAACTTATGTTAACAACAAATTAAGTTTCTTTTATAGCTCAGGTGTTGGTTATACCATACAGTATGGGCTATGAAAGTGTCAAGCATTTGTTATACCAAGTGTTATACAACATAAATCAAGATTAGTCATTTAACAAACAAAGTATTAAAGAGTGAATAAGATAACAAATACAAAACATGTTAGTATCAAACATTAAAGTCCATATTAAGTTTACACTATACTTATTCTTACACCATTAGTGTAACCTTTTCACCTTGACATAATAAACTTAGCTAGACATAATGAAAAAAAAGAAAAATAAATAAACAAAATAAGAACATAAATAAGATAAAAGTTACCTAAGTAAATGAAAGGAAATGAAAGGCATAAACTCGATATTAATGAAAGCAAAACATAAACATTACAAAAAATACAAAAAGAGAGAAAGCAAAAGTATGATCTTGATCTGGAGACCAAGATTCCTAAATGCATGGCAAATACCTCTTTTTATAAGCTAAAATTGGGAACTATTGATTTGATGACTAATTAATGAGTGGGTGACCAATTCTTGACTTGGTGACAATCCTTATCTTCTCTTGTCTGCCCAAAACATCATTGATAACGTCAAAATTAGAGCCACTTGAAAACATGAAAGTTGTAGGAAATTGTCTCATCTTTCTTGTATAAACAATTCCACTCATTTCGACTTCTAGAACTCCAAATATGGCCAAAATACTAAACAGTGCTCAGGCTGGAGGACAGATTCAAGCTTCTTTGTTCTTGCTATAATTTGGACTTGAAAATGGCCTTTTAAGATCTTAGGCTCCATATGAAAGTTGTAGGCCTATGTCTTACCTTTCCATCCATATAAAGTAGACCTAAACCTGAGATCTATAGCTCCAAATATGACCCAATTACCAAACAGTATTCCGGTTTGGATTGTACCGACATCTCTTTTCTAAGTTTGGCCATCTCTTTATCCTTTCAATTTCAGTTCTTAAATTCATCAATCAATCCTTTCATTTATGTGATAGGTCTGCATTTAAAATGAATATTTACCACAAATTAAAGGTATCTTATATTATTAGATATATTATTATAAAACATGCTTTAGTTAAGGAGTTATTGATACTTCAAGTGCAAAATGATGATATAAAAACCTTGATAAAAATACACTTTTAAATATCAATCATTGAATACTGAATAGTATCTGAGCTAGAGGACAAATTCTAACTTCTCTTTTGTTGTTACAATTTGAACTTGAAAATGGAAGTTTTGAATCATGGACTCATAAAAGTTTTAGGCCCATGTTTTAGCTTTTCATCTTTATAAACCATACCTAAATCCATGTTCTATAACTCCAGTTATAATTTAATAACTAAATGATGTTCCAGTTTGAATTGAACCAACATCTCTTCTTTATGTTTGACCCTCTTTTTGTCTTATTAATTTTAATAATTAAACACATTAATCAATTATTTAAATTGTAAGATATGCCTATATTCAAAATAAATATTTACCATAAATTAAAAATATCTTATGTTAGCTAACTTGTTATTATAAAGCATGCTCAAGTTAGAGAATTTAATGATACTTTAAGTGCAATATGATAATATAAAACTTTAATAAAAATATACCTTTAAATATTAATCAGTATGACAAACATGCATGACTGATGTTACTGGGAACTTAATAGACCACTCAAGTTTACTACATATGGACTTGATAGTCCGCCAAGTCCAAGTGTTTTGGATCTAGTGAAAATGCTAGACCCATGTTATGTGGACTTGGTTGCCCACCAATTCCATGCATTTTAGACCTAGCTCACCGTCAAGTCTAGATATCTTAGGTTTGAGAAACATACTATACCCATATTACTCTAGACTTGGCTGACCACCAAGTTCACGTATTTTGGACTTGACGAACGCCTTAGGTCTAACAAACATACTAGACCCATGTTACTTGGGTCTAGCAAATATGTCATACCCAATAAACCAATCCAGGTTATTTGGATCTGGCAAACATGTTATACCTATAATAATAGTCGACACATTATGTATGCATCCTGAAATCCAACCACCATGGTGCTTGGAAAAATAGGGTCCTTTGTTTTTGTCACATAAAAATCCATTTTCAACTCATTTTTTACCCAAAATATTTAGAAAACACCCTAGAGACCTTGATAAACCAATCTATGGCTACCAAAAACCCAATAAAACCACTTTAAAACCCAAAATCCACCTGAAACAAAAATTCTTCCCGAGATCATATATGTTTTTTAGGTGTACTTGGTTGTTATATCAAGTTCACACACTTTGAACTTATTTATGCATCAAATCCAAGTGTCTTAGGTTTAGAAAACATCCTAAACCTATGTCATATGGATTTGACTTACGGTTAAGTTCACATATTTTGGACTTGGCCTGTGTCAAGTTCGCGCCTTAAGTTTGACAAACATGTAAGACTTATGTTACTTAGGTTTGGAAAACTTGTCTGACCCATATTATTTGTGCATGACAAACATGTCTAACCCATATTTACTACGATCTAGCAAACATGTCAACTCATAATATTATGGATGTGGCTGACTGCCAAGTTTAGACATCTTGGACTTGTCAAACATTTTAGACCCACGTTACACTAGACTTGGCTAACCGCCAAGTCCATGTATTTTGGACTTCACTAGCATTAAGTCTAGGCACCTTTGGTCTTGCCAAACCCATGTTACTTGGGTTTGATGCATATACTAGACCTAATAAACTAATCCACGTTACTTGGATATGACAAATATATTTAACACACGTTTAATTAGGTATAACAAACATGTTAGATCTATGTTATCAAACGATGCGTCACCTGCACAATCTAGAATCTGGCCACTATGGTGGCCACAAAAATAAGGTCCTTCATTTTTTTCATCTGAAAACTTATTTCCAACCCATTTTGACCTAAAACACCCTAGAGACCTTATTAAACCAATTCATGCCTACTAAAAACCCAATAAACCACCCTAAAACCCAAAATCCACTTGAAACAAAACATTTTCCTGAGCTCATATATGTTTTTAAAGGTAATAAGAAGCCTAAATGTAACCTCCCTTATCATATGGAACCTTTAGATGTAAAAAACAATTATTTTGGTGGTCATAATCTTCCTCAATTGTCACTTTCTCTCTCTAAGTCAGAATCCAACAACTCCCTTTCTCTCATAAAAAAGACTAAGAAAAGAGGAAAAATAAAGTTAGGTATCAAAATATATTTTCTTTAAATTTTAAAAACCTAGGTCACCTGGATAAACAAAGATCATTTTTTAAAACAAACAACTTCAAAGGATGTAATCATAAAAGAAAACGATATCAACCCATGTAAACTTTTCAAACACGTGACTATAGGTACTAATTAAACTAAAAGCATCACATATAGAAAGCAACTATTTAAAACTTGGCTTGACACAGTAGTTTGATCCACGATCAGGTTGAACTTCAAAAGAAATTGGGGGAGAATTAACCAAGTGTAAGATTATCAAAAAGCCATGTTAATCGATGTTTTGGTTAGCTTGAGAAAAATCTAGTCAAAACTTGTTGACTATTTTTCTTTTCTTTTAAAAATGGTATCATTTTGATTTTTTCTTATAAAACAAAAGGGTTTGGTTAGATTAGGTTAACTCCAATTAACTTGCTAGACCCGTGATCCAATTATTATCCCAGATTGACTCCTGGGCAAATTTATAAACAATGGAGAAAAACCTAAGAGGCCAAATCCCAGTAACTGAAATGTCAAATGATGAAATAAATAAAAAATAAAAGATAAAAAATAGCAACTAAGAGAATAAGGATCTTATTTGCAAAAATAAAAATTGATAGGAGAAACAAAAATATTAAATTGAAGGCCAAAATTGAAAAACAAAATTAACAAATAAACACAAAACCAAAAAAAAAAATGTTAATTTCTAATAAACTCAATAATGATGGATGGGATTTTTTTTGTAACCTAATCCAATCTTTAGAATTTTGTAATATAGATCATAAGAGTGCATCGCAACATAAAAGTCAAACCTAAAAAAATAATAATGTAAAACTCATAACCAACCAAAATAATTAGAGATAAACCAAAAAAATTGTAAAAAATATAGATTTAAAAAATGTAGATTTAAAAAGAAAAAGAATTAAATTTGATATAGAAATACAATAAAACTAAATCATAAAGGATGGAATTAAAAAACAATTTCAATATAGATAAGAATAAGGATCAAATCTAATACAAATATCAATGGTAAAGGGATGAAATTGAAAAAAAAAATAATAACTCAACAAACAAATAAAGACAAAATACATTATAATAAAAAAAATGAGGATCAAAGTTAACATAATAGATAAATATCCAGATCTTTTTTTTTTAATGGGCAACATGATTTTCTAAGAGGAAAAAAGAGGGAAATGAAATGAGGGAAAAACATTAGTTAGAGCTTTTATATGGGTCACCTTGGCACACACATCTTGCCATTGTGCCTGGGGTGGAAAGGCGCATCAAATGCCACCCTAACAAGTGGCGTTCAGTTTTGTTTTGAGGCAGCACATGCCACTCGAAGGGCCAGGTGATACCCACTCAAATATGAATAATAATTTATATACATACAATACCAAATTACCCTTGACCCCACCTAATATTTATAATAAAACCATATGGAAATGATATAACTAGACAATTGATGTCTTCTTCCAACTGTAGGAGTATCGAAGTAGTAAATAACCCGGCAAGACCGGGGTTGAAATATAAAGAGGTTAACTGTATAAATTATAAATAATAATAATAATAATAATAATAATAATAATAATAATAATAATGGTGGTGGTGGTTTAAAAATGACTTGGAGATGTCAGATTAATGTGAAGATTAGATAATAATAAAAACATTTGTCAATGATAGAGAATCCACTAATTATATTACTCTTTTTAGTACTCAACTGGAAACCACACACAAAGAAGCTTCCAATTAAATTATAAATTATTAACATTATTACATTAGTTATTTTATTTGAATAATGCTAATACTTGTAAATGTTGTTAGATATTCATGATTATAACTTATGCTAACAACAAATCAATTTTCTTTCATAGCACATGTGTCGATTATACCATATAGTTTGGTTATGAAAGTGCCAAGTATTTGTTGTACCAAGAGTTCTATAACATAAATCTAGATTAACTATTTAATAAGTAAAGTATTAAAAGTGAACAAGATAACCAATACAAAACATGTTAGTATCAAATATTAAACTCCATGTTGAGTTTATATTATACTTATTCTTACACCATTAATGTAACATATTCACCTTGACATAATAAACTTAGCTAAACATAATGAAGAAGAGAAATATAAATAAACAATAAGAGAACATAATTATATAAGTATAGTAAAGGAAATGAAAGGCATAAATAAGATATTAATGAAAGCAAAACTTAAGCATTACAAAAACATAAAAAAGGGCAATAACATGAACTTACTCTAAAAAACAAGATACCTAAATGCATAGCAAATGTCTCTTTTTATAAGTCAAAATTTGAAACTATTGATTTGTCGACTAATTGTTGAGTAGGTGACCACATCTTAATTTGATGACAATCCTTATCTTTTTTTTTTGAACAAAATATCATTGCTAACATCAAAATTTGAACATATTGTCTTCATGAAAGTTCTAGGAAATTGTCTTAGATTTCCAACGAAAACAATTCGGTGGATTTGGACTTCTAGAACTCGAGATATGGGCTAAACATTAAATAGTGTTCAGTTATTGCTATAATTTGAACTTGAAAAGGCCTCTTTGAATCTTGGACTTTTCATAAAAGTTTTAGGCTTATGTCTTAACTTTCCATCCATATAGAGCATACCTAAATCTAAATTTTATGGCTCTAGTTATGATCCAATAACCAAATGGCATTCTAGTTTGGATTAAACCACCATCTTTTTTCTAATCTTAGCCTTTTTTCTTTGTCTTCTCAATTTCAGTAGTTAAACTCATCAATCAATCCCTTGATTTATGTGATAGATTTGTATTTAAGATGAACATTTACCATAAATTAAAGATATCTTATATTATTAGATATGTGATTATAAAACATGCTCTATCTAAAAAGTTATTGATACTTCAAATGTAAAAATGATGATATAAAACCGTGATAAAAAAACACTTTTAAGTACTAATCACACCCCCTAATTAGCTTATTACTAGTCTTTAGTAATTAAAGGGTTAAAATAAAAAAATAATTTGCAAGTTCCATAAAGTAAGGCATTCATCATTCAACTTTTATTAATCTATTCAAATAAATAAACTCTCATAAAATTTATATATCTGCTTAGTACCTCCTTATCAAGATATTAATAAAACCTTTCTTTTTATGTGCTCAATGTATGAAAACATAAATGATGGAGCTTTTATTAGAAGAAAACAATATTCTATTATAATATTTAAGATTAACTTTCTTGGATTGAGATTTTTATCTTTTTTATTTTTTAATATATATATATATATAATAGTCTTTTACCCACGTAACGAGCTTTTGGCTAATGACTCTCAGACCAATTGATGTTAAGGTATTAGGTGTTGAGACACCCCTACGGGCTTAATAACTTGGGCTACAAATATTGATACATAGGTAGTGCAAATGTGTGATTCCTTTAAACTTTTCCCCTTAACCCATGTAATAAGCATTGAATCAATAGCTCCCAAGTCAATTGACTTTAGGGTATTAAATGTTAAAACATCCCTTCGGGCTTAATTACTTATGTTAGAGAAGCTATGAAACCAAACTTATTTATGTTTTTGCTATCATCAATAATTTTATTTTATTTTTTATAAATTATATACTATCCCTTCCTCTTAGTTTTTACCTTTAGCAAAATAACATAAATAATGTAATAATCCAATGTGCAACCCATAATTATATGTTAAATAATATGTGTGAAAATGAAGGTTTAAGAATACTTTTTAAATTAGTATATGAGTAAAATCAATTGATAATAATGTGAAAGTTTGTAAACCTGAATATTTCAAGAAGTATTCTGATAGACCTTGTTAAAATTTTTACTAAGATGCGTCTTAAGAGTCACTTTAATTAAAGAACTCATTTACTCTGCCATCTTAGTAACAATGATTTTGCAAATTGTTTATAAAATATAAAATGTAATTTTTTTTATGGGAAGTACTGCCTTCTCCCCTCAACCAAAATGAGACATTGTCCTCAATGTCATAAGATAGAAAGATAGAGTATATAAGACATCACCTAAAACAATGAATACTGATAAACCTGATGTTAAATAATATTTATGAAGTCTTATTTATTAAGGGTAGATAGTATATTCAGTTTAATCTATATATACTTTATTTGTATTTAGGTTAAAGTTAAGCATTCATTATATATAGATTATTCAGAATTCTAGTCTCCTTTTTATATTTGATCTTAATTATTTTAACATGGTATTAGAGCTGGTTTTATGGAATAAGGCTTCATCCCGAACACAACTTCGCGGATCCAATTGTTTTGGAGTAAAGAACTCTACAGATCTTAATTATTTTGAAATTTTTTGGAGTGAGATTTTGTCTTCCGCTTCTGCAAAATTTGGTATTTCATCAGTTTCTACAATTATTTTGGTATTTCGTCTTCCCTTCAGCTTTTGCAATTTGGTATTTGCGTTCAGTTTCTACAAATTTGTTTTGTGTTTTAGAGTAATCGTATAGTAGTGAGAAGATATTTGTTTAGTTTCTAAATTTTTGTTCAGTTTCTATAATTTGGTATTTGGTTTCCCGCTGCTTTTGCATTCTAGTTTTCTATGATTGTTGATTATGGCTACTGAAAGAGATGATTCGCTTCAGTTTATGAGTGTGAGGTTGGATGGGAAGAACTATTCATATTGGAGATATGTAATAAGAAATTTTTTTAAAGGTAAGAAGATGTAGGGGTATGTTAGTGGAACTTATATGATACCTAAGAACATTGAGGAGAGGGATGTTGTTTTGATAGATACATGGGAGGCAAATAATACAAAGGTCATTACTTGGATCAACAATTTTGTTGAACATTCAATAGGCACGTAGTTGGCGAGGTATGAGACAGTAAAAGAAGTTTTTGATCATCTGCAAAGGGTATTCACGCAATCAAATTTTGCAAAATAGTATCAATTAGAGAATGACATACAAGCTCTTCATCAGAAGAATATGAGTATTCAAGAGTTTTATTTTGCTATGATAGATCTTTGGGTTCAATTCTGCATCGTTCTCTACTACCTTCTGTTGACTCTATTATGAGTGAGTTATTGGCTGAAGAAATACGTCTTCAATCTTATTCTGAAAAGGGAATTCTTTCTGTTTTGAATCCTTTAGTACTAGCAGTACCTTCTAAGCCATTCTTTAATCATCAAAAGAAACCTTACACAAAGGTTGGCTTTGATGAGTGCAATTTCTGTAAGCAGAAAGTTCATTGGAAGGCTCAGTATTCTAAGTTGAGACAACAGAATCAAGCTTGGAAGTTTGGCAGTCAGTCACAACCTATTGCTCATAGACCACATCAGGGTTATAAACCATCACACCATAATACTGCAGTAGTAACTTCCCCAGGGTCTATTACTGATCCCAATAATTTGGCTGAGCAATTTCAAAAGTTTCTCTCCTTACAGTCACAAGCAATGTCCACTTCTTCTTCTATAGGTCAATTGCCTCATAGTTCCTCAAGTATGTCACACTCTGAATGGGTCTTAGATTCTGGTATTTCTTATCATATGTCTCTCCAGATTCCTCATCTTTTACCTCTATATCCCCTTTGTCTTCCATTCCTGTTATGACTGCTGATGGCACTCCTATGCCCTTACCAGGTGTTGGTTCTATTGTCACACCTCACTTGTCTCTCCCTAATGTTTATCTTATTCCAAAACTCAAATTGAATCTTGCGTCTGTTGGTCAAATATGTGGTTCTAGTGATTATTTAGTTATGTTTTTTGGTTCTTTTTGTTGTGTACAGGATCTACAGTCTCAGAAGCTAATTGGGACAGGCCGTAGGGAGAATGGACTATATATTTTGGATGAGTTAAAAATGCTAGTTGCTACTGCCGTCACTGCTACTACTACTGTTGATTTGTCTTCCTTTCATTTAAGTCTTTCATCTTCTAGTTTTTATTTATGGCATTCTCGTCTAGGTCATGTTTCGTCTTCTCGTTTGAGATTTTTGGCATCCTTAGGAGCTTTAGGAAATTTAAAAACTTGTGACATTTCTGATTGTAGTGGATGTAAACAGACAAAATTTTCTACTTTACCTTTTAATCAAAGTATTTCTATTTCTTCTTCACCATTTGATTTGATTCATTCTTATGTATGAGGACCTTCTCCTATTGCTATAAAAGGAGGGTCTCGATATTATGTTTTTTTTTATTACTGATCATACTCGTTATTATTGGGTTTATTTAATGAAACATCGTTCTGAATTCTTTGAGATATATACAGCTTTTCGAGCTTTTATCAAAACTCAACATTCTACCATGATTAAATGCTTTAGGTGTGATTTGGGTAGGGAATACACCTCTAATAAATTTTTCCAATTGCTTGCCTTAGATGGAACCATCCACCAAACTTCATGTATAGATACTCCTGAGCAAAATGGTATTGCTCAAAGAAAACATAGGCATATTATCGAAATTGCTCGTTCTCTCTTGTTGTCTATTTTTGTTCCTAGTGAGTTTTGGGGAGAAGCTGTTCTTACTACAGTAAGTTTGATTAATACAATTTCATCTTCTCATAGTTCGGGTCTATCTCCTTTTGAAAAGTTATATGGGTATATCCCTGATTATTCCTCATTTAGAGTCTTTGGTTGTACTTGTTTCGTTCCTCATCCTCATATAGAACATAGTAAGTTATCCTCTCGATCCGCTATTTGTGTCTTTCTGGGTAATGGTGAAGATAAAAAGGGGTATCGTTGTTTTGATTTAATAACTCAGAAACTTTATGTATCTCGTCATATTATTTTTCTTAAGCACATACCTTTCTTTCTATTCCATCCACTACTCATAACATGACTAAATCTGATATTATTCATATAGATCCCTTTTCTGAGGATTCTGGTAATGATACCTCTCCCCATGTTCGATTAATTTGTACTCATAACTCTACAGGTACTGGTACTTTACTCTTTGGTACACCTGAAGCTCCATTCTCATCTACAGCCCCTTAAGCTTTATCTGAGATTGTGGATCCACCTCTACGTCAGTCCATCCGCCTTCGTAAGTCCACAAAACTACTAGATTTTGCTTATTTTTGTTATTCTTCATCATTTACTTCCTTTTTAGCTTCTATTCATTGTCTTTTTTAGCCCTCTTCCTATAAAAAGGCAATTCTTGATCCACTTTGGCAGCAAGCTATGGATGAGGAACTTTCTGTTTTGCATAAGACAGATACTTGGGATTTGGTTCCTTTACATCCTAGTAAGAGTGTTGTTGGTTATTGTTGGGTGTATAAGATTAAAAGTAATTCTTATGGGTCTATTGAGCAATACAAAGTTAGGCTGGTTGCAAAAGGATATTCTCAATGGTATGGTATGGATTATGAGGAGACATTTGCCCTAGTTGCAAAAATGACTACTATTCATACTCTTATTATCATAGTTTCAATTCGTTAGTGGCATATTTCTTAGCTTGATGTTAAAAATACCTTCTTGAATGGAGATCTTCAAGAAGAAGTTTACATGACACCCCCTCCTGGTATTTCACATGACTCTGGATATGTTTGTAAGCTTAAAAAAGCATTATATGGTCTCAAACAAGCACCCCGTGCTTGGTTTGAGAAATTCTCTATTGTGATCTCATCTCTTGACTTTGTTCCTAGCAGTCATGATTCTGCTCTTTTTATTAAGTGTATTGATGCAAGTTGTATCATTCTATCTTTATATGTTGATGACATGATTATTACTGGTGATGACATTGATGGTATTTCAATTTTGAAGACAGAGTTGACTAGATGATTTGAAATGAAGGATTTGGGTTATCTTCGATATTTCCTAGGTATTGAGGTAGCATACTCACCTAGAGGTTACCTTCTATCTCAGTCGAAATATGTTGCATATATTCTTGAGTGGGCTAGACTTATTGAAAACAAAACTGTAGATACTCCCATTGAGGTTGACGCAAGGTACTCTTCTTCTGATGGTTTACCTTTGATAGATCCCACTTTATACCGCACTATTATTGGGAGTTTGGCATATCTCACCATTACTCGTCTAGATATTGCATATGCTGCTCATGTTGTTAGTCAGTTTGTTGCTTCTTCTACTACTGTTCACTGGGCTGCTGTTCTTTGTATTTTGCGATATCTTCGGGGTATAGTTTTTTAGAGTCTTTTACTTTCATCCACCTCTTCCTTGGAGTTGCATGCATACTCTGATGTTGATCATGGTAGTGATCCCACAAATCATAAGTCTATTACCGGGTTCTGTATCTTTTTAGGTGATTCTCTTATTTCTTGGAAAAGCAAGAAACAATCTATTATTTCTCAATCATCCACCAAAGCAGAATATTGTGCCATGACATCTACTACCAAAGAGATTGTTTGGTTATGTTGGTTACTTGCTGATATGAGAGTTTTCTTTTCTCATCCTACTCCTATGTATTGTGACAACCAGAGTTCTATTTAGATTGCTCATAACTCGGTTTTTCATGAGTGAACTAAGCACATTGAGATCGATTGTCATCTTACTCATCATCATCTCAAGCATGGCACCATTGCTTTGCCTTTTGTTCCTTCTTCCTTGCAGATTGCATATTTCTTCACCAAGGCACATTCCATCTCTCGTTTTTGTTTTGTAGTTGGCAAACTCTTGATGCTCGTAGTTGTCGCATCGTGAGTTTGAGGGGAGATGTTAAATAATATTTATATAGTCTTATTTATTAAGGGTAGAATGGTATTTTCAGTTTAATCTATATATACTTTATTTGTATCTAGGTTAAAGTTAAGCATTCATAATATACAGATTATTAAGAATTCTAGCCTCCTTTTTATGATTGATCTTAATTATTTTAACACCTGAAACACACTTAAACAAATATAAAAAATAACAAAATAAAATAATAAGATATTAATAAAATCAAAAGACACAAGTTCTTACAAACTATGGCTTAAATTGTAATTGTGATTGTGGCTCACATCTTCCCTTGATTTTTCATCCTAAAATAGCTTAAACGCTCTTTATAGGTCAGGGATAAGCTTCCCATTTAGTTTTCTTAAAAACTAACAAACAGAGTCTCTTTTAGTCAAATTCTCAAGAATAAGTTGATTGTGTTTTTTTATGAAAATGGGGCCATAAATCATGAATTGCTTTTTGTAATGCTTAAATTTTATTTTCATTAATATCTTGTTTATGCCTTTCATTTCCTTTCCTTTACTTAGTTAAATTTTATCTTATTTTATTTATTTATTTTTCTTTCCTTCATTATATTTAGTTAAGTTTATTATGTCAAGGTGAAAAGGTTAATAATTAATATAGACCTTAATGTTTGATACTAACATGTTTTGTATTTGTTATCTTGTTCACTATTTAATACTCTACTTGTTAAATGATTAATCTAGATTTATGTTGTATAATGATTAGTACTTAAAAGTGCATTTTTATCATGATTTTATATCATCATTTTGCACTTGAAGTATCAATAACTCCTTAACTAAAACATGTTTTATAATAATATATCTAATAATATAAGATACCTTTAATTTATGGTAAATGTTCATTTTAAATACAGGCCTATCACATAAATGAAAGGATTGATTGATGACTTTAAGAACTTAAATTGCAAGGGCAAAGAGATTACCAAAATTAGAAAAGAAATGTTGGTGCAATCCAAACCGGAACACTGTTCGGTAATTAGGTCATATCTAGAGTTATAGATCTTAGATTTATGTCTACTTTATATGTATGGAAATGTAAGACATAGGCTTATAACTTTCATATGAAGCCTAAGATCTAAAAAGACCATTTTCAAGTCCAAATTATAGCAATAACAAAGAAGCCTGAATCTGTCCTCAAACCCGAGCACTGTTTAGTATTTTGGCCATATATGGAGTTCTAGAAGTCCAAATGAGTTGAATTGTTTACACAAGAAAGTTGAGATAATTGCCTACAACTTTCATGTTTTTAAATGGCTCCAATTTTGACGTTATCAATGATGTTTTGGGTAGACAAAAGAAGGTAAGGATTGTCACCAAGTCAAGAGTTGGTCACCCACTCATCAATTAGTCAACAAATCATGTTAGTCAACAATTGTCACCAGCCATGCATTTAGGCATCTTGGTTTCAAGATCAAGATCATGCTCCTGCTTTCTCTCTTTGTATTTTTTATAATGTTTATGTTTTTCTTTCCTTAATATTAAGTTTATGCCTTTCAATTCCTTTCCTTTGCTTTCTTAACTCTTATCTTATTTATGTTTTTATTTTGTTTATCTATTTTTCTTTCTTTCATTATGTCTAGCTAAGTTTATTATGTCAAGGTGAAAAGGTTACACTAATGGTGTAAGAATAAGTATAGTGTAAACTTAATATGGACTTTAATGTTTGATACTAACATGTTTTGTATTTGTTATCTTGTTCACTCTTTAATACTTTGCTTGTTAAATGACTAATCTTGATTTATGTTGTATAACACTTGGTACAACAAATGCTTGGCACTTTCATATCTTATACTGTATGGTGTAACCGACACCTGAGCTATGAAAGGAACTTGATTTATTGTTAACATAAGTTATAATCATGAATGTTTGACGAAATTTACAAGTATTAGCATTAATTGAATAAGATGATTAATATAATCATGTTAACAATCTATAATCTGATTGGAAGCTCCTTTGTGTGTGGTTTTCAATTAAATAATAAGAATTTATACTATACTTGTTTGACATACCATTAGTGGATCCTCTAACCTTGACATTGTTTATTATCATTATTTAATTCTTATACTATTTTCCCATCTCAAAGTTCTCATCAACTTTTCTTCTTCTTCTTCTTCTTCTTCTTCTTCTTCTTTATTACTACTACTACTACTACTACTACTAGTATTATTAGTATTATTATTGCTACTATTATTATTGTTGTTGTTATTGTTACTATTGTTGTTGTTTATAATTGTTGTTTATAATTTGTACAATTAACCTCCCTATGGTTCGACCCCGGTCTTGTCGGGTTATTTATTACTTCGACACTCCTGCACTTGGGAGAAGACATCAATCTTTTAGTCGTGTCATATAACACTTGGTACAACAAATGCTTGGCACTCTGATAGCCTATACTGTATGGTATAACCAACACCTAAGCTATGAAAGAAACTTGATTTATTATTGACATAAGTTATAATCATGAATGCCTGACGAGATTTACAATTATTAGCATTAATCGAATAAGATAACTAATATAATCATGTTAACAATTTATAATCTGATTGGAACCTTATTTATATGTGGTTTCCAATTGAATAATAAGAGTTTATATTATACTTGTTTGACATACCATTAATGGATCCTTTAACCTTGACATTTATTGTTATCATTGTTTAACCTTTACATTGATCTTCCATCTCAAAGTTCTCACTAACTTCTTCTTCTTATTCTTTATTATTATTATTATTATTATTATTATTATTATTATTATTATTATTATTATTGTTGTTGTTGTTGTTGTTGTTGTTGTTGTTGTTGTTGTTATTGTTACTATTTTGTTGTTTATTATTTATACAATTAACTTCCGTGTGGTTCGACCTCGGTTTTGCCAAGTTTTTTTATTACTTCGACACTCATACACTTGGAAGAAAACATCAATCTTTTGATCGTGTCAGTTATATATGGGGCATTGAATGTATGATGAGCTGGGATGAATTTTCAAGAGTTGTGTGTAATAGATTTGGTTGTAAAAATGATATAATGGAAAAATTCAATAAGTTAGTGCAAAAGAGCATCGTGGATGAATATGTGAAGAAGTTTAAGGAATTAAAATCTTTGATACATGCATTGAATTCTTCACTTCCTGAATCCTATTACATTTCCTGATTTATTAGTGGATAAAATAAGGATATTAAACTTATGTTGAAGATACTTAAACAATGATATTGATGACAACTTTTAAGCAAGTCAAATAACAAGAGGAATTAAACAATGCTTGGGCAAGGAAAAATAAGTTTGTGCTAAGAATTGATGCTAATTTTCACATAGGAAGACATACAGGTAACTTCTTAACTAAACATATCAACCAATACAAGAATGAGGGTTAACAAAAATGTAAAATTGTTTAAGAAACTGTGTATAAGAAACGATGTAAGCCGGAAAAGTGTTTCGAATATGGAGATAAATTTATAAGCTGGGAAAGTGTTTCAAATATGGAGATAAATTTATACTTGAACATTAATGTGTTGCCAAAGGATTGCATATGATTGAAGGTAATGAGGAATGTGAAGAATTTATAGATGTTGAAGTAGGAAATACCACTAGAAATATAGCAAAGAATAGTAAGATTGAGGAATATAGCTTATCATTGAATGTTTTGGTTGACAATTATGCTCATAACACTATCAAAATCATAGAAAGCTATTAAAGAAAGGAATTGATTGTTCTCGTTGATAATAAAAGCACCTATAACTTTATTGATGAGCAAGTTTTTAAAGAGGTATACACTTTTATTATTAAGTCTTTAATATTAGTAGTGACTATAGCTAATGATAGTGTTATGCTATGTGACTCTTATACTTCTAATTTTAAATGGTTCATGGAAAACTATAAATGTATAACAAATCTAAGGATTTTAAAACTAGGTAGATGTGATGTTCTATTGGAGGGCAGATTGGTTAATAAACTACTCCCCAATCTTATTTAATTTTATCAAAATAAAAATATGGTTTAAGAAAGAAAAATGATGAAAGGTATTATCGATAGAGCTGACCTTCAATGCATTATAAGAGGGAAAGTCCGAAAAATCTTAAAGGAAGCTTGAGTAAGGTTTGTAGGATAATTGTTTTTAGTAAAACTAAAGCAAAGCTAAAAAATACTTTGGTGAGTACATAAATTGAAAGGTTGCTAGGAGATTATACAATAGTGTTTGAGGAGCCTATAGGGTTTCCACTAGCTAGGAAGTTTAATCATAGGATTCCATTGAAGCTTTTTTTGTTTTTGAAAACTAAAGATAAAAATAGAGAGACTAGTTAAAAAGATATTGAGCAATGTCATAATTCAACAAAATATGAGGCATTTTATTTCTAGTAAAGAAAAAAGTTAATATATGGTGTTTATATATGGATTATAGAAAATTTAATAAAGTAATAATTCCTAATTCTATTTATAGATAAATTACTGGATGAGTTACAAAGTTCAAGCTTCTTATCAAAATTGAACTTAAGGTCTAGTTATCATTAAGTTCATAGGCATGAAAGAAATATGAAAAAAACAACATTTTAAACTCATTAAGGACATTATGAATTCAAGGTAATTCCAATTGGATTCACAAATGCTCTAGCCATTTTTTAGGCCTTAATAATTGACATCTTAAAACCTTTCTTGAAAAAATTTGTTTTAATGTTTTTTTTATGATATTTTTATTTGAATTGTTCTTTGGAAGCATATATAAATCATTTGAAATAAGTTTTAGAAACTTTCAAAACTAACCATAGTTAAAAAAATTTCATGCTTCATCATGCCATCTGAACTTATTCTTCTTTGATAAGTATATTAGTGGCTTACTGATAACACCAAATATCCTAATAAACTTTTTGTAATAGATAACTAACCCCAAAAATCCCTTTATTTCCTTTAATGACTTAGGAATTGGCTAGTTCTTCACTAACCTGGTTTTCTTATAGTTAGTTGCCAAACCTTTTACTTAAATATTCAACTTGTTGCTCAATAAAAGTGTACTTGCATTTCTTTACAAACAATTAGTTAGTTTTGAGAGTTTTTAAAACTTGTTTTAAATGATTTTCATGTGTTTCCAAAGAAGAGATATAAATGAGAATATCATCAAAGAACAATATAATAAACTTTCCCATGAATGATTCTGTGAGGTCTTTTATTAATGCCTGAAAAGTGGTAGGTGCATTTATGAGCTCAAATGGGATTACCTTGAATTCATAATGTCCTTGATGAATTTGAAATGCAATTTTTTTTCCACATCTCCTTTGAAAATGGGTAACCATGCTAGAAGTCTAGCTTTGAAAAGAAGCTTAAACATTGCAGCTTATTGACACGACTGAAAGATTGATGTCTTCTCCCAAGTGCAGGAGTGTCGAAGTAATAAATAACCCGGTAAGACCAGGGTCGAACCATAGGGAGGTTAATTGTACAAATTATAAACAACAATTATAAAACAACAATAACAACAACAACAACAATAGTAATAATAATAATAATAATAATAATAATAATAATAATAATAATAATAATAATAAAGAAAGAGAAGAAGAAGATGATGATGATGATGAAAACTTAGAGATGAAATATTAATGTAAGGATTAAGCAATAATAATAACAAATGTCAAGGTTAGAGGTTCCACTAATGGTATATCAAACAAGTATAGTATAAACTCTTATTATTGAATTGGAAACCACACACAAAGGAGGTTCCAATCAAATTATATATTGTTAACATGATTACATTAGTCATCTTATTCAATTAATGCTAATACTTGCAAATCTCGTCAAGCATTCATGATTATAACTTATGTTAACAACAAATCAAGTTTCTTTCATAGCTCAGGTGTCGGTTATACCATACATTATGGGCTATGAAAGTGCCAAGCATTTGTTGTACCAAGTGTTATACAACATAAATCAAGATTAGTCATTTAACAAGCAAAGTATTAAAGAGTGAACAAGATAACAAATATAAAACATGTTAGTATCAAACATTAAAGTCCATATTAAGTTTACATTATACTTATTCTTACACCATTAGTGTAACCTTTTCACCTTGACATAATTAACTTAGCTAGACATAATGAAAGAAAGGAAAACAAATAAACAAAATAAGAACATAAAAGTTAACTAAGTAAAGGAAAGGAAATGAAAGGCATAAACTTGATATTAATGAAAGTAAAGCATAAACATTACAAAAAATACAAAGAGAGAAAGGAAGAGCATGATCTTGATCTGAACACCAAGATGCCTAAATGCATGGCAAATGCCTCCTTTTATAGGCCAAAATTGGGAACTATTGATTTGATGACTAATTGATAAGTGGGTGGCCAACTTTTGACTTGGTGACAATCCTTATCTTCTCTTGTCTGCCCAAAACGTCATTGATAACGTCAAAACTGGAGCCAGGTGCAAACATGAAAGTTGTAGGCAATTATCTCAGCTTTCTTGTGTAAACAATTCAGCTCTTTTGGACTTCTAGAACTCCAGATATGGCCAAAATACCGAACAGTGCTCGGGCTGGAAGACAGATTCGGGCTTCTTTGTTGTTGCTACAATTTGGACTTGATAATGGCCTTTTTAGATCTTGGGCTCCATATGAAAGTTGTAGGCCTATGTCTTACCTTTCCATCCATATAAATTGGACCTAAATCTGAGATCTGTAGCTCCAGATATGACCCAATTACCGAACAGTGTTCCGGTTTGGATTGCACCGACATCTCTTCTCTAAGTTTGACCATCTCTTTATCCTTGCAATTTAAGTTCTTCAAGTCATCAATCAATCCTTTCATTTATGTGATAGACCTGTATTAAAAATAGACATTTACCACAAATTATAGGTATCTTATATTATTAGATACATTATTATAAAACATATTTTAGTTAAGGAGTTATTGATACTTCAAGTGCAAAATGATGATATAAAACCATGATAAAAATGCACTTTTAAGTACTAATCACACCCCTCAACCAGCTTATTACTAGTCCCTAGTAATCAAAGCGTTAAAACAATTTACAAATTTCTCAAAGCAAGGTATTCATCATTTAACTTCCATTAATCTATCCAGATAAACAAACTCTCATTAAATTTATATATCTGCTCAATACCTCTTAACAAGATATTAATAAACCTTTCTTTTGTGCTCAATGTATCAACACATAATTATGAGGCTTTTCTTGGAAGAGAACAAATTTTTTTTTTATAATGTTTAAGGTTAACTTCCTTGGGTTGGGATTACTATTTTTGTCTTTTTTTTTTTTTTAACTCTATATACATATAATTTAAAAACATCATGCATCTTTAACCCATGTAACGAGCTTTCAGCTAATGACTCCCAAACCAGTTGGTCTTAGGGCATTAGGTGTTAAGACACCCCAACGAGCTTAGTAACTCGGGTCGGAGATACTGATAGGTAGATAGTGCAATGTTTGATTCCCTTAAGCTTTTCTCCTCAACCCATGTAACAAGCGTTGGGCCAATAGCTCCCAAGTCAGTTGACTTTAGGGTATTAGGTGTTAAAACACCCCTTCGAGCTTAATTGCTTAGGTTAGGGAGGCTACGAAACCAAACTTATCTACATTTTTATTATCATCATTTGTTTTCTTTTTGTTTTCTTTTTTTTTTGTTTTTCTTTTTGTTTTTTTTTTATTATATACAATCCCTTTCCCTTAGTTGTTACCTTTAACAAAAGAACATAAATAATGTAATAATCAAATATGCAACCCACAATCATATGTTAAAGTGTGTGTGTGTAAATTAAAGTTTAAGAATACATGTTAAATAAGTATATGAGCATAATTAAGCGGTAACAATACGAGAGTTTGTAAACCTGAATATTTCAGGAAGTATTATAATAGACCTTGTTAAGAATGGTTACTAAGATGCGTCTCAAGAGTCACTTTAACAAAAGAACTCCTTTACTCTGCCATCCTAGTAACAACAATTATGCACATGCTTTATGAAATGAAAAACAATTTTTTTTTTTATCAACTACTACCCTCTCCCTCCAACCAAAACGAGACATTGTCCTCAATGTTCTAAGGTAGAAAGATAGAGTATAGAAGATATCACCTGAAATAACGAACACTAACAAAACCTGAAACACACTGAAACAAAAATAAGAACTAACAAAACACAATAATAAAACCAAAAGACACAAAAATTCACAAATGAAGGCTCAAATCCAATCTAAGCTTTTTACGGCTTCCCGTAGATGACCAATTTATGCGACTCATGGAAGGATCAATCACAGGAGTGAAAGATTGTAGTTGGTCAATCAATTGTTCAGCTGTAGTAGCAGAGATTATGATTTGTCGTGCAGAAGATGTTAGAAATTCTTGTTTCACAGCATGATCAAGAAAAGACAACAACTTATCATAATAACCATTAACATTTAACAAACCAATGGGTTTATGGTCAATGTGCAATTGAGCCCAAGAGGAAATATGAAAGATCTCTTCCAATGTGCCTAGACCACCTGGTAAAGCAATGAAAGCATCAGCATGGTTAAACATTGCATTCATTCGAGCTGACATTGTAGAGACTTGAAGTTCCTCTCCAATTGTTTTTCCAATGATGTCCCCTTGTGCCAAAGCTTCAGGGACGACTCCTAAAACTTGACTACCTCCTAAAAATGCAGCTATTGACACACCTCCCATTAACCCAAGACTGCCTCCCCCATACACTAAATGAATCTTTCTCTCAGCTAGCACCTGACCAAGATGATTTGCTGATTCTAAAAACTCCTTTTCTTTCCCAGGACTAGATCCACCGAAAACACAAATATTTCTTATTTGATGACTTGAGGAACTTGCCATTTCTACACACTTCTGTATTTGTTGAATGTATGGGTTGAGTAGAAATGAAAGGAAGGAAAAGAGGGTTTTATAGATGAGAAATTAGAAAGGCAATCATAACATCTATATGTAGACCAGCTGGAGTCTCACACTCTCTCTCTCTCTTTTTATTTATTTATTTATTTACTTTTGAAAAAAAGCATGTGTATGTACAGGTAGTTGTGATTGTGGCTCACATCTTCCCTTGGTTTTACGTCCAAGAACGGCTTAAACGCCCTCTATGGGTCGGGGATAGGCTTCCCATCCAGTTTTCTTAAAAACTGGCAAACAGGGTCTTTTTTAGTCAGATTCCCAAGACTAAGTCAATCATGTTCTTTATGAAATAGTGGCCATAAATCATGAATTGTACGATGCACATCTCCACTAGGATGCGTCTCAAGAGTCAATAGAAGATTATCTAAAGACTCCTTACTCAGGCCATCCTTAATGAATTGTATTTTATCTTCACGGTTTATAGATACCATTCCTAAAGAACGACATTGTGTATTACAAGTCCATCTAGCACATCGATGACAGACATCCAGTCGTTTTGCACGACGCTTCTTTGCAAAAGTGCTTTTACCTGTTCCAGGCATGTGTGAAATGAAGAAGTTAGAGGACTCACCTGATAATCGGACCTTTGCTTCAATCAACCACCGAATATCTTCAGGAATTCCATGATTCATTAACAATCTCAATCTTGCACATCTAGCATGGTAAATTTTTGTAATCGCATTCTCATTGTCGGGAATGAATCTTTGAAATATTTGATCAGGACAATATTTGAATAAGGTAGGGTCATCACAATAAAAATTCTTCACTTCGTTCAAAAACTTTTCTTTGTCTTGGGTACTCCAATCAGCTGGCAAATCTCCTAAAGCAAGAAAATTGATATTTTTATCATACCAAGGCATTGGACTAAGAGAAAGTAAGGATTCGTTAGGAAAGTAATCATCGATTGGTGTGATGTCAGATGTCGAATCTGTTGTCACTATTGACAAAAGATTCGCATCAACATTTTCGGTGCTTGTTTCATCCATGATTTCTTCCTCAGAATAAACCATTTGCAAATCTTCAGTTTCATCCAATTCATTTTTACTTAAAGTAGATTCAAGTTGATCATAAACTAATTCATCAATATGATCTACTTCTTGTGAATCATTATCATCTCCAGGTTGCTTGCAAATGTTGAAAATATTCATCTCCAATGTCATGTTTCCAAATGATAGCTTCATCAATCCATTCCTACAATTAATCAATGCGTTAGAGGTTGCAAGAAATGGACGTCCTAAAATAACAGGAAATGAATTACATGCTTCAACAGGTTCTGTGTCCAAGACAATAAAATCCACAGGATAAATGAATTTATCAACTTGTACTAACACATCTTCAATTATTCCTCTAGGCACTTTTACAGATCTATCAGCAAGTAAAAGAGATATAGAAGTTGGTTTTAACTCACCTAGATTGAGACTCTGAAAAACTGAATATGGAAGTAGATTCACACTAGCACCAAGATCAAGTAAGGCTTTTTCAATTTTATGTTCTCCAATAAAGCAAGAAATTGTAGGACAACCAGGGTCTTTATATTTCAAAGCATTATTGTTTTGAAGAATAGCACTTACTTGTTCGGCTAGAAAGGCTTTCTTTTTCACATTCAGTTTCCTCTTCACAGTGCATAGATCTTTCAAAAATTTAGCATAGGAAAGAACCTGTTTAATAGCATCCAACAAAGGTATATTGATCCTTACCTGTTTGAAAATTTCATAAATTTCAGAGTTGTGATTGGCTTTCCTTTGTTTGGTCATGGCTTGAGGAAATGGAAGTGCTGGCGGTGAATCAGTCATTTCTTTGCAATTTTCAGATTTATCCCCTTCCTTACCCTCAGAGATTGACTCATTATCTTTCTCATAAGTTTCAAGAGAGGGTTTTTCAATAACCTTACCACTGCGCAGAGTAGTGACTGATTTGACTTGATTCATATGTTGGCTTCCGGAACTACTTGCATTTGCATTGTATTGCCCTTTGGGATTTTGTTGTGTTTGAGATGGAAACTTACCTTTCTCTTGGAAACTAAGAGCAGATGTTAATTTAGCAAGAGTATCTTTAAAATCTGTCATGTTTTGAGCAAGTTGAGTATTGATTGTCTCTTGCTTTTCAATGAATGCATGCAATGTTTCCTCAAGATTTCTTCTAGGAGGTGGAGCATAAGGAAATGCATATCCATGAGAATTTTGGAAATTATGGTGTGCTTGAAACGGTGGTTGTGAAGTTTGTGCATTGTTGTTCTCACTCTTCCAATTGAAATTTGGGTGATTTCTCCAACCAGGGTTGTATATTTGGGAGTATGGGTTGTGGTTGGCCTTTGGAAACTGTTTAAAGCATGGGCTTGTTCATGGAGACATTCCTTAAAAGAAGGCAAGGTTGGACAATCGTTGGTTGAGTGTTCATTTGTTTCACAGATTTGACACATAATGTTTTCAATAGATTTTAATTGACCACTCTTTTTTAATTCTAGTGCCTCGACTTTTCTAGCTAAAGATGCAAATTTGGCTTGAAGGTCATGATCTTCCCTAAGGTTGTACATACCTCCACTAGATGTATGAGGTTGAGTTTTACTCGGTGCCTCATATGTACTCGCAGTGTCCCAATTTTGAGCATTTTCAGCTAACAAGTCTAAGTACTCCATCGCTTCATCAGGGTCTTTATCTTCAAAAGTTCCATTGCACATCAATTCAACCATTTGCCTATCTTTAGGTGTTAACCCTTCATAGAAATGTGAAACCAATCTCCATGTTTCAAAACCATGATGAGGGCAAGTACTAAGCAAGTCTCGATACCTATCCCAACATTTGTAAAATGTTTCTCCTGGTTTTTGAGTGAAAGTGGTGATTTGTCTCTTGAAAGAGTTTGTTCTATGAGATGGGAAAAACTTCTTTAAAAATTGTTGTTGCATTTCATCCCAAGCACGAATGGATCCTGGTCTCAAATTTTGTAGCCATGTTTTAGCTTTATCTTTTAATAAAAAAGGAAAAAGCTTTAATCTGATGGTGTTCATGCTACAATTTAAATTATTATATGTGTTGCACACCTCCTCAAATTCCCTTAAATGCAAGTATGGATTTTCCAATTCTAAACCATGAAATGAAGGTAAAAGTTGAATAATGCCTGGTTTAAAATTAAAATGAGATGCATCAGGAGGAAAAACTATGCATGATGGTGCACTTGTTCTTGTGGGATTCATGTGGTCTCTAAGTGTTCTAGCACGGTTATTCTCATTATTTTCATTATGAAGTGATTGATTATCTTCTTCGGCCATATTTTCTGAAAATGATGAGGATATCCTACAAAGTTTACCACTTGATGTACGTGACCACACTCTCATGCACGTGTAGGAATAAAATAAAAAAAGAAGAAGAAAGCAAAAGAAGGAGGAAGAAAACAAAATAAAAAGAAACAAAAGAAAAGAAACAAAGTTATATATAAGAAAAGTGAAAAGAGAAAATAAAATAAATACTATAATTTATACAAGAACTTACCTCCCCGGCAACGGCGCCAAAAACTTGACACGACTGAAAGATTGATGTCTTCTCCCAAGTGCAGGAGTGTCGAAGTAATAAATAACCTGGTAAGACCGGGGTCGAACCACAGGGAGGTTAATTGTACAAATTATAAACAACAATTATAAAACAACAATAACAACAACAACAATAGTAATAATAATAATAATAATAATAATAATAATAATAATAATAATAAAGAAAGAGAAGAAGAAGATGATGATGATGATGAAAACTTAGAGATGAAATATTAATGTAAGGATTAAGCAATAATAATAACAAATGTCAAGGTTAGAGGTTCCACTAATGGTATATCAAACAAGTATAGTATAAACTCTTATTATTGAATTGGAAACCACACACAAAGGAGGTTCCAATCAAATTATATATTGTTAACATGATTACATTAGTCATCTTATTCAATTAATGCTAATACTTGCAAATCTCGTCAAGCATTCATGATTATAACTTATGTTAACAACAAATCAAGTTCCTTTCATAGCTCAGGTGTCGGTTATACCATACATTATGGGCTATGAAAGTGCCAAGCATTTGTTGTACCAAGTGTTATACAACATAAATCAAGATTAGTCATTTAACAAGCAAAGTATTAAAGAGTGAACAAGATAACAAATATAAAACATGTTAGTATCAAACATTAAAGTCCATATTAAGTTTACATTATACTTATTCTTACACCATTAGTGTAACCTTTTCACCTTGACATAATTAACTTAGCTAGACATAATGAAAGAAAGGAAAACAAATAAACAAAATAAGAACATAAAAGTTAACTAAGTAAAGGAAAGGAAACGAAAGGCATAAACTTGATATTAATGAAAGTAAAGCATAAACATTACAAAAAATACAAAGAGAGAAAGGAAGAGCATGATCTTGATCTGAACACCAAGATGCCTAAATGCATGGCAAATGCCTCCTTTTATAGGCCAAAATTGGGAACTATTGATTTGATGACTAATTGATAAGTGGGTGGCCAACTTTTGACTTGGTGACAATCCTTATCTTCTCTTGTCTGCCCAAAACGTCATTGATAATGTCAAAACTGGAGCCAGGTGCAAACATGAAAGTTGTAGGCAATTATCTCAGCTTTCTTGTGTAAACAATTCAGCTCTTTTGGACTTCTAGAACTCCAGATATGGCCAAAATACCGAACAGTGCTCGGGCTGGAAGACAGATTCGGGCTTCTTTGTTGTTGCTACAATTTGGACTTGATAATGGCCTTTTTAGATCTTGGGCTCCATATGAAAGTTGTAGGCCTATGTCTTACCTTTCCATCCATATAAATTGGACCTAAATCTGAGATCTGTAGCTCCAGATATGACCCAATTACCGAACAGTGTTCCGGTTTGGATTGCACCGACATCTCTTCTCTAAGTTTGACCATCTCTTTATCCTTGCAATTTAAGTTCTTCAAGTCATCAATCAATCCTTTCATTTATGTGATAGACCTGCATTAAAAATAGACATTTACCACAAATTATAGGTATCTTATATTATTAGATACATTATTATAAAACATATTTTAGTTAAGGAGTTATTGATACTTCAAGTGCAAAATGATGATATAAAACCATGATAAAAATGCACTTTTAAGTACTAATCACGTATCCAGCAACTCATTTATCAATGGAATTGAGAGCTTATTCTTTATTGTTATTTTATTAAGCTGCCTATAATCCACAAATAAACACCATATATTATCATCTTTTTTTTTTCTACTAGCGATATAGATGAAATAAAAGGATTCGTACTTTATTAAATTGTACAATTGCTTAACATCTCCTTGACCAACCTTTTAATTTTTATTTTTTGAACAAAAAAGCTTTTATAGGGTCTACAATTAATAAGTTAAGCCTTAAGTTTTAATGGAATCTTGTGATCAAACTTCCAAGCTGATGAAAGACATGGAAGTTCCTCAAACACTATTACATAATCTCTAAATAGCCTTTCAATTTATGTACTTACCATATTAGTCTTTATCTTCTCATTTGTTTCTACTAAGAAGTATTGTCCTATAAACCCTATTAAAGCTTTTCTTAAACTTTTATAGACTTTCCCTATTATAATGCATTAAAGGCTAACTTTGATGGACTTTTAATTTTATCACTCTTTTTTTCCCTTCATGAAGGATATCATTATTTTGATAAAATCAAATAAGATCGGGGAATATTTTCTTAACCAATCTCCTCCCAGTACAACATCACATCTACCTAGTTTTAAAATCCTTAAATATATTACACATTCATAGTTTTGCATGAACCATTTAGAATTAAAACTATAGGAGTCATAGAGCATAATACTTCCATTAGTTACAATCACTACTAATATTAAAGACTTAAAAATGAAAGTTTGTACTTCTTTAATAGCTTGTTAATCAATGAAGATGTGGGTGTTTCCACTATCAATAAGAACAATTAATTCCTTGCTTTGATAGCTTTATGTGATTCTAATAATATTTTGAGCATAATTGTCAGTCAAAGCATTTAATGATAAGCCATATTCCTTAATCATACTATTCTTGGCACAAACTTATTTTTCCTTACCTAAGCATTGTTTGATTCTTCTTATCATTTGGCTTGCTCAAATGCTATTGTAAATGCCATTGGTTTGAGTATCTCTATCATAAGTTTAATAATTTCCTTTAATCCACTAATAAACTAGAAATGTAGTAAGATTCAGGAAGTGAAGAATTCAATCCATACATATGAGATTTTAATTGCTTAGACTTCTCTCGTATTCATCCACACTACCTTTTTGCACTAACTTATTAAATTCTTACTATACCATCTCTATTACCAAATCTATTATACATAGCTCTTAAAAATTCATCCCAACTTATCATACATTCAATGTCATACACATAACCCTCAAACCATATCTCTTTCTTCCTTTCTAAGTAAAAATATATTACTTCAACCCATTGTTAAGAATTTCTTACATTTCCTTAACTAACCATTAGGATTATGTCCCTAAAATATTGGTAGATAAATCCTTGAAAAAGGTGGATTATATCTTACCTTGTGATGTTCTTGATTACTAATTGGATCACCTCATTTATTATTCTTAACCCTTCATAACACTCGTTGTTGATTGCCCACTATTGGCGTATACAAGCTGAAGTTGAAGTCAAAGTTGGTGACTTGGAATTTATCAAGGGAAAGAGGAATAAAAAGCATCACAATTCTCATAAAAATGGATTGTCTGAAAATAATGCTGCTTAGGTTATCTCATATAATCATATAGGCAAGAATGTTATTAAGGCTGATATAGTTATAGAATATAAGAATTGTGAAAGAGCCTTTTTAGGTGTGACTACCAAAAGTAGGGCAAGGAAACATGCTAGCAAAGCTTATGAAAAAAACCCTTTTTAGGTTTAAAGGGTAGTCACACCTAAAAAGGCTCATTTGGAACAACATGAGGTAGTGAACCTTATGAAAAAAAATGGATGTTTCTGGTTTTATAGAAACTAAGTTGATTTCTTTTAAGGTATCTTTTATGCGCAAATTCATGTTAAGGAAATATAAGTTTTTTACTAATGCTAGAGTTGCCAATAATGCTAGAATTTGGTCATTTGGAACCTTTCCACTGTTAATGTTGATTTTATTGATTTTTCTGCTCAAGGTCTCCATGTCAGCATAAGCAATTTAGTTAATTAATATAGTTTAGTTGCAAATTTTGTGTATGGCTATAACACTGTAATTGCTAAAAGATCCATTTAGGAAGACTTTTGAAAATGGTATTTTACTTCCCCTTTAATTATTTTGGGTGATTTTAACTTCTATCTTATGATGATTAGCACAATGGAGAGCTAATCTCCAACTATGAAGTCTCAAACTTCAGAGATTGTTGCTATAATCTTGGACATATTGACTTGAATTTTATAGGGTGTCATTTCACCTAGATAAATAGGAAGATATATAGCAAAATTGATAGAGTTTTGGTGAATCCCTACTGACACGACTAAAAGATTGATGTCTTCTCCTAAGTGCAGGAGTGTCGAAGTAATAAATAACCCGGCAAGACCGGGGTCGAACCATAGGGAGGTTAATTGTATAAATTATAAATAATAATACAATAACAATAACAATAACAATAACAATAACAACAACAATAACAACAACAACAACAACAACAACAACAACAACAACAACAATAATAATAATAATAATAATAATAAAGAAAAAGAAAAAGAAAAAGAAAAAGAATAAAAAGAATATGAGAACTTTGAGATGGAATATTAACGTAAAGATTTAACAACGATAACAATAAATGTCAAGATTAGAGGATCCACTAATGGTATGTCAAACAAATATAGTATAAACTCTTATTAGTCAATTGAAAACCACACATAAAATGAGGTTCCAATTAGATTATAGATTCTTAATATGATTACATTAGTCATCTTATTCAATTAATGTTAATACTTGTAAATTTCATCAAGCATTCATGATTATAACTTATGTTAACAACAAATCAAGTTCTTTTCATAGCTTAGGTATCGGTTATACCATACAATATGGGCTATGAAAGTGCCAAGCATTTGTTGTACCAAGTGTTATACAACATAAATCAAGATTAGTCATTTAACAAGCAAAGTATTAAAGAGTGAACAAGATAACAAATACAAAACATGTTAGTATCAAATATTAAAGTCCATATTAAGTTTACACTATACTTATTCTTACACCATTAGTGTAACCTTTTTATCTTGACATAATAAACTTAGCTAGACATAATGAAAGAAAGAAAAATAAATAAACAAAATAAGAACATAAATAAGATAAGAGTTAACTAAGTAAATGAAAGGAAATGAAAGGCATAAACTTGAAATTAATGAAAGCAAAGTATAAACATTACAAAAAATAGAAAGAGAGAAAGCAAGAGCATGATCTTGATTTGGAAACCAAGATGCCTAAATACATGGCAAATGCCTCCTTTTATAGGCCAAAATTGGAAACTATTGATTTGATGACTAATTGATGAGTGGGTGGCCAACTCTTGACTTGGTGACAATCCTTCTCTTGTCTACCCAAAACGTCATCGATAATGTCAAAATTAGAGCCACTAGAAAACATAAAAGTTGTAGCCAATTGTCTCAGCTTTCTTGTGTAAACAATTCAGCTTATTTGGACTTCAAGAACTCTAGATATAGCCAAAATACTAAATAGTGCTCGGGTTGGAGGACGAATTCAGGCTTCCTTGTTATTGCTATAATTTGGACTTGAAAATGACTTTTTTACATCTTGGGATCCATATGAAAGTTATAGGCCTATGTCTTACCTTTCCATCCATATAAAGTAGAGCTAAATATGAGATCTATAGCTCTAGATATGACCCAATTACCGAATAGTATTTCGGTTTGGATTGCACCGACATCTCTTTTCTAATTTTAGTCATCTCTTTGCCCTTGCAATTTAAGTTCTTAATGTCATCAATCAATCCTTTCATTTATCTGATAGGCCTGCATTTAAAATGAACATTTACTATAAATTAAAGGTATCTTATATTATTAGATATATTATTATAAAACATGCTTTAGTTAAGGAGTTATTGATACTTCAAGTGCAAAATGATGATATAAAACCATAATAAAAATGCACTTTTAAATACTAATCACTTACTAGTCGACACTTTAAAAAATTGGCTATATACATTTCGCCTGGTTCCTTTTCGAATCAATGTCCTACTTCTGTCCATATTGGCTGTCGGTAAAAAAAAGGTCAAAAAAGCTTCAAGTTCCTCAATATATGGGCTAAATTTCTAAATTACATGAATCTTTTTTCAAAGAATTGATATGCCAATGTATATGGCTCTCCTATATTTGTTTTATGTAAGAGGCTTAAACTTTTGAAGGGCCATCTGAAGCAACTTAATAAGCTTTATTTTAGCTATATTTTCAAGAGGGTTGCTAGAGTTAGAGGTTGTTTTAGAACAAAGCAAACTATTTTGTATAATGACAGGGACAACACTTATCTTTTAGCCCGTGACAAACAACTCAGGTTAGATGCTTCATCGCTTTTTTATGATCGGCTTGTTTTAACTCACAAGTGCATGAGTATGCAATATAGTAATTAATTCAGTAAAATCAAGGTTATATCCACATAAAATTAGATCTAAAAATTAAGTTAGGTAACAAAAAAACTTAAGAGAAATTAAATTAACAAAAATAATTGATGGCTTTGTTTTCAAAGATGAAAACGTGTAAATAGATTTTAAATGATAAGAAAAAGTAAGTTTTGATCCAAATCAATTTTAATGGTGATGTATTGGTGATTCCTTCAACATATATAAGATAACTTAACATAATATCAATGATGGTGATATTAGATCAGAAGATATTACAATGAAGATTAAAAAGATGATGATTGATTATTGCTTAAGAATGAACAAGTACTATCATATTATGTAAGACATTGAATCAAGTAATCTTTATACCAAAACTAAGGTTTGTACCTAAAAATTCAAGATTATAACATTACCTAAATGATTTCTAAAATTTCTTTGCAATAATAAAATATTCATGAAGAAAATAAGAAGACAAACGTTCAGATTCATTCATATCTTAAAGAACTCAACTCAACCATTATCATCCTTGATTTAGATCCAATAAAGAGATTAGCCAACCATCATTATATATAAGAACACTTTAATAAACATGAAATAACTTGAGTTAAACTAAAATAATAAGTTTTACAAACTAAAAAATTGAAATCTACAAAGAAAAACACAACACAATTTCAGCAAAAATTCTAACACAAATATAATACTAACTTTGGACAACAATTCAACCCTCTTAGAAGCCTTTTTTGGAGATGGATATGAGACATATTTATAGGCAATTATGTTAGCTTTCCAGATCATTAAATAATAACTCATTTAAACATCTGAGTTGAAAGTTATGAGCATAACACTAAAAGGTGTTTTGAAAAATCAAATCAGGTTAGCTTGGAAACCACTTTCGTGCATGTTTTTCTTCCTCCTTTATAAGCTGTCTCTTTTTTTTTTTACCCAAAATAATGTAACAATGTCACCTCTAAGTTTCCATCCATATGCTTACCCTTTTGGATCAATGGATTACTCAAAATAAATAAAATATTATTTATTGTGTAGACATGTAAGATCATAGATTATACTTGAGCTGCTTTGAAGGCTGATTTTAGGCTGAATTTAAGCATCATATAAGAATACAAATATACCTATTATTTGGGCTAAGATTGACATTGAAAGCTTGAGTGTTTGATGTTTGAAATTTGCACATAACATAAGATAAGTTTGGGATTGAAATAGATCATATGATAATCTTTTCTAGGATTGAAATAAAATTGATTTTTAGGGCGAATTTGAAGCACTTATTTGAACCAAAATTTGCTTCAATATTTAACTAAATTTCTCTTTAATTATTTCTTCTGAATTTCAACATTAAAGTTTTTGAAATATTTCATTTGAGCTCCAAAAGGCTACCAAAACATTAAAAGAACTAAAAATCACATTAATTATTATAAAAAACCCAAATAAAAAGAATAAATACATATGTAAAATAAAAAACTTAATGATACTTTTAATGCATAATCATTGGATCTTGTTAACCTTAAATCTACTTAAAAAAATATTATATGCTCAGACACTTAAATGTAATTTCTTTAAGGAATCTAGTAGAGGGACCAATTTTTTCCATACTTTGATGTGTCAAAGAATAAAAGGAATTGCATTTCTACCATTCAATGTAGTAATGGTTCTATTACTACTTCTATAGATGAGGTTGGGGAGGTTTTGTTAGATTTTATTAGTAGTTTATGGGTACCTAAAAGGATACTCTTTCCTGTAATATAGATGTTGTTCGTTGTGGCCCATGTCTTGATAAAGCTTCCCAGGTATTCCTTTCAGTGGCGGTTTCTAATGATGATATTAAGTAGACTTTATTTAGTATTGGAGATGAAAAATCTCTTAGGCCTAATGATTATTCCTCTCTTTTTCAAAAAGTCATAGCATGTTATGAAGGAGGATTTCTATGTTGTTGTGAATGACTTCTTTATTTTTAGAAAGCTTTTAAAGCAAATTAACCAATCTATCATAACTTTGGTTCCAATTGCTAATGTAACTTTTGCCAATGATTTTAGACCAATCTCTTACTACAATGTGGTCTATAAGGTGATATAAAAAATTTTAGTCGCAAGATTGGCTTAAGCTCTTGATGGCATAATCAATCCCATGCAAAAAGCTTTTATGGATGGTAGACTTACTATTGACAATAGTAATTTGGTTTAAGAGCTTATTAGGTAATATGGAAGGAAAAAGGGCCTCTCCTAGGTGCCTTATTAAAATTGATTTAGAAAGGCCTTTGACTAGGTTCAGTAGTCTTTCCTAAGGCATCTCTTTCTGTTGCTTGGTTTTCCTAACACATTTATTCACATAGTCATGACATGTGTTGAAACAACTTCTTACTCGGTGGCCATAAATAAAGAACTTTATGGTTTCTTTCTTAGGAGAAGTGGTGTGAGGCAAGGTGATCCTTTATCTTTGTACCTTTTCATTGCTTGCAAAGAGTACTTCTCTAGAATGCTTAAATTAGCATCTCATAATAATACATTTCATTTTCATCTAAAATATGGTAGGCTTGGTAATTCTCACCTTATTTTTTCAGATGATATTCTCCTTGTCTCTCGTGGGGATATAAGTTTAGTGCAAAGTCTTTTCAGTAATTAATGATCTTTAGGAAGACTTCAAGATTGGATATAAATGTAGAAAAAGCTTCAAACTATTTTGGTGGTGTACGTGAGAGTTTGAAACAAATTATTCTTCATGACATAGCTTTTCCCTTCAAATATCATAGAGTTCCTTTTAGTCCCCACACGCTTTTAGCAAATCAATTTTCTCCTCTGTTGTGTAAGCTAAAATTAGTTATTCAGAGTTAGATGGGAAATATGTTAGTAGGATTAAGTTAATCAAGTTAGTTTTATATGGTATAGTTCAATTTTAGCGAACTATCTTCCCCATACCGAGTCTTGTAACTAGGCAAAATATTGCATTGGTAGAAACATTGTGTGGATAGGTAATATTCTGAGAAACAAGTCTGCTTTGGTGGCATGGAAAACTATTTGTTTGCCAAAAAATGAAGGGGGATTGGGTTTGTTTGACATCAAGGCTAGAAACAAGAGTTTTTTAGCCAAACAGTTATAAAACATATACTTGAAATTTAATTCCATTTGGATTCAATAGGTGCATCATTTTTATTTAAGCATTATTTCATTTAGAATGCTTAGATTCAAAGAACTCCTTCACTGTTATGGAAATCAATTCTTCATTTAAAGAATTAACTTGTTGAGGATTTTAGGAGCATTCACAAGTTATTGCTTTTATGAAAAATTAACAAAGATATGAAGGTCGTTTCCCTTCTAATGCTTATAATTATCACAAGTCTAAAAGCATTATTGTCCGCTAGGAGAATATGGTTTACGAGCACTGGTCTTTGCCTAGATATAATTTCATTATATGGTTACCTATGATGGGGAAGCTTAGAATTAAAGATATATTTTGATTTATTCCAACATACACATTCTGCATCTTTTGTAGGCAAGATGATGAAAATTATAGCCATTTATTCTTTACTTGTAATTTGACATCTTTTTTTGTAGAGCAAAATAATGTTCTAGCTAATAATAAATAGGTGTATGACAACTTTTAACAGTGCTATTGGAGGACTAGCTTCATGGAGTATGAACCTTGAAGCTAGAATAAGAAGTTTCTTTAGGCCTTATGGTTTATTTGATATGGGAGGAAAGAAAAAAAAAAGAATATTTGCTAGCACTTATAATTTTTGTTCTCCAGGGCTTTTGGTGCTGCCTTTATTGCTATTATCAGCCTTGGTGTAGTGGATAGAAATGGATTGGGTTTCATACAGAAAATTTATTTGGGTTATACATTTATGGATGACTAGTTTTTTCTAATATCTTTCCCATTTATATGTTGTCTTCATTACTTTATGGTTGGTAGCTATGATTATTGTTGCTAATTACTTACCGTGAATGCAAGATTGGCCTTAGAGGTGCTAAACATCTTTTTTTATTGTTTAACTCAATATGCTTACTAACTTATCTAGGAAGCTAATTTCCTTGTTTCCTTTAGCAATTATTGTATTAGTTGAAGTAATTGCTTTGTGGTGTTTGCGTGATTATTCAGGGTATATCACTTTTGAAGGTGTATGTCCTTCCATGTGTTTGCGACAGTCAATTGGGTCTTCTTATTTAGCTTGTCTGTTATTGTTATCTGTTGTGGTGTTTTGCTGGTTTAGTATGCTGGAGATATATATATCTACTCTTTCGCCAATGTTGGTTCTTTCTTTAGAAGTCTTTGTTGTTGTTTCTTTTATCCCAAGCCTATACTGACCTGATGTTTGATGTCCTTGCTGATTTCTGTTGATGTGTGGCTTTCTTTATTAGAGGCTGAGATTTCTTAGGCCTTTTACTCCTTGTTAAGCAGCTTTCTATTGCTTTGTTGTTGTTACACATAAAGAATTGCCTTCTCTCTACTAAGGATGATCTGCTACGGTAACTCTGATATTATGTATGCTAGTTGAAATTTCTTTCTATTTGCTTTGATGGATGTTATGCTCTGGTTCTTTTTATTGTGATGATGAATAGGATGCAATTGCTCTTCATGTTCATTGTTGTTGTGGTGCTTCCATTTATTGGTGACTGAGTTGGTATAGGGTTGTTCAACCATGTTTGTTGCTACTACATACCATGACTATGCTTTTTATTGTCTCGGATGCATCTTGATTCAGGGTTATCTAATCAATATGGCTGGTTTCTTACTCATCTCTATTGTTTTTTGCACTCTTCAGGTTAAACATGTTTAATCTGTAGGTGATAAATCCAATACCTATGTCTGCTCGAGTCATGGAAGGTATCTAATTCCTAGGCTACATATTGCTTTGGTCAGCCACTTGTTTACTGTGTGTTAGATTTCTAAATCTATATCTCTATCTTTGGCTTTTGATGGAGTAATTATTGCAAAGTGTTACCTTGGATTCTGTTTGTTATGGCTGGCTTTTTATTGTTATTGTTATGTTAGTCTGCCTGAGTTCATAACTTCGGGTGTAGGAAGCTCCCTAACCTCTGCCTCATCCCCTAAGGACTATTTGTGGGCTCTTTGGAACTAGTACTCTGGTTGCCCTCATTTTCAACCTTCAAATCCACTTGTTTCATCTGCCTTCATTGCTGATGTTATGCTATTCTTTATGTTTAGTGGGTTAATTTTGACACCTCTGTCCTAAATTGGTTCTTTGATTAACCTTCTTTGATGGATGATGTCATCAATTTTGCCTTTGTCATTTTTTTTATTGTAAATTATTGTTTTTGTTTTGTTAATTTTCAGCCTGATCCTTTTTTGTATAGACTTGAAGCATGAGTTTATTTTATTTAGGGAGCTTGTTCCTTTTGATATTTTCTAATTTGTTTGTATAGTTATATATTTTAACTTACTGGTTTACCAAAATGGTTACTTTTGATCTTCATATTTATTTATATTCTGATAAAAAAAAAATCTCTCTTAAATTAGCTTACAATTCTCTCCTTGCAATTTTATTAGTAAGAAATGATTGGAATTAATTTAATAATGCTTGAATTTGCAAACTAATTTAATCAGCTCTTTTGTTTTGCTCCACGAATTGTTCTTGCCATTTTCTTTATTGATTAGCTAATGATTTTTGAAGTTCCTAGTGAAGGTTTTGTAATCTTTTATCTAATCTCTTGTAATGTTCTTCAACAATCTTTATTTTGTTGTTTTCTACCATTTTTTTAAGTCAAGATATTTACTTCCAATCAAAGTTAGGCTCTAATACCAATTGATAAGCTAATGGTTTAACAAGAAATCTAAAGAGATAAATAGAAAAAAGAAAAGAAGAATAGACAAAGAATAGAAGAATAAATTATATTGTTATATAATTACTTGCTTTACAAAAAATACATGGTTACATATTTATACTTATGCAATTTTCAACTAACTTGACTAACAAACTCTCTAGCTTCCAACTAATTCCAACCAACTAACTAGTTAAGCTTAACAACATAAATCACTTGTTTTACATGTGCTTTAATCTTCAAACTCTTCAATAGTTGTATTTGTTATTTTTCTCCACATCATTTGCTGCCACTATTTTCTTTGATTTCATCACGTGCACCTTCAATTATAACATTTATAGAATATGCAAAATGTAATCATTCAAGATCATAATTTGTCATGTTCAATCTTAAATAAGAAGCTTATGAAAAAAGATAATAAAGTTATATCAGTGGGATTGATTCAATGGTCAAATTCCTTTTCAGAAGATGAATCTGGGAGGAGTTAGAGAAAATTTGATTGCAATTTCTATAATTTTGCATAGAATCTTGAGGTAATTCTATAATTCTACAGATTTCTAAGACCAACAATCTCTTTAATGGAAGGGTATTATTATATTATGCATATTTTACACATATTACATTTAGAGGTGCACATGATGAAATTAATTGAAGCATTAGCAATAATTAGCATAAAGAACAAACTAGTTGTAGCTATTAAAAGGCTTAAGGATTGAATAACATGTAAGACACATGATTCATATTGTTAAGCTTAATTAGTTAGGTGGTTGGAATTACTTAGAAGTTAAAGATTTAGTTACTTAAGTTAGTTGAAGATTGCAAAAGTATAAATGTATAAACATTCATTTCTTGTAAATTAAGTAATAATACAACAATACAATTTTTTTCTTTTACTCTTTATCTCTTATTTTTATATTCGCTTTGTTTCTCTTTTCATATTTTTTGTTAAGCTATTAGCTTAATAAAGAGTTACAAATCAAGTTGATATACAAAATGATTTACAATTATTTAGTACATAATTACATATATTATAATAGTGAATCCAATTATTAATTGTTACTAAGTTATTTTATTCTCTAGTGATTACGTGCTATTATTATTAGAGTTTATGAAGGAAGTGATAATCAAATTCAATACTTTGCCCTTTTTCTATATGAAATTATTAGATATATTTTTTATATTAAATTAAACAAATTACATTACAATTATAATTATAAAAAAAAATGACAAGGAAAAAACATTATAGGCCAAGACACTTCTTGAAATAATTTTTATGAGATAATTTTTTTTAAGCTGAATATATGACTTGTCTATCCACATTATAGTTATTACATATCTCCAAAGTTTATGTCTTGTGTTTAAATAAAATGACATGGTTTTAAACAAAAAATTAAAAAAAAAATTATGGAGTTGATTAGTTGATTCTTGTTGGTCAAGTTAGTCATGTTTAATCCAATTAATTTTTAAATTAATTCAAAATAAAAATAAAAACTAATCCAAGATGAACTCTAGGTCAACAAGTTACTGGGTCAACTTGTTGCCGTGATTCATGTTTAATATTCTATGTATAGTTAATCGCTATTTTGGCGTGCAATGCTGCATTTGTTTTTCTTGTTTTGTCAGCTGTTGATTTTGTTTATTTGAAAGGAATTCGCATAACTAATCGCCTTTGATTTTGTTGATAGCTGAGCTAAAAGTCTATTTATCGTTTTTTTCTTTTGTAGAACTGAACTTCACATTTCACAAATATGTTCTTTGAGGGTAAAATTTACAACAACCGATTGCGTGTGCTCTTATAGTTCTTCTGTTCATACGGGACCAACAACTAAACCCTGCTAATTACATCATAACCGTGTATACTGCATCGATCAGAAGCTATACATTACTGGAGCAATAACGAGCACTAGAGTGGTATCCAGCCCTGTCCATCATAAAAAGTTGCAGTGAGGACAATCATTGACTTGCTTAAGTGTGTGTTTGTTGGCCGCGTTAACAAAGGAACCCTAAGTGCTCGAAGAAAATTGAAGTCCATAATAGAAATGAACCAACCTTAATTAGTCCTTTCTCAGTACCACATAGAACCATGTCATTGGCAGTAAGAAGGCTTGTTATTTTGCTGCCTGCAGAAATCCTGCCCACTTTCTGTTGCATCCCTCTTAACCAAATCTAGTTTCACATGTAGTATTCAAAGTTATAATGGCTCTCAGCAACTAAGCAGGAAGTCCTCTGAACAGTATAAAATGCAATTTGTTAGCTGTACCTGTAGGGTGCTGGTTGACGATGAGGAATTTAAGTAGATAAAGTCTTCCACTACTCCCATTAGTAACACATTCCTGCCCTTGTCTGCTGCTATAGATATACGGGGCTTATGATGAGTTCTCCATTCCTGTAATATTCTGCGTCACTAAAAGCTTCTTGCAGTGCAGTACCTAGATTTATGTGTATGGCTCTTACCTTAACTTTTGAACCCTCGATGACTGAACTTGCACTATAAAGCCAATCTCTGTAGACAACAATTGCATTGATGGGTTTCTTTTGCATCATCCAACTCTTTGTTGGTGCCTTGATCTCCTGCTCCCTCTTAGTTGCTATGGTTAATTCCTGAAAGAATGTGTCACACACTGTTTTAATGTCCAGTTGCTGCAAAAGGATGCATCAAAAGAGGCTCTTAAGCTGTACCTGTATGCTTGAATCTTTGCAGCCTATGTAAATCTTTCCCTGGACCACTCTCATGCTCTTCACCTTCTTAGCCTTACAGATGTCTCTGGCTGTTCTTGATGAATCATAGACCTTGAAGTAAAAATTTCAGTAGATCATGGTAATCTGATAAATAATTTTCCAAGAGCATTGCAACTCCCCTCTCTCGAAATATCTATGGCCTTATTAGTTATTACCTTCATTCTGTGGCCTTGGGTGATAACAAAAATCATTTGATCATATTTTTCTAACTGTCGAATCGGTTCCTCCATAGCTATGACTTCAGTGCACTCCGGTTTCCTTTGTACCATTTTCCAAACCTGTTAGAAGAAGGGTTGTGGTTCACAAAATACATAATTCAAACTCCTTGCATTATGTTGGCTGATGAAACAACAGTAATCTTTGCAATGAGACAATTTTATACCCTAATGGTTTTGTCAGAAGATCCACTCAGAAGGCTCTCCCCTGCTTCAAAGAGTGAAAAACATGTCACTGCTTTTTTATGCTCTTTCAAGTCCCATATAACTGTGGCTGACTGCTGTTTGATGTCCCAAACCTGATCAACATTCCCATAAGTTGAATTATTTTCAACTACAGAAAATAGTAACGCTGGATTTGATGACATTTACCATCTCTAGGAGTGACTAATTGACTATCCAAAATACAAGATGAGTCTATTTCATACCTTGATTGAACCATCTGAATGTCCACTATAAAGCAGTCCCTTGTAGTAGATGAGGGAAGTTATGGCTCCGCTGCTGCTATCACTTGCCTCAACAATTTGTGTGTGAACGCAAGAAATACGCTGTTTTGTCATAATAAGAATTTTGATAGGACAGTCATGAGGGCATCTAACATCCGCACAACTACTAGTACTTTCAAAGAATACTAACCGATTGGTTGGGCAAATAATAGTCAGCTACTCTATGCAGTTCATCTGCCATCCAGGTTACTCCTGAGAAACGTCTCAGCGATTCCCGTACTCCTTCGGAGAAATGAATTAGTTTCTGCATCCCTAATCAGAGAAAATAAAATGCATTTGAATTAGAGTTGATTGGATTTTGCTTGTTCATTACTGTGTCACTCGTGCTAATGTGTATCTCAGCAGCGGAGGATGCAAGGCATCGGCATACGATAATAACAAATCCCAGAGAAAAAATGAGTGATATTAATGCTTCATGACAAGAATTATAACTGTTAGTAAGTGTTGAATTACCCTGAATGAATCGGATTTTTCATATGTTGTGAGTGTCATGATGAACTTAAAAATGATCATTCACATTTAGAGTTGCTTTTGTGCTCATATTACCTCTTCCGGAAGCATAGTTATAGATGCACAAACATGCCAGAAGTCTTTCTTCAAGCTCCAATCCAGGGTGCAGAAATTGCTCTATTCCACTAAGCAAGATCTCACACGCAGAATATCTTAGGCTAGTTGGACACTTTGCAATTTCAAATCCAATCCATGCAATTGCGGTGAGAGAGTCCCGAGAAACGCTCTTTGCCTTGCTCCTTAGACCTTTCTCTAAAGCATGGAAGACAGGTTTTCCTACGTCAATTACATGCTTTCCAATCTTGCTGCTCCATGAGTCAACTACACCATCCTGCATTTTATTTTCATGCACCTCACTTAATCTGGATAGTTGTTACCATATTGAAATTGATTTATTTTTGTATATTATTAACACTCACCTGCAGGTTTTGATCCAACCAGTCATAGTTTCTAATCATATTTCGGTGACACAAGGAGGTCAAGCCTGCCTTTTTTACCAGCCATGCCACAGTGTATGGCTCCCCTGTCCAGGCATAAGTTCCTCCAAGGTTTGCAAAAATGAATGCAGATAACTGTTGTGTTGGAGAGCTTACTTCAGAATCCACTGACTTGAGGATGACCCGTATAGCCTCTTCTTTGAATGATCCTTGACCAGATGAGTCTTCCTGCATGTTTTCAACGTCTGGCCACATCAATTAAAGTCTTATCCAATAGCAACTGGCCTTGGTATGAATCCATGTTTTCTTTCTAAAAGTGAGTGGAGGAAATGACAGTAATTAGCTTTAAAATTATACATTTAAATTATTACACACTTACCAATGTGTCTAGTTGAAGCAGTAAATTTGCTGCCAAGAGTTGGTAATCAGTTGGAAGTTCTCGGACACAATAAACCAATACTTCCATAATTTTCATGCCGCCTTCTTTTCTTATCTGCTGCAATAAGTTCATAGCTGGTGATCTGACAAAAAAGAAAAAAAAAATACACTTGAGGATATTTTGCCTAAGTATATAAACCACATACTGCACAGTGAACCATAGCATGCGAGTATTTTCAGTCTGGAACTCGTACCTTGGCATGCGAAGTAGTTCATGGAAAAACCGTAGTGCTGCGAACTTGGCACCCTTCTCATTACTTTGGAGTAGACATATAAATGGAGCCACTGGAATACATTGTGCTACTGATTCTCTGCATTGCCCATCAAACTGCATGCATTTTACTAGAACATTGGCCAAGGAGACATATCCTTCCAGCTTGTTATTTCCAGCGACGTTGAGGAGTTCCCGAAGAACACGAGGAGAATTGATTGCAGCCAAATGCGTGTTATTAGTTGCGCGGTCAAATGCAGTGACCAAGACTTCAATAATCATCAATGATGCTGCAGGAGGTGTCAGAAGAGGTGTCGCTGGTGTTTCCATGTAAATGTTTGAAGAGCACACGACCTCAACCAATGCTGGCAAGAGTTCTAATGTCTTCATTTCTGCTGGAGATGGATTTATCATATGAATAAGAATAGCGGCCTCATGCACATTTCGCTTCAAAGCAGTTGCCAAATCACACAGCCTCAAGCCTTTATTCTTGATGTCCTCTATAGCAGACTTGTTTATCGATATGATAGTTGTAAGTATAGAAACCGATGCCCTTATAACTCTTTCCTCTTTGGAAGTTGAAATAGCTGTCAGAAGTTGATCCAGCATTACATCTTTCAACATGGTATACTTCACTCCTCTTTTATTGTTCAGCATTTTGTAAATGGTCATCACTTCTCCAGCATAATCTTCATCAAACTTTGCTAAACCTTCAGAGAAACATAGTTTTGAAATTACTTTCTCAATATCTCCTATTAACTCAGCACTGGAGTCTCTTCTGTAATGCACACAGAATTTATTGAAGTTTTGCCGGCTATGTGGGCCTTGTTTTGTCGTTATAGCTCTGTGTTGAACTAACTTCTGAGATGACTTTTTTAGATGGGAATTCCACTGGATGTCTGATCTTTTACCTCCGAGTTCCAAGACACGTAAATCTAAATCGCTGACAGAACTTAAGAATCTTTCAGAAAACAAGTCATCTGTATTTACTTCACTGGCTTCTTCCCGCATTCGGTGCTGAGAAGCATGGGGCAAAATCTTTGTTGTGGACATTGAATGCACTGAGGAACAAGGAGCCTGCAGCATCCTGTTGAAGTCATTGTAATTGAATATTTCAAGTAAGTATAATTTCGATGTTCATTTATCTACAACATGCTTGGACAATAAATAAAACTATTTTGAACATAACTGAGCCCGACATTCTGCTGGCAGATCATGAACGCCTGTTCTTGTAGTAGTTGTTGAGTTTTTACTGTCATCCATATATTCCTGATTCATGAACAACATATAAATAAGCGTTCAGCTTTGTTACTCTCAAAAAACAGCTCGTGGAAGTACTTTGAAAGTAGCATTGCTGAAATACCAGAAAAGGCATGCATATTCCACATATCATGTAATTACCTCTGAATTATGTTCTTCCCAATCACAACTGTCGCATGCACTTTCTGAAGTTGGCGAGTCCAATTCGCCTTCCATCAGTATTTCCTGAAGGCGTCTGATGCTTTTACACTTATCAAGGTTTGCATTCTGAATGTCGACCTTTGGAACTTGATCCAAATGTTTCAGAGGATTGCTATAATACTGAAATTCTTGGATATCGTTTAACATAGGTTCATTCTCTGTGCCTTCAATTCTATTTCCTTGAAGATCAAGCGGATGCACCTTCTCATACTGCATTAATTTCTGTATCAAATGAGATGGATGTAAGATTTCACAAACGAACACTAAAATTAATTGTCAAATCATGTGAACAATGTGTAGTTTGTAAATTCTGTACCGGAATCCCTTTTGAATATCTTCATGCAGTCAGATTAATACATGGATAAGATGAAAGATACCAAGACTCACCTTATGATAATTATGCAAGCAGCGTCCTTGCTTAACTGAATTCGAAAGATCACTGCTGCTCTTCATCACATGCCTGTATTGAGCTAACAATTATGGGATGGCTCGGGGGATCCAGATTCTTAAAATTTCCAAAGATAAACTTAAAAAGATAATAATCATGCTCTCTACAGTACATTTCCATAGCTGATCCTAGGTTAATCAAAAGGCTCAAACTAAATCTGTGGCCTCACTCTCACGTTAAAATTATTGAGTTGGTTTTTATTTTCATCAACTATGATGATAGTAGGCCAAGAACTTACGATAAATCTTGTGATTCTTTATCAGGGGAAGAAGTATTTCTGCTTCTGCAGTGCCCAGAAGTCTCTCCGTGCAACATGATCTGACAATACATTAACCAGTGTTTGTACCTCCTCGCAATTTGTCTGATTGCTTCATCAGTATTCTCCTCACCAAAATCCCAAGAAGATTCATCCTCTATCTCAGATTTGTTGCTTAGAGGAAAAAGAACTCGACAAAACTCCGGTGCGAATTCTGTTCGAAAAAGTCTAGGGGAGACCAACATTGCCTGTAAATAATGTAGCGCAACCTGCCACTCGTCATTTTGTAGCCTTTTAATGGCTGAGAGGTAGAAGTATGAAAAGCAAACTAAGAATTGGTTTTGAATTCCTGCTGTGACCCCATGTTCATCAAGCAATGCTGGAACCTGAAGCAACCTTTCTGAGTTCATGAGATGATCAGTTTTCTCTTCTGGGCATTTTGCTTGTATTGCAGCTTCAATGCTTTCAATTCCCCAGTAAAGATTTGAGAGGACAGAGTGCTCAGAGAATTCAAAGAACTTATGGTTTTGAATTGTATTTAGCATTGAAGTACACTGTGATTTCAAAGAATTCCAAGATTCAACATTTTCCAAGAAACCAATCACGTATTCATTGATCGAATCTACAATTCCCCTCACGGATTCAAGATCCGGTCTCTCATGATCATGGGATTTAGCTAAACAAGAAACAGAACTCTTAGACATATTGTGAAGCTCAAGAAGAAGAAGAAGAAGAATGGTATTGACTTATTGTATAGAGGATAAAAGAGTGAAGCTATATAATCTGCGCAGAGAATTGAAGGTTTGGAACAAATCCCCGTGACACTTGCAAACAAGTTGCAAACTTCTTTGGTCCCTCAATTTCTGCAACTTGAAAGACAAGACATTGACCATTGCCTTGTATCCAAGGAGGTGAAGAGATGTGAAAGAAAACAAGCTTTGCCGTGTTCACTTATCTTCACATGCTTCAATGATCGTATCACTGCCAAATTCTTTTTTGTTTCTTCTACTCATTGAGTGTGCTGTGCCATGATTTTTCTTAGTTATTTTGGCTTTATAAAGAACTTGATATTGGAAGAATTATAGCTTCATTAGTATTGTGGGGGTGTTGAGTCCTCGTTGCATTAAAAAATTAAAAAGAGAGATTCCCTTCTTTTTTTTAATGTCGCGGACACGGTAAAAAAACAAGAAGCTTTTCCATGGCTACAATTCAGCTGATTTGTTGGTTTCAGGTTGTTCATGTTCTCCTTACATAAATAGAGATTCTTCCATATTTAAGTCAGTAACATCTTTACAGAGGGTCATAGTGTACGAGAGGATAACAATGAAAAATGTTTTTTACCAGAAAAGAGAGACAACAGCTGCATTATCAAGTCACCTGCCATTTCTGGTGGAAGTATTTTCCTTGTACAGAAATCAGAATTGTTTTTACTTTTATCACATGTTAAATGCATCTGCTACAGACAGCATGTTGACTTGACAGTAGAAGAAACCTCACAGTATCATCACGGGTGCAGGAACCATGTAACCATTAACTAGATTTTACTATCGATCCTTTGTAATTCTTCTTCATTCTTTAGATTTTACAACGCTTTTTTCGTACCAGTAAATATAAATAGAACACAAAAATAATTACTGATTGACTTTTTCATATGCATATATAGCTGTGCCTGAGGGTGATCCAGTGGCTTTGTTTGGGGCGGTGGAGGCCAGTAAATGATAGCATTCTTGAGATTGTCATGAAAGGGACACTACTCGAATTAGCACCAGAACCTCGGGGCCATTTCCGAGCGGTCTTCTCTTGCCAAATTCAGATCCAGAGAGATGACCATCACATGCTCACAGTGGCTAAAAAACAACAAACAACTTGTACCTATCACAAACAAGTTTTCATTGAATGTGCGCAGATATTGTCAAATCCAAGGTTCAACTATTAAACCTGGTTTGATGCCCAGGTCTTAAATTAGGTGGGTGACCCTAGTCAATTAAAAATGTGTCTTTTCAAGATTTTTTTTATTTAAAAAAAATTTAAAATAACGCTGTTTTAATCTTTTTTTAGAAAAAATCAGAAATGAAATCATAGGTTGATTTATTGGTCACCTAAGTTTAATTCATTAATTTTTATTAATTTTTTTAAAAATTGGATAATAGTTAAATCTCGAATCTAATTAACAAGTCGAGTTTAATAACATTAAATTAAATTTAATAAAATGTTAAATGCAACGATAAATAATATCTAAACTTAATTTTATTGATGTTAATAATAAATAATGATTACGATTTAATAAAATAAATGTAAGACTCTTACTTCTAAATCTTACATGAAAAGAAAAATTAAACATTATCTTTCAAGCATCCTCAAGAAATGTGTGTTTTATTCACTTGAAGATTATATGCATGTTATACACATGCACACATAGAAGGATGGATGTTTTTACCTTTGAAAAGAAGAAAAACCACAAATCAAGGATATAATTGCAAATAAATTTTGAAATATAGGACCAGGATTGAATACTTCATAAACTATGGGGACCTAAATGTCCCTGCCACTGCTTATAGTGCTATCTATAGGTATAGCATTATTCTTCTCAACAATAACAAGATGCAGTCAAGATGACGTTTCATTTGGTAGACTGGTAGGGCAATAATTTAGACGTGTGATAGCGGATTCGATCCTTGTCTGTCACAGGCACCAGATTTTAGCTTCCATAACACCATATTGAGTCAAGTTCACATGCATAATGTATATTAAATGCATCACCAGCCTAGCTTAGTGGGTAGAACAGAAAGGGCAATTCATTTCGGAGATTACTAGATAATTGATCAGCGCTGTGCGTTGTTGTCGGTGATCTTCCAACGCATTAATAAATTTATGCAAGGGCTATGGGTTTTTCGTACAAAGAGCATAGGCAATTGTCAAGCAAAAGAGAGATCAACAATGTTTGGCCAAACGAAGCCATGAAGTTTGCTGGGAAAAAAAGGGTGAAAATGCAGAGGGCCGGGGATTGTTAAATTTTCTCTGCAAGTGTTTTGTTGATCAATCTTGCTGCACACATCTTAATTTAAGCGGTGGATTAAAGGGTTCAAGGCCAGTGATCCTGCAACAAAGCAACGTTGCAAATGTCATCTGGAAAAGTGAAAATAAAATAAAATAAAATAAAATAAAAGAAGAAGAAGAAGAAGAAGAAGAAAATGTTTCTTATTGATTGAACCCTATTGTAAAAAGGGCAGCAATGGCTTGTAAGAATTCCAAAGAGGAAAAGGCATTCATTTACATGGTAAAAGCGTAGAGTGGCAGTTGCTGCTACAAATCCAAAAGCCATCCATTTCCTACAGATCGATGTTCTGGTCTACCTATCCGTATTTTGCCTCCAGTTGCATTAAATTAACTTTTAAAGAAAAGTACAATATGCAGCTGCAAGTGTTGTTACCTTTTCCTCATCAAGACATATTTTAATTGTGAGGTGAGAAATTGGGACTTGTTTTAATTAAAAAAAAATCAGTAATTATATACACAAATAATTATAAAAACAAGTTTAATGATAGTATAAAACATTAACTTTTTAAGTTTAATGTTATTATAATCCCTCCATTTTTTATTAAGTTTTTTCACCCATAAAAAAAAATTAATTAATTTTTTTCATCCTTAAAAAAATATAATTGTTTTGTTGTATTTCCTTTACTTAATCAAAATTTTAAAAAAAAAATCAAACAAATCTTGGATACTTTTAAATCAAAATAAAAAATGTCTCACAACAAATTAAAACCATTTTATCTTGTTAATGCATTCCCTTTCAATCATACTCTTTATCAAATATTTTTTTAGACAGCATTAGATAATAAAAGCAAGTTTAAATTATTATTTTTATAATAATTCGGATACAAGTATATTAAAAATATAACAATAATACATTACCCACGTGTTATTGCAGGGAATGTTTTGATAGTGTTATATAACCTGGTTTTGCCTGCTTGGTCACCTTGGAGAATCTATTTTCCAAGCTCTTGTCTCTACGAGTTTCAAATTAAACATTGTTTAAGTTGATCTTATGTAAATTGATAGAATAGATAGGTCTGAACAAATAGGTCCAAACATGACATAGTTCATCTATTCAAAATCTTGGTTAATCATAACAAAATAGAGCCAATGCTTTTTAGCTTTTTAATTTTAATATTAAAATTATGATATTTTATATTTATCTAAGTTAAATTAAATTAATTTATTAAATTTTTTATTCGAGTCATGAAGTTATTTTTTAATAACTTTATTTTTTAAAATCTATTTACATATAATTACAAAATAATAAAAATAGAGATGCTTGAAAAACTAATAAAAAAATCAAGTAAAAATATCATGTAGATGACACAAAAAGATAGCTTGCTGAAGTTGAAAAAAGAATGCCATAATTTTATTCAAAAAACAAAATCAAAATTTAATGATATTTAATAAATTAAATCCCCGAATATGTTTTTGTATTTAAGAAATTACTATTCAAAACATTTTTTATTTAATTGTGAGTCTCAATCAAAGGAAGACCTCTTGAGTTTCCAGAGAAGCAAGAAAGAAGAGCCATGCACTGTCCTAAAATGAGCTAGGATCAATACTTTATACCACTTGAAGAAAATAAAGCCTGTAAAGGTAAACCGACAACAAGTTCATGAGCCTCTCGGAGGCATCTATTATTCACTTTGTTGAATGCATTAGATTTCTTAGATGCGATAAAGAAAAGAGAAACAAAGGTAGCTGTGTTTTAATTCTAAAGTGGGAAGTTCCTACATTTTACATAATGCCCGAATGAATTGGCTTGCCTGAAGTCCATTTTAGTCTTCGGGATGCGACTTCACCAACATGGAGTTGGGCCATTCAAAAAACACATGCTTATGCTCGTGCCATTGATTCTCTTAAAAGCTCAGGACTTTCAATTACAGTGATAGAGGCAAGTCAGTGTAGCTTTCGCCTCCTAATTTCTTAATTACCAGAGTTGAATCAAGTCAAATCCTCAGATCATGCCTGCGTTTTCTAGTTTAACAACTCAATTTTGCTACTGTGCCACGGATCATAGAGCATTGTCATCATCTAGGAAGGAAACTATAGACTTGATTTGTGAGAATTTGTTTTCTAGTTTTAAAATCAATTATTTCAATGCTATTTTAATTATTAAAAAATATTTTATAATATGAATATTTTTGTAAATATTATCATGTTAATGCAAAGAGTTCAAGATGCGAGCAAAAAAAAATTATATTTTTTCAATAATAAAAATTTATATTTTCAAATGGTAAATTATTTTGGTAACTCCTATAAATATTTGGATCGGGATTATTCCACATGAGCGAATAAGGCATAACTCAATAATCAACATCTCTTATTCGTTCATGAAGAATTGAATCTATCTAATACATTATATTTCAAACTTACGTAAAAATTTCATACTAGACAAACAATGTGACCTAAAGCACATAGTAAAGAAGCTCCAATATAGAAACCTAATACAGATCATCTAGGAGACGTCAACCTCATAATTAGTTACTCTTTAAAGTGTACTACTATACTCCAAACACCCCAACCATTTTTAATCCCACGTGACTAAATATAATTCAATCCCTCAAGAATTTCATATTCAATCCATCCTTATAAATACAAGTATTATAAACTATATTAAATTTATTCTAGCGATATAATCTTGGTCGGTGAATCAAGTAATATGTATAGAACTAAAATTACTTTTTTTTCTTTGCACTCATATCAATCATATCTAAATTAACTTGTTTTTCTAAAAGTATTCATTTAAGTCGAATTATTCTATAACCATAAGATATACTTCAAAAGTAGTGATCATTTATATACAACTTCATGGTACAGTCAAAAGTCATAAAAGGATAAGATTTTGAGACCTTAGATATAAGCTCCAAGACTCACATAATAAAGAAGCAGGAATCCATTCTTTATTTTTGTAATGGTCATTAACATATGTAGTATGAAATACATGTTATAGTGATGTTTACTCTTTCTTTTTTAAAGACAAAGAGTGTATATCATTGCTTTCCTTGTTAGAGGAAATGCATCATACATGTCTAAGTTTTGTCATAAAAAAACAAAGACTTTAAATCAGCAATTCTTATTTTTTTATTGTCATTAGTGGCAGATGAATAATTTTATACTCAGCTTCAATCATAATAAATAAATGAATGGTGAGAATTCATTCATGTAGATTTTTTTTATTTAAGAACCTCATCTTGGTCCCAACTAAGGTTACTTTTTAATAATAACTTTGAGTTAAAATTGCTCTCATTGCACCCAAGTTGCTTATTGAGCATTAAAACTTAAATAGTTGTATCTCTACTTTCATTACAAGCGTTAAAAGTGATTACTCATGTGAGCAAGTTAATCTAAATCTATCGATATACTTTAACAAATTGTACTATATTATACTCATAATATATTCTATAAAACAAATAATGAATAACATGATATATTAATGGCATTTATTCATTATTCTATCATTATAAGCCTTCATATAATCCTTTTTATTGTCATTCAGCATTTCTGACAAAGGTTTGATTGATATCAGCTAATCAATCTAATGACATAACATATATCAAGACACATGCATTTCATTACATACATCAAACTACCGATGACATTAGCATAAGGTACTCTAGAGATTTTCTCCTTTTCTTTTAGAGTCTTGGGACACATCATGGCTCAAGCTCAAGCTTTTATCAACAAGAGTGTCCATTGGTTTGTTGTCTTACATGTGATAGCGCTCTGACACAACCAAAAGATTGATGTCTTCTCCCAAGTGCAGGAGTGTCGAAGTAATAAATAACCCGGCAAGACCGGGGTCGAACCACAGGGAGGTTATTTGTATAAATTATAAACAACAACAACAATAACAACAACAACAACAACAAACAACAACAACAACAACAACAACAATAATAATAATAATAATAATAATAATAATAATAATAATAATAATAATAATAATAATAGTGGTAGTAGTAATAGTAGTAGTAATAGTAGTAGTAGTAGTAGTAGTAATACTAATAATAATAATAATAATAATAATAATAATAATAATAATAATAATAATAATAAAGAAGGAGAAGATGAGAATTTTGAGATGAAATATTAAAGTAACAATTAAACAATGATAATAACAAATGTCAAGGTTAGAGATTCCACTAATGGTATGTCAAACAAGTATAATATAAACTCTTATTATTCAATTAGAAACCACACATAAAGGAGGTTCCAATCAAATTATAGATTGTTAACATGATTACATTAGTCATCTTATTCCATTAATGCTAATACTTGTAAATTTCATCAAGCATTCATGATTATAACTTATGTTAACAACAAATCAAGTTCCTTTCATAGCTCAGGTGTCGGTTATACCATACAGTATGAACTATGAAAGTGCCAAGCATTTGTTGTACCAAGTGTTATACAACATAAATCAAGATTAGTTATTTAACAAGCAAAGTATTAATAAGGTTCAAGAAAGGGTTTTTCAATAACCTTACCACTGCGTAGAGTAGTGACTGATTTGACTTGATCCATGTGTTGGCTTCCGGAACTACTTGTATTTGCATTGTATTTCCCCTTGGGATTTTGTTGTGGTTGAGATGGAAACTTACCTTTCTCTTGGAAACTGAGAGCAGATGTTAATTTTGCAAGAGTATCTTTAAAGTTTGTCATGTTTTGAGCAAGTTGAGTATTGATTATCTCTTGCTTTTCAATGAATGCATGCAATGTTTCCTCAAGATTTCTTCTAGAAGGTGCATATCCATGAGAATTTTAGAAATTGTGGTGTGCTTGAAATGGTGATTGTGAAGTTTGTGCATTGTTGTTCTCACTCTTTCAATTGAAATTTGGATGATTTCTCCAACCAGGGTTGTATGTTTAGGAGTATGGGTTGTGGTTGGGCCTTTGGAAACTGTTTAAAGCATGGGCTTGTTCATGGAGACATTCCTTAAAAGAAGGCAAGGTTGGACAATCGTTGGTTGAGTGTTCATTTGTTTCACAGATTTGACACACAATGTTTTCAACAGATTTTAATTGACCACTCTTTTTCAATTCTAGTGCCTCGACTTTTCTAGCTAAAGATGCAAACTTGGCTTAAAGGTCATGATCTTCCCTAAGGTTGTGCATGCCTCTACTAGATGTGTAAGGTTGAGTTTTACTCGGTGCCTCATAAGTACCCGCAGTGTCCCAATTTTGAGCATTTTCAGCTAACAAGTCTAAGTACTCCATTGCTTCATCAGGGTCTTTATCTTCAAAAGTTTCATTGCACATCAATTCAACCATTTGCCTATCTTTAGGTGTTAACCCTTCATAGAAATGTGAAACCAATCTCCATGTTTCAAAACCATGATGAGGGCAAGTACTAAGCAAGTCTCGATACCTATCCCAACATTTGTAAAATGTTTCTCCTGGTTTTTGAGTGAAAGTGGTGATTTGTCTTTTGAAAGAGTTTGTTCTATGAGATGGGAAAAACTTCTTCAAAAAATGTTGTTGCATTTCATCCCAAGTACGAATAGATCCTGGTCTTAAATTTTGTAGCCATGTTTTAGCTTTATCTTTTAATGAAAAAGGAAAAAGCTTTAATCTGATGGTGTTCATGCTACAATTTAAATTATTATATGTGTTGCACACCTCCTTAAATTCCCTTAAATGCAAGTATGGATTTTCCAATTCTAAGCCATGAAAAGAAGGTAAAAGTTGAATAATGTCTGGCTTAAAATTAAAATGAGATGCATCGGGAGGAAAAACTATGCATGATGGTGCACTTGTTCTTATGGTATTCATGTGGTCTCTAAGTGTTCTAGCACGATTATTCTCATTCTTTTCATTATGAAGTGATTGATTATCTTCTTCGGCCATATTTTCTGAAAATGATGAGGATATCCTACAAAGTCTACCACTTGATGTACGTGACCACACTCTCATACACGTGTAGGAATAAAATAAAAAAGATGAAGAAAACAAAAGAAGGAGGAAGAAAACACAATAAAAAGAAACAAAACAAAAGAAACAAAGTTATATACAAGAAAAGTGAAAAGAGAAAATAAAATAAATACTATAATTTATACAAGAACTTACCTCCCCGGCAACGGTGCCAAAAACTTGACACAACCAAAAGATTGATGTCTTCTTCCAAGTGCAGGAGTGTCGAAGTAATAAATAACCCGGCAAGACCGGGGTCGAACCACAAGGAGGTTATTTGTACAAATTATAAATAACAATAATACAACAACAATAACAATAATAACAACAACAACAACAACAACAACAACAACAACAACAATAATAATAATAATAATAATAATAATAATAATAATAATAGTGGTAGTAGTAATAGTAGTAGTAGTAGTAGTATTAATAATAATAATAATAACAATAATAATAATAATAATAATAATAATAATAAAGAAGGAGAAGGAGAAGATGAGAACTTTGAGATGAAATATTAAAGTAACAATTAAACAATGATAATAACAAATGTCAAGGTTAGAGATTCCACTAATGGTATGTCAAACAAGTATAATATAAACTCTTATTATTCAATTGAAAACCACACATAAAGGAGGTTCCAATCAAATTATAGATTGTTAACATGATTACATTAGTCATCTTATTCCATTAATGCTAATACTTGTAAATTCGTCAAGCATTCATGATTATAACTTATGTTAACAACAAATCAAGTTCCTTTCATAGCTCAGGTGTCGGTTATACCATATAGTATGAACTATGAAAGTGCCAAGCATTTGTTGTACCAAGTGTTATACAACATAAATCAAGATTAGTTATTTAACAAGTAAAGTATTAAAGAGTAAATAAGATAACAAATATAAAACATGTTAGTATCAAACATTAAAGACTATATTAAGTTTACATTATACTTATTCTTACACCATTAGTGTAACCTTTTCACCTTGACATAATTAACTTAGCTAGACATAATGAAAGAAAGAAAAAATAGATAAACAAAATAAGAACATAAAAGTTAACTAAGTAAAGGAAAGGAAATGAAAGGCATAAACTTAATATTAATGAAAGCAAAGCATAAACATTACAAAAAATACAAAGAGAGAAAGGAAGAGCATGATCTTGATCTGGACACCAAGATGCCTAAATACATGGCAAATGCCTCCTTTTATAGGCCAAAATTAGGAACTATCGATTTGATGACTAATTGATAAGTGGGTGGCCAACTTTTGACTTGGTAACAATCCTTATCTTCTCTTGTCTGCCCAAAACGTCATTGATAACGTTAAAATTGGAGCCAGTTGACATGAAAGTTGTAGGCAATTGTCTTAGCTTTCTTGTGTAAATAATTCAGCTCATTTGGACTTCTAGAACTCCAGATATGGCCAAAATACCAAACAGTGCTCGGGCTGGAAGACAAATTCGGGCTTCTTTGTTGTTGCTACAATTTGGACTTGAAAATGACCTTTTTAGATCTTGGCTCCATATGAAAGTTGTAGGCCTATGTCTTACCTTTCCATCCTTATAAATTGGACCTAAATCTGAGATCTGTAGCTCCAGATATGACCCAATTACCGAACAGTGTTCCGGTTTGGATTGCACCGACATCTCTTTTCTAAGTTTGGCTATCTTTTTGTCCTTGCAATTTAAGTTCTTAAAGTCATCAATCAATCCTTTCATTTATATGATAGACCTGCATTTAAAATGAACATTTACCACAAATTAAAGGTATCTTATATTATTAGATATATTATTATAAAACATGTTTTAGTTAAGGAGTTATTGATACTTCAAGTGCAAAATGATGATATAAAACCATGATAAAAATACACTTTTAAGTACTAATCACGCTCGAATATCCTTTTGATATAAGTCTCTTGAGTTAATCCAAAAGCCTTTTAGTGTCATCTCTTATAATTTTCACACTAAAAATATAGTTTGCCTCACCCATATCTTTTATTTTAAAAGTTGATGATAAATACCTTTTAGTAGTATTAATCATCTCTTTGTTATTTTTATTTATTAAGATGTCGTCAACATATAAGGGTAATATTATAAAACTATTGTTAGAACGTTTTAATTATATGCAATGGTCTTCTTCCATCGTTGTAAAATCATCTTTAAAGATAGCTTGATGAAACTTGACATTTTAATGTATAAAATCTTGCTTAACACCATATGTAGATCTTTTATACTTGCAAACTTTACACTCTTGTCCTTTAGTTTCAAATCTTAAAGGCTGATCCATATAGATTTTCTCATTTAGTTCGTCATTGAGAAATGCAGTTCTAACATCCATTTGGTATAACTCTAAGTTCATATTTGTGACTATAGCTAAAATATGGCAAATTAAAGTAATCCTCACAAGTGGTAAAAATATATTTTCATAATCAATTCTCTATTTTTAAGTGTAGCTTTTCACTACTAATTGAGCCATATAGTATTCTATTGACCCATCTACTTTATGTTTAATTTTAAAAATTCATTTATTCCTAATGGATCTTTGTCTTAATGGTAAATCAACCAAGTCCCAAACTTAATTAGTTTTCATCGACTCTATTTTTTCTTCCATAACTTTAATCCATTCTTTTACTTTAGGACTAGACAGAGCATGACTGAATGTTTTAGGCTCTTCATCATCTTGTTAAGCTATCATGAACATTCCCCTTCAATCTCAAATTAACAACAAGGAATTAGTTCATAAATGTTTCTAAAAGGTTGAGATTGCGCATGATCCTACTCCATGATAGTAGGAATAGACAAAATTTCACTTTTATTATTTTTAAAAGGAGTAAGAGTTTCTTCTAAATCCCCTACTGAATGGCTTGCTATGATATAGTCCAAATTTTTCATTTTATATAATTAAAAATCTTTATTAACCTCATTTATTATTGTAAAATCCTTTTCTAATAATATAACATCACATGATTTAATCTTTGTTACTCTTTCATCAGCTTTTTCACCAATGAATAGAAATCCTTTGGAATGTTTAAAATATCTTATAAAGATACATTTCTTCCTCTTAAGATCAAGTTTCTCATATTCATGGAAATTATTGTGAATATAAGTTGCACACCTTTATGGACGCAAATAACCTAGATTAGATTTGTTGATATTCCATAGTTCATACGAGGTGAATGAGATAGATTTAAAGGGCATACGACTAAGTATATAGGTAGTAATTAATAATACATCTCCATAAAAAAAAATTGGTAAGTTAGTATACATCACCATGGACCTAACCATGTCAAATAAGGTCTTATTCCTTACTTTTACCACACTATTTTATTATGGAGTATAAGAAATAATTAGTTGTCTAGCTATGTGACACAACCAAAAGATTGATGTCTTCTCCCAAGTGTTGGAGTGTCAAAGTAATAAATAACCCAACAAGACCGGGGCTGAACCACACAGAGGTTAATTGTACAAATTATAAATAACAATAATACAACAACAACAACAATAAAAAAAAGGAGGAGAAGAAGAAGAAGATGAGAACTTTGAGAAGAAATACTAATGTAACGATTAAACAATGATAATAACAAATGTCAAGGTTAGAGATTCCACTAATGGTATGTCAAACAATTATAATATAAACTTTTATTATTCAATTGGAAACCACACATAAAGAAGGCTCCAATCAGATTATAGATTGTTAACATGATTACATTAGTCATCTTATTCGATTAATGCTAATACTTGTAAATTTGATCAAGCATTCATGATTATAACTTATGTTAACAACAAATCAAGTTCCTTTCATAGCTCAGGTGTCGGTTATACCCTATAGTATGAACTATGCAAGTACCAAACATTTGTTGTATCAAGTGTTATACAACATAAATCAAAATTAGTTATTTAATAAGCAAAGTATTAAAGAGTGAACAAGATAACAAATATAAAACATGTTAGTATCTAACATTAAAGTCCATATTAAGCTTACATTATACTTATTCTTACATCATTAGTATAACCTTTTCACCTTGACATAATAAAATTAGCTAGACATAATGAAAGAAAAAAAATAAACAAAATAAGAACATAAATAAGATAAAAGTTAACTAAGTAAATGAAAGGAAATGAAAGGCATAAACTTGATATTAATAAAAATAAAACATAAAAATTACAAAAAATACAAAGAGAGAAAGTAAGAGCATGATCTTGATCTGGAAACTAAAATGCCTAAATTCATGGCAAAAATGCCTCCTTTTATAGGCTAAAATTAAGAACTATTGATTTGATGACTAATTGATGAGTGAGTGGCCAACTCTTGACTTGGTAACAATCCTTTTCTTCTCTTGTCTGCCCAAAACGTCATTGATAACGTCAAATTTAGAGCCACTCAAAAGAAGAAAGTTGTAGGCAATTGTCTCAGCTTTCTTGTGTAAACATTTCAGCTCATTTGGACTTCTAGAACTCCAGATATGGCCAAAATACTAAACAGTGCTCGGGCTGGAGGACAGATTCAGGCTTCTTTATTGTTGCTACAATTTGGACTTGAAAATGGCCTTTTTAGATCTTGGGCTCCATATAAAAGTTATAGGCTTATATCTTACCTTTCCATCCATATAAAGTAGATCTAAATCTGAGATCTACAGCTCCAGATATGACCCAATTACCGAACAGTGTTCCGGTTTTGATTGCACCGACATCTCTTTGCCCTTACAATTTAAGTTCTTAAATTCATCAATCAATCCTTTCATTTATGTGATAGGCCTGCATTTAAAATGAACATTTACCATAAATTAAAGGTATCTTATATTATTAGATATATTATTATAAAACATGCTTTAGTTAAGGAGTTATTGATATTTCAAGTGCAAAATGATGATATAAAACCATGATAAAAATGCACTTTTAAGTACTAATCATTATGCCCTTTCCATCATAAAATTTTTCAAATTATTCAAATAGGTGTTCATGTTCTAAATTAGTTTTTAAGGCTTTGATCTTGATGTTTGGTTTTTTCTCAACCAGATTGCTAAATTAGTGTATCAAATGAAGCAACTTACCCTAATTATAAGAGATCAAATAAACATGACCAAATATAATACAATAATTTACTCCATGTCTTACCCTCACATTTATTATACCATAAATTTCTAAATGAATAAGTTATAATGGACTATTAGCTCTTTTAGATTTCTTAAATGGTAATTTGGTTGCCTTTCAGTTATGGTAAGTGATTTTAAAACACTAGTTCTTGTCAATCTATGTAGTCAGTCTTGTCCAATATGTCCTAATCTAGCATATCAAGCTATGATATCACTATGATTAGAATTTTGAACATATAAAAAAAAAGCTCCATCATTAATATATATATTAACAATATCTTACACCATAAAAGCTTTTAATACAAAATTAGAACTATAAAAAATATTATCAGATATATTTTTACACAATAACCAACAAAAATAATATTAAAACCCAATTGTAGTAAACCAATAATAGACACAAGATTTTATCGAACTTATAAAGCATGGAGCACATCATGAAAGTAAAGTGTGTGACCGCCTTATAAATTTAGTTTGCAAGTATTGATCTTAAGTGACACGACTAAAAGGTTGATGTCTTCTCCCAAGTGTAGGAGTGTCGAAGTAATAAATAACCCGGCAAGACCGGGGTCGAACCACAGGGAGGTTATTTATACAAATTATAAATAACAATAATACAATAACAATAACAATAACAATAATAATAATAATAATAATAATAATAATAATAATAATAATAATAATAATAATAATAGTAGTAGTAGTAGTAGTAGTAGTACAGAAAGAGAAGAAGAAGAAGATGATGAGAACTTGGAGATGGAAAATTAATGTAAGGATTAAACAATAATAATAACAAATGTCAAGATTAGAGGTTCCACTAATGGTATATCAAACAAGTATAGTATAAACTCTTATTATTGAATTGGAAACCACACACAAAGGAGGTTCCAATCAGATTATATATTGTTAACATGATTACATTAGTCATCTTATTCAATTAATGCTAATACTTGTAAATCTCGTTAAGCATTCATGATCATAACTTATGTTAACAACAAATCAAGTTCCTTTCATAGCTCAGGTGTCAGTTATACCATACATTATGGGCTATGAAAGTGCCAAGCATTTGTTGTACCAAGTGTTATACAACATAAATCAAGATTAGTCATTTAACAAGCAAAGTATTAAAGAGTGAACAAGATAACAAATATAAAACATGTTAGTATCAAACATTAAAGTCCATATTAAGTTTACATTATACTTATTCTTACACCATTAGTGTAACCTTTTCACCTTGACATAATAAACTTAGCTAGACATAATGAAAGAAAGAAAAATAAATAAACAAAATAAGAACATAAAAGTTAACTAAGTAAAGTAAAGGAAATGAAAGGCATAAACTTGATATTAATGAAAGCAAAGCATAAACATTACAAAAAATACAAAGAGAGAAAGGAAGAGCATGATCTTGATCTGAACACCAAGATGCCTAAATGCATGGAAAATGCCTCCTTTTATAGGCCAAAATTGGGAACTATTGATTTGATGACTAATTGATAAGTGGGTGGCCAACTTTTGACTTGGTGATAATCCTTATCTTCTCTTGTCTTCCCAAAACGTCATTGATAAAGTCCAAATTAGAGCCAGGTGAAAACATGAAAGTTATTGGCAATTGTCTCAGATTTCTGGTGTAAAAAATTCAGCTTATTTGGACTTCTAGAACTCCAGATATGGCCAAAATACCGAACAGTGCTCGGGCTGGAAGACAGATTCGGGCTTCTTTGTTGTTGTTACAATGTGGACTTGCAAATGGCCTTTTTAGATCTTGGGCTCCATATGAAAGTTGTATGCCTATGTCTTACCTTTCCATTCATATAAATTGGACCTAAATCTGAGATCTGTAGCTCCAGATATGACCCAATTACCAAACAGTGTTCCGATTTAGATTGCACCGATATCTCTTTTCTAAGTTTGACCATCTCTTTGCCTTTGCAATTTAAGTTCTTAAAGTCATCAATCAATATTTTCATTTATGTGATAGGCCTGCATTTAAAATGAATATTTACCATAAATTAAAGGTATCTTATATTATTAGATATATTATTATAAAACATGTTTTAGTTAAGGAGTTATTGATACTTCAAGTGCAAAATGATGATATAAAACCATGATAAAAATGCACTTTTAAGTACTAATTATTTAGCATAGCAGCGAAAGCATTATTCCCTCTGTATATGTATTTACTTCCTTTTAGAATTCGATGAAACTTCACAAAGGTTATTCGATCCCTTGATATGTAGTCGATTGCTCTTGAGTCTACAGTACAAAAAGAAACATATTCAATAAGCATTATACAACTACTAAAGTATAAGTTAGAAGGATGATTGTTGTTAAACACTATCTTTGGCTCAGTGCAATCATAAGCAATGTGACTAGGTTTACCATAATTAAAACAACTCATATTCTTGCCTTTCCTATTGTCGTATTTCTCACGTTTGTGCTTATATCCATTACTACTAATTTATATTCCTCTCTTACCATATTTGAGACCCTTACCTTTTCCTTTTTATATTTAGAGTCATATGTTCCTCACATCTTAGTCTCATATATGAAAGCCTTGTTTATATGCTTCTTAATGTGAAGTCGATTTTCTTCAAACTCAAGATAACGAGCAACATCATGTCTTGATGTTGTAAGTATGGGTAAGATTAACATGTTTGTGTTTCTAATTACTTGGCAAAAAGCAAATAACAGCTTGGACTTGTTGTTCATCAATCATCTTATGCACAATACTTTTTAATTCATTGATCATGTTAGACATAATCATAAGATCCTGCCTCATCATCTGATTTTAGTGCTTCTTATAACCATCAAATTTAAAGGTTAATTGACAAAGTCTAAAAGTGGAGGTTCCCTTATACTAAATCCGCATTACGTCCCAAAATAATTGGATTGAACACTGTCTTTTAAAATACACCATTATATCATTTCTCATCCCACTTAATATCAGAATATGAGTTATACGATCCTTATGCTTATAAGTTTGATATGCTTCCATATTAAGCTTGTGTTGAGCAGCGTTTCCTTGCTCAAGTTGAGCCATCGATTATATGATTATTTCTAACATTTCTTACTCTTCCAGAAGATACACAATCTTATAATGTCAAACATCATAATTCTTTTAACTTAGTTTATCTTCATGGTTCAAATGAATAATAATACTCTTAAATGCAGTCACATCAAGTGATATTGACATAAATTACATATATTAGTATATAGTATAATTTAAATGATATTTATTGTCATTCCATTCTAAATTGAACAAATAATAATCTAACATATATAGTACAAATGAAAATAATGTAAACACTTAATCAATTTCTATTTATATGGTCTAACTATTATTAAAAAAAATTTAAATGAGTGTAAAAATTATAGTTATTATTTTCAATTAACAACTCTCATTAATCAAATTCCAGATATTTTCATATATATATGCATATAGTGTAATTAAAACTTAAATTAAATAACATATGTTGTTCGAAATAAATAATCAATTATCTTAATAAAAAAAACTGAAATAAAAAAAATAAAATTAAGAATAATAAATTTCAAAATTATCATATATTGCAGGTAGATAATTAGGGTCTTCAATTACATCATCTACTTCATCAAAATCATCTCCTCAAAGTTCATTCTACTCAAACCATGAAATGAATTTAGCAGCAGTATCCAAATGACCTATACTTCTTCTAATGCATTGTATACCTTTTTTTATATACCGATGTTCCCTCTTAAGCAACATTTCATTAGCGATATTATTGAAATCTAAAGATTCCAACCTATATTCCAATGATAGATACACTTACATTCATTCCTCAGTCAAAGAATTAAGAATGATTAACATTTGATATTTCATGTAGAACTTGCAAACAACACGTATAGTCAATTTACTCATCTAATGATATATATAATCGTTGTACTCTTGGATTTTATGAACATGATTAATGGTATAACCCAATAAATGATCAACTTTTTATTGTCTATCCACTACAATAAAAAATATTTTAAAAGCACATAAATTTTGACAATCGAACTAATTAAATAAGACAAGCTCGTTGTTTCCGTATTCTGTTTGATAGCATCAAAAAACCAACTTAAAACTGATAGTTCTCTCTCATCTTAATGAATTAGAAGGCGTGTCATATATCGTTGGAAAAGTATGAAAGTCTATTTTCCATCCCAACTAAAATCACATCAAAATTATATATGTATCTTTATTTATGACCCAAAGAGTAACAAAAGATTAAATTGTCCGAATCTAGTCTTCTTCTCTCAATCCTTGTGTAATGGTTTTGGTTTCACCAATAAGCCCTTTTTAAACATGAATCAAATCAATCAAGGCTTGCTTTTTATTATTACAAATTCCTTGAAGTCCACCTTAGCCCATGTATCTTGAAGAAGTTCATTGAAAGCTTCTTTGAACTTATTAGCCCTAAGCTTAGTAGCTGGATCAACTAGAATCTCCAATGGATCCTTTGATGGTTGGATCACATCATTAACCCTTTTAAAAAAATAAATTGCAAATAAACTCAAAATATTACAGCATTTGAATAAAATAAAAAAGCATAAGTAAGGATAACCTTTCACTTGAAATGATAATTTAAGGGTGTTGTTTAACTTCTCTTAATTATAACTAACACAATACCTGAATCTCTAAAGCCAATGTCTAATTTTTTTTATTTCTAGTTCCCTTAAATTAATAGATAACAACTCTAATAAATTCTCTATTTCCCCAGTAATATTTTTTTAATAATAAAAACATCTAGAGCCACCAAGCAACATTATATATTGATATCATGCAAACTGCTATTAGCATTAATAGATATTTTGGTATGCAAATTACTCCACCAAATATCTTTTAGTGCTATAAATTAGAGCACTAAAAGAATTTTAAAAAAAAAAAACACAACTATAACACATTAATATTTATAGAGATTATGCTGTGAACTTGTTTATTTTAGCACTTAATATGGCTTGTTAGTTTCTTTATTCAATTGTAGTCATTGCATAAATACTTGAAAACTCTATAAAAAGAAGATAATATTCTTATACATGCTCCCTATATTTTATTAAGACATTGCAATGCTCTAAACTTCTTTTATATTATTAGGTGACATCAGTTTAGATAAAATAAAAACAACATAAAAGCACATAACAAACCAATGAAAGATTCAACCACAATCCAAAAAAAAAACATGTTAACCCCTAACCCAAGCAACAAACAAAATTTAAAAGCCAAGATCTAAACTTCATCAACACCAACACCCTATCCATGCTTGATAACAAAGCATGCATGATATAAAGTACTTTGAATCTACAAACACACCAATAGAAAAAAAAATCCAATTATAAGAAGAAATAAATGAAGTGACATCAATATCAGAAGAGCTGCAAAAGATAGCTTTTGAACACACTAGCATGATGAAAAGACCAACCCAATGGTAATAAACCAGCAGTTGTAGTCTCACTCAACAATCGCGGATGTAAAACAAAACCATGAACTATCTTCAAATACATGAAAACCAAAAACAAAATAAAGCAATAGCAAAAACAAAATTAGCAGAAATTGTTTTTTTTTTTCATAAAGTTGATGATCTTTTTTAGTATATACAAACAACATGGGGGCCATATAACTTTATAAGAAGATCATTAAGTAACAATTATGTCATTTCTTCTTATTGAACAAATCATGGGAAGCATTTAGTTCTATGTACCTAAAGAAAAGGACAAGTTATTCAGTTAAACTAGTTATTTAAAATTTTGAGACTTAATGATGAAGCAAAGTTGAATTGATTCTTTAATAATACCATACATGACTCTTTTCACTTATTAGAACTAGAACTTTCATTTTATTATAATTAAAAAAAAACTAAAAAGATTAATTTTTCATTGTACACCAAGACACAATTCACTATTAATTAAAATAGTAAAATGATTGTTTTGTTATTCTCAAACAAAACAATTTAACTACTTATTGAGAGAGAAATAATCTTTTCTAATCCATTTATTATTATTATATTAATTGGGAATAAATCGATCCTTTAACATATTATATATAGTATGAAATGATTTAAATAACAATTTAAAGAATGAAGATTAAAATTGAAATATAAAATAAATTTTATCATTGACTGAAAGGTGAAATTGAAAGGAAAAATCAATTTAATAAAAGGATAAAAAAATAAAAAGAATGAGAATTAAAAGTGAAATTATAAATATAAACAAATTTTTAATTGAAAGGTGAAATTGAAAAGAAAAATCAATTGAACAAAAGAACAAAAAAAAAACCCAAAAGAATAGGGACCAAATTGAAATATATATATATATATATATATATATGACAAATTGGAATTTAAGGAAAATTGAAAAAAAATTACAAAAAAATCAAAAATCAAAAATCAAAAAATAAAAATAAAAAATAATAAGGAATGAAGTTAAAATACAAACAACAAAAAAGATCAAATTATAATTTTCAAAAAAAAAAAAAAGAAAGAAAACAAAAACACACTAGCAACAAACCACCACATCAAAGCTAACACATGTCCAACTAATAGAAAGAGAATACAATGATATTTCCAATAACATGATGGAAGAGTATTTTTATGTCGAGAGGTGTCACATACACAGGTACAAAATATGTTGATATTTTCCATGTACCAACGAGGGAGCCACATTTTAGTCAAATATTAAATTGCCCCTAAGATAACTTATTATTAATTAAAAAAAAAACCATTTGTGAAAAGTAAAAAAAAAATCTCCTTTGACACCAATTTTAAAAATTTTGCTTTTAAGAGCATTTTGGTTTTTTCACAATTTTTTTTATTTTATATATATATTCAAATACCAAATGATCGTGTAACTGACACAATAATAATAATAATAATAATTATTGTGAAAATATAAAAATATTTTTTGATGCTTTTAAATTTTTTTGATATTTTTTTGTATTTTTTAAATGAAAATAATATATATTTATTCCCAGTTAATTTGATAATAATAGGCCTCATGAAAAGATTTTAATGTCCTCAATGGTAAGTGTCAAATTTTCCAGTGAAAAACACAAAATTATAAAAATATTATTCTAGTTAATATTATTTTTATTTATATACCACAATGTTTTTTATTTACTTTTTTATTTTTGTTAATGAAACTAATTATGGAATTGGATTCTTCGGTTACGAAAGATCTTATTGCAAGGGAGAAGATTAATATGGATGAGAACTATAGCTTGATCATGAAAGCTAGTGATTTATTGGCTAGAGAATAGTAGATTAAAGCAATCTGAGTAGCGAGCGTTGTGGTCCAAGTAAAGTTTTGGTCGGCCTTTGTCCGCTGCGCTCAACACCCTACCTGTGATTTCACTCTGGTATTTAAATTAACAGTGTGGTTGAAAATGGTTGTTATTGGTTTTTAAAATATTTTTTATTTAAAAATATATATTAAAAATATTTTTTTATTTTTAAAATTAGTATATTAAAATAATTTAAAAATATAAAAAATATATTAATTTTAAATAAAAAATTTTAATTTTTTAGGAAGTACTTCTAAGAACACTCCCAGACATCCATTAAACCCAGACAAGACTAAATGCATTTTTTAATATGAGGTTTAAAATTTATTAATATGTATATTTTATTTTTCTAAAAAAATTTATGTTTTTTTAGTGTCAAATAAAAAAAATTAATTTAAATATCTCAATTTATTTAATATAATATTTTTAATTTAAAATAAAAAATACATGCTTTTAAATTTTATTATTTATAATATATATAATCTATATTTACATTAATATTTTCTTAATGTAGTTTTTATTTCATGTGTGCTTATAAATTCACATGTTCAACAGCTACTTTTAGTTTTTCAATAATTGCTTGACTGGTAATAAGCTTGGATTTGGTTTTAGTTATCAAGAAAGTCTGTCAAACGTGCATCAAGCTGTCACTCGTGAAAACTCCTTTGATGGGATCAAAGGCCAAGGTGTCTCTTATTGGAGGGGCAAACTTCTAGCCACCGTGGAAATCTACCTCAAACATAAATTTAAAATTTTTAAAAAACATTAAACTTTTAAATTTTTTTATTTAATTCTTTCATATTAATTTTATAAAATTCAGAATCCAGCCAAATCAACTCTAAAGCTAGATTTAATAACTGTATTTAGCATCTCAAGCACTGTTGCTAAATCACAGCTTGATTTGATGGGTCCCTAGAATTAGGTTAATTTTAAATTTAACTCGTTGTTTTAAGTTTAATAAAACAAAAAGGTTAGCCTTGTATTATTTAATTAAAATTTTAAGTTGATTTGTCATTCAATTAATTTTATAAAATTTAATTTTTAATCAATTTAATAAATTAAAAAAATATAAAAAATACGAGTTAAATTTGCACACTTAACTCATAATATAAGTTACAAAACCAAAATAACCTTATAAAAAAAAAACTTAAGTTATTATGTTAAACTTGCGATTTGGATTACAAGACTTAGATAACCAGATATAAAATAAATAAAAAAATAAGAAAAATAAAAAAGTCTAAATCAATTCAATTAATTTATTAAATCAATAGCATGAGTCATATGACTAGGATAATCATAAAAAAAAAATCACAAAATATTTTACCTTTGATATGTATCAATTTTATATTTTAATTTGTATTTATTTTTTATTTATTTAAAAAATTATCAAAATTATAATATTAAAACTTGATCAGGGACAAGATTCGAGCTATATACAAAAAAATTAAGATAGATGAATATCAATTTTTATATATAAAAAAAACACTCAAATTAATATTTTTTTTAAAATAAATATGTTGATGATCAAGTTTTAACTGCATTAAACTCGAATTAATTAAATCACCAAGTTAATCTATATTTTTGACATAATCAATAATATTTTTATATTATTTTTATTATAATCTTGACAAGCCCATGCCTTATATTAGTTGATGATAGATTTGGATTGATTTCAAATTCTTTTAAAAAAATAAATTAAATTAACCTTATTTAAAAAATTAATTAATAAATTGATAGTTGAGTTTTAACTGCATTACCCTTGAGTTAATCAAGTAACCAAGTAAATCTATATTTTTAATATAGTCAGCGTGTTTTAGGTCCATGCCCCGAGTCAGTAAAATTCCGAGAGGACATGTTTAAAACCATGTCAATACATTAGTTTAATGAGAAAATTATCCCGTTTGCTGAGGCCGAATAAAATAGTGGATTAGGAAACTGATTAGTTAGGAGATTCTCATCAACGACGCAAGGAAGACAGAAGGCATCGTTTGCACAGTTGCACCTGTTTTTTTTTTTTTTTTTAAACTCCTCTCAATATTTACGTGGCCGAGTCGTATTCATGCCTGCCTCACTTAACCACCGATCAATAGTTTGAAACATGTTAGGTCGATCCTCTACGTAATGTGGTTCGTCTTTATGCGACAATCTCGACAAATTAAGTGCACTGTCTCGAACAATTAATCTTATTAAACTGCATGTTTGGTTAGTTTGATGCCTTCTTATCTAAGGCCGGTTGAGTTTTTTTACATATGATCGATCATCCATGTCGAGCTTGGAAAGAAGATATTGCCCTCTCAACACTTGCGCTCTAAATGTTATGCTATGATGCCAACGTCAAATACCTGTGGCCTTTCATCTTGTTCCTGTTAGTTGTAGCTCCCGGCGGGGTTGCTGCCGCCGACCGGTTTGGTTTGCCGGAGCGGGACACTCCTACGCACCTGAACTTCTTCCGGTCGGCATTGCGGGGGAGGCAAAGAGTTTTGTCATGTGCCGACGATCCTAACTTGTGTGTGGATCGCGGGAAGAACCCATGGGGAGGCAGCACATGTTGCTTCAGGAAATTCTGCAAGGATACCTTGAGGGATTCGGACAACTGTGGGGCATGTGGGCAGACATGTGCCTATGGATTTGTTTGTTGCGATGGGAAGTGCGTTGATCTTCGAAATGATCCACGCCATTGTGGTTCTTGTTTTCAGGAGTGTCCTGGACAAGGTAGGTGCTCCTTTGCAATGTGTGATTATAGTGGATGAATAATGGTTGATCAATAAATTTCTTGAAATTACTGTTTCCTTCATTCTAGTTGTTTTGAATTGCTTGGCATGAGCTCACAAACCAAAAGTTCGGCACTATTGGATCTTTGTTAATATTATTTTTTTATTTTAAAAAAATTATATTTAATATTAGTATTTTAAAATATTAAAATATATATTAATTTAAAATAAAAAATACAAAAATACAAAATAAACAGGAAGAACCGATATCTTATTGCATCATCATGTACTTGATACTTTTTCTTAAATTAATCTTGAAGAAGGACTCCATGATGGACAACACGTGGAGATAGGTTCGTAATCATTGATTTAGTCTGAACTCTGAGCATAATTTTCTAATTAATTTAGAGATAATGAGATAATTTGTATCGATAATTTTTATCAAAACCTAATTGTTTTTATTTTATCGTTATTTTATTTTATTTTTATTCAAATTAAAACATGCTCTAGATTAAATTTTGAATTACAAGTTTACCATGTGATTCCTCTTCCATGTGTTGAACAAGATTTCACCTAATTCTTTTCCTTCTCTTTGTGAATTTTTTCTACTGTTCTATTGGGATTATTTTAAGACTATCTTTTGGTTTCCTGGTAAACAAGGTGGCAATTACTTCGAAGGGCAGGCTTCTATAATGTGAAGCCGGTGACTTTGGAGTGAAGCTAACCAAATGAGTGTTTCATATTTAGTTTGGAATTCTGCTATTGCATATTTTTATTTTTATTTTTGAAAATATATTTAAATAATTTTTTTATTTTTGAAAATATATTTTTAAAATCAATATATTCAAAAAATTAATTTAAAATAAAAAAAATAAACAAATCTTCTTTTTTTCCAAAAATCTTTTAATAAATAATAGCAATTGGGATCTAAGAGCTACAAATCAGGAAAAACGGCAAATGAGATTGGCAAAATAAAGGGCCTCCGGTCTTCATTACTTTGAGATATCAACACCATGTTGCCACAACGTAGGCTCTCACATGCCAAGAAACCTTCACGTAACAAAAAAATAACCTTTATTTGCTTTGTTCACCAAAACTATGGAACTTTTAGTTTATCACCATCAATTTTTATCGTACATCATTATAATAAATGCCTTTTTTTTCAAATGCAAATCATTATTTTACTCATTTAGCTTTATTTGGGGGCTAAAGATGCCTTTTCATGAAAATAATTAGTCATTTCAAGAATAAACAGGGCTAAATAGTGTTTTTATATTTTATTACTCAATGTAATTACTTTATTATTCTTGTCAACAAAAAACATTAAACTTTGATCAAGCAGCTTTTTAGTTTTTGATTTAATTTTAAAATAATTATGTCATTGCCTTTAGAATTTAAAAAGCTTTGCATTTCATTTAGAGGTTTTTATACCCATTGCATTTGGTTATTGAGTTGTCCTTATATATCATTAGTGGCAACAAAATAACTTTTTTAAATAAGCAAAATAATAGCTTTAAAAAAAAAACATTAAAAACATGTGAACAGTGTATACTAATTTTGAAAAGCATGTGCAACATTATCTATGACCAAAACCTTACTTCTAGAGCAACGGTTGAAGCATCTTAATATCCCTTTCACGTACAAATAGTTTGTGTGGCTTAATTGGCTTTTATTTGGTGTGTGTGGCTATATATCACCTCTTTCCTACTCAATTTTCATAGTGGTTTAAAAAAAATCAAATCAGCTCTTGAGGTTTATTATCCTTATAATTCCATTTTTTTCTTTTTTATTATAATTTTTTTTATTTCAAGTAATTTATAAAATTAAGGTTTTGTTTTATTTTCATCCCCAACATATTTTTTTCATATGTCATATTTGATTTTCACTCTTTTAATTACTATTTGATTTATTTTCGATGGTTTTTTAAATTATTTTTTTCTTTGTAATTTCATTCATATTGAGTTTTTTCCCTATCAAATATAATATTTATATTATCATTACTACTACGTCTTTACATTGCAAGATGTTTTTAGATTGACTTTTTATTCTTATTTAATCCTCCAACATTTTAATCGGTGGGGTATTTAGCTTTTTAGTTGAGTTTGACTCTAGAATTTAATAGGTTGTGGGTTTAAGAGATTAACTCCAATTTATGAAGTTTACACGAACTTCATTGATTTTTCCTTTTTTTTTAGATTTTGTTTTTCATCCTCCAGCATTTTGTTACTTTTTTATTACTTTCTACGAGATTCTTTAGTCGTTTTAAAAATAATATAGGTTGTCTTGTTTTTTTGATATTTTATTTTGATCTTTTTAAAAATTTAACTTTTTAAAGTATTTTAGTTTTTAAATTAAATTAAATTAATTGATTTATTCCTCCAACATTTAACTCTTCAAATGTTGAGCTTCTTTGTTTAGCTCAACTTTATAATTTAACGGGTTATAAATTTGAGAAATTAACTCAGGTTTACAAGGTTCACTTAGGCTTACATGGTTTTTTTCTTCTTTTTTAAGTTCATTTTTTTTCCGGTTTCATCCATCAACATGGACTTGGTCTTGAGTCGACCTCCAAGTTAGATTTTAAAAATATAATAATGATAATTCTTATCCTTACAATTACTCGAGTCAATAGTCGACCCAACCCATGACCCAAACCTGATCTTGAATCGACTACCTAATAGAGTTTTAAAATTATAATAATAACTATTTTTATCCTTATAGTGACCCGAGTCAATACTTAGACTCGTGATTCAGGCTTAGTTGATTAGGCTTAGCCTTAAGTCAAGTTTGAAAACTATGATAATAACAATTTTTATCCTAAAATTAACTTGGGAGTAATTTTTTTTTCTTTCAAAATTTTCCTCTCACATTTTAATTTCCCAATTCATATAAAGATTTCTTTTTTACATTCATTTAGAATATAAATTCATATATCATAAAAAATTTTTGTAGTGGAACCATTAATACCCTCTGTATATATACTAGTTAAATAGCTCACGCTGCGCTATGGGTTGAGTTAATTTTTTACTAACATAAAAAATAATGTTCAATCGATATCAATATTTTAATAGGAGTAAGAAAAATATAGTAACTGAAAGAGATCGCAAGTGTTGTTAGAGTAGTGACCCAAAAAGAAAAAAAAAAACACCATGAATTGAGTATTTCATGCTTATTTCTAGACAATTAATTTAATTTAATTAAAAAATAAGTTTTTTTTTTAAATCTAGATTCAAAAAAGGTTGAAAAAGATTAATTCAAGTTAATCCTTGTTACTTTTAAAACCATAGAAAATTCTCATAGAAAACAAAGAAAAATATAACAAAATATTAGTGGATAAAACCAAAAAAATAAAGAACTTCAAGAAAGAAAAATAAAACCAAGCAAATTTGGGTGAACCTTGTAAACTCAGATTATTCTTTCATACTCGTAACCCCGTTAAATTATAGACCTGGACTAAATTAAAAAGCTCAACATCCACCATATTAAATGTGAAATGATAAAATCAATAAATTTAATTTATTTAAAAACATAAAAGTTCTATTAAAAAAGCTAAATTTAATAAAGATTGAGCTCAACCTAAAAAGCTCAAAACTTGTAGATTAAAATATTGGAGGATGAAATCAATCATTTTAATTTAATTTTAAAATAAAAAAATCAATCTAAAAAAATCTTGCAAGATAAAAAAATAGCAATAAAAAAAGGATTAGATTTGATAGGAAAAAAAAACTCAAGAATGATGAAATTGTAAAAAAAAAACTATCAAAATAAAACAAATAGTAGTCAAAAGATTGAAAACCAAATCTAACAAATAAAACAAATCTATTCGAGATGAAATTGAAAAAAAATTATTAATTTCATAAATTATTCTAAATAAAAAATTATAATAATGAGAATATAAATGAAATTTTAAAAACAACAAATCCCGGGGGATGATTTAATTTTTTTGAAGGCCAACATGAAAATTAAGTGGAGAGAGGGAAAAATAAAAACATAAACAAAAGATCATAAACACCAAACCAGCAATAATTAAGTAATACGCATCACTTGTACTTGGAGTGGATGTTAAGATGTTTCGACTACCACTCTAAAAGCAAGGTTTTGGCCATCAGATGGCTCCACACACACCATTCAAACCTAGCAGATATTTTTTCACTTGCTTCTAGCTATTTTTTTGTTTATTTATTAAATAACTGTGCTGCTTCTGATAACAACCAATAACTATTAAATAATCAAATGCAAAAAGACAAAAGAACTCCTAAATCAAAGGTAATTCTTTTTAAATTTCAAGGGTAATGACATAATTTAACTATTTTAAAATTAAGTTAAGAACCCAAAAGCCTCTTGACCAAAGTTTAATATTTTTTATTGTCAAGCATAATAAGATAATTACATTGTACAATAAAAATGTAAAAATACTATTTAGCCTCGTTCATTCTTATAATGACTAATAAGTTTTACGGAAGAAATCTCCGCCAACCAAGAATAAAATAGTAGTTTTATCATTAAAAAGATATTGTGAAACCCTGAATTCTTTAAATGTTATATTGCATTTTATAAGTATGTACCTTTTAAAGTTCAGTGTAAAACCCTCACACATAATCATATAGAAAGGTATAATATAAAATATATAAACACATATATAATGATATTTGATGATTTTCATTTTATAGTTTTATTTTGCAATTTTATAATAAATAGCACACCAACATTATTTACAATTTTTACTAATTGAAACATATGAAAACTATATAGCATAGCTTTGTTTATATGTATTTAAAGACCAAGTTGTATCCTAATTTAAATTTAACCAAATAAACATTACAACATCTTTTACCAAATATTATGATCTAAAGATAGTATCTTTCCATATTAAAGATACATAATTCAAAAATGAAAGAGTTAGAATTATACTGTAAATTAAACCCAAGAATTATTGATGGTGACATGAATTTTTTTTTTGCTCTCCGAAGCATTATTATCAAAGGCATTGTGAGGTTGATTCAATATTTGACTAACTTGCTTATTTGATTAGGTATAGAAAACTTTAACATAAAGTTGATCTTGCTAGTTTGATCTAATTAATTTAAAATACTCATTTGCGACTCAATTAAAACCTAAATGATTCAAAGTCTAAAGGTAAGGCTAATAGTAATTTACTAGATCATTAGTTCGCGCTATGTTGCAAGTTAGATTGTTTTTTCTTAATGTAAAAAAAAATATCTAAGTGTTGCTAATGTATTTTCTAGTATGAAAAAAATTTAAATCATGTGAAAGTTGATCTAATTTAGTGTGGTCAACATGACGAGTCTGTTTATATCAATTCGGTTAACCTTTCAAATCCACAAAATAGATCATAAAATCAGACTAACCTTGTAGAAAATAAATCAAAACAAATTATAAAACTCAATTCTCAATCAATTTAATATTAAAAAATAAAATTAAAAAAAAGTTAGTTAAAAAAATAAAAATCAAACAACTTAAGTTAACCTGAGTTAATTTGCCATCATTTTAACATAAAAACATGTAAGATCTCAAACTCATTTTTAAGGTAGCTGAGAAATGGAACAATTTTGCAATTGCTACAGTGAAACAATATTTTCTTAGTCTGTGTAGAATAGATTCCAAAAAAAAAAGGTGTAAAGAAAAAAAATAATAAAAGAATTTTAAAAAAATGAACAAAAAGAATGGTATAAACGGGTCTAAGTGTAAAAAATAAAAAAATATTTTTTTTCCAAAATAAAGTGTAAAGAAGAAAAAAAGAAAAAGATTAAAAAAACATTAAAATCATGAATTTAGCATCAAGTTATAATTCTTTTCTAAAAAATATCAACTACGCAGGCTGCTCCAATATGTTTTTTACATGAAAATAAAAAGTGTCATTTGAAAAGCTTACACAATCATCTAACTAAATAAATCAATAATTATTTATGTAAATAAATAAATAAAAGTCATTAACAATAACCAAGAAAGAAACTATAAAGATGAGATATTCACTTGATTATGTATACTAAATGTTTCAATTTAAATAAATAAAAGATAAACCCACCCTAAAACAACTCATGACATAAACAATAAATACAAAAACAAATAACTGAATAAACCCACACCATAAAAAAAATATAATGAAAGGCCAAACACATCATAAAAATATAAGAAATTGACCTCATCATAACTCATTTCTAGATTATTTCCTAAATTTATCTTTCTTTTTAAAATAAAAATAAAAATAAATAATAATAGCAATGAGAAAAAAAAAGTTGACCAAGGAAGAGTTTTAGATAAACATAAAATCAAGCAACAATCTTGAACGAAGTCGGAAGCCTGATCGCACCTCGTTGTGCCCAAAGCTAGGTTATGTCAATGACTAGGTTGTGCTGGGATGGACTCATTCTGGCTCGACCTAGATGGTTTGGTTGGGTCCAACCTAATATTGAAAAAGAAAAGGAAAAAAAAGGTTAGGTTTGTTAGGCTGCTAGTCGGCCCAACCTAACTCTGCTAGGTTTGGGCCATATGACTGGGCCAAACCAATCCAATATATTTAATAGTATAATAATAATAAATAAATAAATAAATAATTTTCAAGGGTCATTTTAAAAAAAATAATTTTCTCGTATGTTTTCTTATCAATTTTGTTCTATATTGGACCATAAACTTACATTGTAAGATATAAACCTAATACAAAATATCTTATTTACTCTGAAATTTCTGAAAAAAAAATAAAAAATCCTAATTTTAAAAATAAAAAAAATTATTTTTGTGCATACAACCAAATGCTAAAGGTTTTTCTTGCATATTTTCTAAAAGATCAAAGCCATATTTTTATCATGTTTTAAAAAAAATTCAAAAATAAATATAGTAACTAGTTTATGATTATCCATTAGGATTTGACTTTAATATATATAAAAAAACTTATAACGATTATTTTATTATTCATAATGCTAAGACTTAACTATATTTAAGAAATAAATAAGTCTAGCTTTTAAAATGGTTAAGATTTAAACCAATAAAGTAAAGACTTCCCTGCGAAATGAGATTTACCTTAAACCTTAAATAAGATCAATGGATACAAACATGACATAGAAAAACAATCAAACAACAATACAATTTACCTTATATAAGGTGTACTAGGGATGATGCGTCTTCCCATTGCACAATCAATATCTTACCTAGACTCTTGCGGATCATAGATTTTCTAGTAACCATAATATTAGGTGGTGACTCCTAAAATTTATAATTATAATTTTATGATTAAATTTAAAATTCCTTTTCTAAACACATCTCAGGAGGCAAATCTGTTGTTCTCGATGCTATGCACATAACAACTGACTTGTTAATATGATGGAAACATATAAAAAAGGCCTTAAGTAAACTCGGTAGCCAACCTGAGTGAACAAATCAAACACATAACCTAGGATATGAAATTAGGATGACTCCCATACATAGTAAAACGAAAGAAATACCAATAAAAAAATTGAAAAAAATACTTTAAAAAATATCAAATACGACCTAAGCTAATCTTTTAGATTTTTGATACGAGTCATGAGACTTGAGTGACCCTATTAAAAACAAACCTGAAAAAACAAAGAAGCAAGATTCTTAACCAAACAAATATTAAGAGATAAAATTAAAGAAAAAAAAGTCAATCATAAAAACAATGTATAACAAAATAAATATAAATTAAAAAGAATTAGGATTAAATTTAACATAAAAACTAATTAAAATAAAATTTTAATAGAAAATTTAAATGAAATTAAATGTTTAGGGATGAAATTGAAAAAAACCAATGAATTAAGAAAATGATTTTCAAAAATAACAATTAAAAGAATTGATATCAAATTTGACATAAAAATTCAATGAAAAGAAATGTTCAAAGAAGAATTGAAGAAAACCAATAAATCAAGAATATGATTAAAAACAAAAAAAAAATAGTAATTAAAAGAATAAGAATCAAATTTAATAAAAAAAACTTTCTAAAATCAAAAATAAAATCCAATTAAAAACAATGTAAACAAAACAATTGTAATTAAAAGAAGAATGATTGAATAAAAAAAAGAAATTGAAAGGTTGCTATAATTGTTTTTCATAGCCATCGTATAATCCATGAAAGAAAGAGAAAGAAAATAAAAAAATGTCAATTAGCGCTAAATCAACCTCACTACTATACATATACCCTTTAAGAAGAAAGAGAATGCCAAGAAATATCAAATGATGTCACGAAAGCTTGATTTCAACCATCATTATCAGATGCATGCTTCACCCAAAGACAATGAAGCAATTGATAGGTGTCTAGCACGTTTTAGTAGCATTTTGTATGTGTACAAAACTAAAAATTATTCTATAACTAAATAATAATAACCCAAAAACCTTTATAAAATGATTGTCAAGCCCTTGAAATCAATGTTAATTTTTTTTGAATAATTCAATTGTTTATAAAAATATATAAAAAAATAAAAATATTTTTAGAACTAAATAACAATAATAAAAAAAACATTAGGAAATTTGCATAGTATAAATGCTTATGCAATTCAAATTCATGTTGATGATAAAATAAAAATTACTGTGTAGCCCATGAACCAAAAGTTATGATTGCTTATTCTAATGGTAATATTGCAATTATATTGTTATTAAAAAAATAAAAAAAAAACAATGTTACCCCTAATGAAATTAAGAATTAGTTATCATGTACTAGCACCTTTTTTCTCCTCAAATAAAGCTTTAAAAAATAATTAAAAAATGATAATTTCATTATAAGTCTATACGTATTTTATTGAGTCATAGTGTTTTTTTTTTAAAAAAAACTCTTGCCGTTTAGTATAATAATAATAATAATAATAATAATTCATTCTCCAGGACGACAGACGCGTCCCCGAAAGCAACTTTTTTAAGACCATCCCTGTGAGAAGAACCCCATCTTCCCCTTCCTTCTCAAGACCATAAAGACCCCTAAACTAGAGTAACCATAGAAATAGAAGCCTGAAAAAATACAATAAACACAAATTAAAACTACAGGAGAGAGAGAGAGAGAGGCAATGTTTCAAGAGAGACATCATCAACATCTTGGTCCGCCCCATGGAATACTACTAGCAGTAGTAGTATCCATAGTGGTGCTAGCTCCATTCATCTTTGGTGACCAAGGTCAAGCCATAACTGAGGCTTTTGCTGAGCTTTTAAGTCCAATGGGTCTGTTACTCTTGCCCATTATCCTTCTCTTGACCATCCAGTTCCTTTCTTCTGATCGTGGCTCGTTTGTCTCCACTATCTTCTTTACTGGTGAGCCTGAGTCCATCCACCGAGTTAGTGGATCACCTGTTGGTGTTGCGCTGTTTCTTGTTCTGATCTTGTTCTTGCTTTATAATCGTTTGTCCATTTTCGGTGGTGGTGATGATTCCGCTGATTAAAAAGTGCTGCTTCTTCCATGGATCTGGTCGCTTTTCTCTGCTTTTAGTGGTATGGTTTCTTATGTATACAGTATAGGTGGAACGTAGACTTTCTTGTATGAATACAAGGTGGGCACGTAGATTTTCTTGTATGAACAGGGGGTCCGTGATGATTTTTATTCTTACGTTAATACCCTCGCAATGTTTGGTGATTTGTTTAGTTTGATGGGTATTGTGGTCATTGGCAATAGTCGGAAGTGGTAGCTGAATTGCATTATAGTGCAATGACAGAAGTACCCTCCCTTGATGTTACTGTTTGCTATATTCTCCCGTATGAAGTGAGGATTTTATGGTATTTTCAGTTGTTCATTATTCAATTAAACGAAACGTGATGGACGTGATTGTTCTTGTGTTTTAAAAATATATTTTAAAATATATTTTAGATTTTTTTATAATTATTTTTAACAAAATAAAAAATATTATTTTAATATATTTTTAAACAAAAAAATATTTTAAAAATTAATCATAACTATACTCTTAAACTCTATTTAGATTTTAAGAATAACTATACTCTTAATTAGTTTTTAAACTCTATTTAGATTTTAAGAATAACTATACTCTTAATTAGTTTTTAAACTTCTATTTACATTTTAAGAAAAGAAGTTTATATTAGGTAATTTTGAATAATTTTAATAAAATAAAGTTAAAATTATATAAAAAAATCTTATCAAAATTAAATATATTGGTTTCTTCCCTTTCCTTTCATCGTATTTAAATTTAAAATTCTAAGTAACAAAACTAATTATTAAAGCAATCCTCGATCCAAAACTTAGCTCGAGAAAGATTTCATTTCAAACCTGCGGACCTTTCAATCGAGTTTGATAACTATCGGAGAAGATCGTCTTCCATGCGGAGCAGGAACGAACACCCGGCTTGCCACCGGCGGTCAACAATTGGATATCTGATCTGACTAGAAAATGTAGCAGAAAGAAACCCAAAATATGTAAAGTTGAAGGCGTGGAGTAATGCTTAGAACGGCAGGCAGAGTTGGAGGATCAACAGAGCATCAAACCTGGAGAAAATCATGAAATAGATGATGGAGATAAAGAATGAGAAACCTGCTTTAAAGCAACCAAAAGAGGCCTTCTTGTGAAGCACTGCCTTCGGGTGGAATTTCAGTCATCCCTGATCGACGTTAAACGTCGAATGAGATGACCACCACGAACGTTGATCAATGTGGCCAATATTCCTCAACCCAAATATACTAGAGTTGGCCTAATGTTAGTCGTCCCTGATCAACGTTTGACCAATATGATGTCGGTGTTCAAAACCCTCATCACCGGCCAAAACTACCTAGAAAACTAAATGCCGGAGTGTTTTATTGTAGCTCAATTCATGGTAAAATATGTTTTGGGCTACAGTCAAATTATCTTTGCGTTTTGATCCAAACAAAATTAATTTTTTGGGTCCTTGTTGATGTCTTTTTATTTTTATTTTTTTATATAATAAAAATATTTGTTTATCACAAAAGCTACAAAATATAGGATAGACTTTACATAAGCTTCTTAACATTAAAATATGTATTTACCTTCAGAATAAATAAAAAATTATTGTGCTGGATAAGAGTGTTTCAAGTTTATTGAATTTTTATGTGCACTCCAATTATTTTTTTAACCTTAAAAGAGATAAAATATAAGTTTAGAATTTGAAAATATTTTTATATTTTTATATAACTATTTTATATAATCATCGAGGTTGTGGGGGATATTTTAATATTTTTTATTTTTATTTTTATTTTTTATTTTTTAATACCTGTTAAGCCCGTAGTGTTCGCACTATTCAAGTAATGTGTGAAACGTCATTTGGTAGATGTAACTGGCTTATAAATCTTTAAATAAAATTCATGATATCAATATATATATATATATATATATATATATATATATATATATATATATATATATAATTTGGGGTGTAAATATTTAGAAAAATATTTTAGATTAAAAAAACATATTAATACATGATTTTATGTGAGAACGACTCTGACTGTCGATCTCAACCTGTATATAATAATATAATTTAAAAAAAAAAAACTAATTTTAAGAAAAATTTACAGGGATGAAATTACTTAATAAATTAATTAAAATGTTGATGATTTTAAAAAATAAAACATTAAATAATTTAAATTTTAACATAAAAATTATTAATTATCTAGTTTTATACTATTAGGTACATCCTGAAAAAAGAAAAGAAGAAGAAGAAGAAACACGTCAGCTCCAATTTAAATGGGAGGCTGACTCTAAAGAACATTTTTGTTCTTCATTTTAAAGCCACCCGAAAGCAGCAAAAAAGAAGAACAAATGTTCTTCACCATCTCAAGCCTTCTCTCGTCCCTTTTATCCAAGCAAAACCATGGAAACTTAAATACTTTGGTTTAAAGAGTGAAACCATGATCTAAACATAAAATTTAGAATAAATATTGGAGAGAGAGGGTGTGCTAGTAGAGAGAAAGTGAAGAAATGGAAGGAAAATGGAGATTTGAGGTGGAGGTCTGGTTTTGGGTTTGAAATTTGGCATCAAAATGACAAGGAAGGTGTGCTTAATCCATTTAGCTCACTTCAATTTCAATTACGTAACTTTTACTAACAACTTTTAATTTTTCTTGTTAAGGTTCTTAATTCAATTTCAGGGAAATGCAAGAAAGTGATAAAATAGTGAAATAGACGTGAAATACCTCAAGGAAGTGTAAAAATTACAAAAATATCGATGAAGAAGATTTAGGAAAAAGGGAGGCCATAAGTGTCGGCCAAATGGGGAAAATTGAGGGGTTCTTAAGCGTGAAGTGTGTGTGTATACATGTATACCTACTAATGGGTGATCGACTCTAAACCTATCTAAAATGATTTTAAATGTAATTACATGTTGAAAAATCCATCCTTGAAATTGAAAATAGATTGCATAATCTTGAATGCATGTTATTATAAAGTGTTATATATATATTTGTGTCAGGAGTAAAAATACATGGATGATTGAAAACTTTAATGTAAATATGTAATTGAGTAAAGTGTATTATGAAGTATAAATGTGTGCTTTTAATTTTGGCTAAATAAAAAAGTAAAATAACAATAGGAAAAAAGTCAAATAATGATATCCAAAGTGTATGTATAATTACATGATTGAAATTACAAGCATGGGTATGATTTTTAAATGAAATTGTGATTAGTCTTTTAAAATACATTATTATTAAGGTTTTATATCATCATTTGTATTTTTAGTATCATTAAATTCCATAACATAAACATGTTTTTATAATAACAAGTTTGATAATATAGATAGCTTGAATTTATGATAAATGCTTATTTTATATGCAGACATATCTCACAATTCAAAAGATTGATTGATATGATTGACTATTGAAAGTGAAAAGACAAAGAAAAGGGTTAAGGTTAAAGAAGAGATATTGAATCAAACTGGAATACCATTAAGTCATTTGATTATATCTGGAGTTATAAATTAACATGACTAAAAGATTGATATCTTCTCCCAAGTGTAAGAGTGTCGAAGTAATAAATAACCCGACAAAACCAGGATCAAACCACACGAAGGTTAACTATAATAATGATGATGATGATGATGATGATGACTTAAAGAGGACTTTGAGTTGTCAGATTAATGTGAAGATCAAATAATAATAACAACAAATATCAAGGTTAAAAGATCCACTAATGGTATCAAAAATAAATATAATATAATTTTTTTTATTAATCAACTGGAAACCACAAAAAAAAAAAGTTACAATCAGATGATTTGTCATTAATAACTTATTATAAATTGTTAACATGATCATATTAATTATCTTATTTAAGTAACACTAAACTTTTAAATATTGTCAGAAATTCATGTGCTAATTTATGTTAACAACAAATCAAAATTCCTTACATTCAACATATATATAAGTGTGTAGAAATGGCAAGTTTCTCAAGTTATCATATAAGAATCATTTGTATTTTTGGTGGATCTAGTCCTAAGAAGGAAATAGAGTTTTTAAAATCAGCAAATTATTTTGGTCAGGTATTAGCTGAGAGAAAGATTCATTTAGTATATGGGAAAGGTAACCTTAGGTTAATGAGAAGTGTGTCAATAGTTGCATTTTTAGAAGGCAATCAAGTTTTGGGTGTCATTCCAAAAGTTTTAGCCAAAGTGGATATCATCAAAAAAATAGTTAGAGAGAAATTACAAGTCTTTATAATGTCTAAACGAATAACTACAATGTTTGAACATGTTAACGCCTTAATTGCCTTACCAAATGGTTCAGTCATATTAGGAAAGAGATTTTATATTTCTTTCCTGGGCCCAATTGAACATTCACTAGAAACCTATAGGTTTGTTAAATGTTAATGATTTTTATGATAATTTGTTGTCTTTTTTTTTTAATCATGCTATGGAACAAAATTTTCTAATATCTTCGACACAACAAATTATAATCTCTACTACTACTATTGAATAACTGAGTAATCAATTGTAATCTTTCATTCATGTAATTGATTTCTTAATGAGTCGAATATACTGGTCAAAAAGAGAAAGCCATAAAAAGTTTAAATTGAATTTAAGCCTTAGTTTGTAATGATGTATGTCTTTTGATTTTATTACGTAACATGTTTTTTTTTTTATTATTTTTTATATTTGTTTAAGTGTATTTCAGGTTTTTCAATATTTGTTGTTTTAGGTGATGTCTTCTTTACTTTAATTTTTCTACCTTGAAATATTAAGAACAATGTCTCATTTTGATTAGGGTGAGAGGGTAGTAGTCATAAGTAAAAAAAAACTTTTTATTGTTATTAAAACCATTTGTTATTATTAAGATGACGGAGTAGAAGAAATTATATTGACTCTTGAGACGCATCTTAGTAATCATTTTTCAATGGTTATTCATAACAAGATCTATCATATACTTTTTAAAATATTTAGGTTTACAAACTCTCGCATTGTTATCACTTGCTTCTGCCCATATACTCATTTAACAAGTATTCATAAATCGGTATTTCACACACACACTTCAACATATATTTATGGGTTGCACATTAGATTATTACATTATTTATATTCTTTTGTTAAAGGTAACAACTAAGGGAAAGAGATAGTATATAATTTATAAAAAAAATAAAAACATAGATAAATTTAGTTTCGTAGCCTCCCTAACCTAAACAATTAAGTTCGAAGAGGTGTCTTAACACCTAATACCCTAAAGTCAATTAATTTGGGAGCTATTGGCCCAAAACTTGTTACATGGGTTGAGAAAAAAAGTTTAAGGGAATCAAGTATTACACTATCTACATATTAGCATATGCAACCTAGGTTACTAAGCTCAAAAGGCCATCTCAACACTCAATGCCCTAAGATCAACTAGTTTGGGAGTTGACATGAATAGAAAATTAATTTCTTCTCCCATATGTAGGAGTATCAAAATAATAAATAACCCGACAAGACTAGAGTCGAATCATCTGGAGGTTAACTCTATAAATTACAAATAGTAACAACAACAACAACAACAATAATAAGTTAAAGAAAACTTTGAGATGTAAGATTAATATGAGGATTAAATAATGATAAAAATGAATGTCAAGGTTAGATGATCTACTAATGGTATTAAAAATAAATATAATACAAACTCTTTTTATTACTCAACTAGAAACCGCACACAAAGGAGGTTCCAATCAGATAATTTGTCATTGATAGTTCATTATAAATTAGTAACATGATCATATTAATTATCTTATTTAAGTAACACCAAACTTTTAAATATTGTTAGGAATTCATGATGTTAACTTATGTTAACAACAAATCAAGTTCCTTTCATAGCATAGGTGTAAGTTATACCAAAAGGTTGGCTATGAAAGTGCAAAGCATTTGTTGTACCAAGTATTATAGAACACAAATCTAGATTAATCATTTAACAAGTAAGGTAATAAGAATTAATAAGATAAAAATAATAATACATGTTAACAACAAGTTGTTAGGATATAAACATTGAAGTCTATATTGAGTTTATACTATACTTATCCTAATACTATTAGTGAAACCTTTTCACCTTGACATAATAAAATTAGCTAAACATAACGAAGAAGATAAACATAAATAAACAAGAGGAGAACATGATTGTATAAGTATAATAAAGGAAATGAAAGGAATAAATAAGAGATTAATGAAAGCAAAACTTAAGCATTACAAAAATATAAAGAAAAAGAGTAAGAACATATTCTTGATCTGAAAACCAAGATGCCTAAATGCATAGCAAATGCCTCCTTTTATAGGCTAAAATTTAAAAATATTGATTTGATGACTAATTGTTGAGTAAGTGGTCACCTCTTGACTTTGTGACAATCCTTATCTTTTTATTTGAATAAAACGTCATTGATAACATTAGAATTTGAACAAATAGTCTTCATGAAAGTTTTAGGAAATTATCTCAGTTTTTTTAAAAAAAAATTGGTGCATTTGAACTTCGAGAACTCGAGATATAGGCTGAAAACTAAACAGTGTCTAAGCTACAGGATAGATTCAAACTTCTCTTTTAATGTTAAGATTTGGACTTCCAAATGACATAATTGAGTCTTGGACTCTTCATGAATTTTAGGCCTATGTCTTAGCTTTTTAGTCATATAAATCAAACTAAAATCCAAGATTTACCGCTTCCGATATGGCCCAATGACGAAACAGTGTTTCAGTTTGGACTAAATCAATATTTTTTTTTAAGCTTAACCCTCTCTTTGTCTTTTCATTTTCAATAGTTAGTCATATCAATCAATCTTTTGAATTGTGAGATATGCTTGCATTTAAAATAAGCATTTACTATAAATTAAAGATATCTTATATTATTAGACATATTATTATAAAACATGTTTAAGTTAGGGAATTTAATGGTACTTTAAGTGCAATATGATGATATAAAGCCTTAATGAGAATGCACTTTTAAGTGTTAATCAGTAGTCACTAGCCTAAAACTCGTTACATGGGTTAAGGATGCGTTATGTTTCAAGTTATCAAATAAATAATAATAATAATAATAATAATAATAATCTCAACTCAAGGAAGTTAACCTTAAACATTATAACAAAATTTTGAATTCTTTCAAGAAAATCCCCATAGTTATGTTTTGATAAATTGAGAACAAAACGAAGGTTTATTAATATCTTAATTAATAAGTATGAAGCAAATATATAAATTTAATGAGAGCTTGTTTATTTGGATAAATTAACGGAAGTTAAATGATGAATACATTGCTTTTGGATCTTGCAAATTGTTTTTCTATTTTAACACTTTAATTACTAGAGACTAGTAATAAGATAGTTGGAGGGTGTGATTAGTAATTACAAGTGCATTGTTATTAAGGCTTTATATCATCATATTATACTTTTAATATCATTAAATTCCCTAACTTAAGCATATTTTTATAATAACAAGTTTAATAATATAGATAACTTTAATTTATGGTAAATGCTTATTTTAAACACAAGCATATCTCATAATTCAAAAGACTGATTGATGTGATTGGCTATTAAAAGTGAAAAGATAAAGAAAGGACTAAGGTTAGAGAAGAGATATTGGATCAAACTGGAATATCATTCAGTCATTTGATCATATCTAGAGTTGTGGACCTTGGATGTATATTTGGTTTATTATTGTGAAAAGTTAAGACATAAGCCTACAACTTTCTTGAAGAGTGAAAGACCCAAATCTGTCATTTTTAAATTCAAAGCTTGGCCACAAAAAAATAGTTAGAATTTGTTCTACAATCTAGCCCAAATACTGCTTAATATTTTAGCCATAGTTGGAGTTATAGAAGGCAAAATGATGTCAAATTTGCTAGGTGGAACAATAAGATAATTGCAAACAATTTTCATACAGATCATCTGTTTAAATTCTGATGTTAACAATGACATTTCATCCAGACAAGATCTTAAGGGTTATCCACCACGTCCACTAGAAGCACTACTAAGTATTTTAGCCATATCTCGAGCTTTAGTGATCCAAATGCTCAAAAATATTGTGGGTGGAAAGAGAAGATGGTTTCCAACAACTTTCATGAAGAACACTTTGTCATATTCTGATTGTGTCAATGTCATTTCATCCAGCCAAAATGTTTGAGTGCTACTGTCAACCAAATTCACAAATCAATAGTTGACCATTACATCAATAATCAATTACTAAATAAATAGTTTTGAATTTTAACCTATTAAAGGAAGCATTTGCCATTAATTTAGGCATCTTGGTTTTTATATCAAGATTATTTTCTTGCTTTATCTCTTTGTAATGTTCAAGTTTTATTTCATGTTTTATTTTCATTAATCTCTTGTTTATGCTTTTTATTTCCTTTACTACTCTTAGTTAATCATTTTCTTTATTACTCTTAGTTAACTTATATCATAATTATATTCTTATTTTATTTATTTATGTTCTTCTTTTTCATTATATCTTGCTAAGTTAATTATATCAAGGTGAAAATGTTTCACTAATGGTGTTAGAATATATATAATATAAATTCAACATGGACTTTAATGTTTATATCCAAAAAAATTTGTTATTAATATGTCTTATCTTTTTATCTTATCAATTCTTAATACCTTGCTTGTTAAATGATTAATCTAGATTTATGTTGTATAACACTTTGTACATCAAATACTTGATCCTTTATAATCTTCGACCAACATCGTTGTTATAAGAAAAACTTGATTTGTTGTTAACATAAGTTAGCATCATGAATTCCTGACAATATGTAAAAGTATAATGTTGCTAAAATAAGATAATTAATATGATAATGTTAAAAATTTATAATGAACTATTTGGATAACTCATTCGATTAGAACTTTTTTTATGTGTGGTTTTCAATTGAGTAATAAAAAGAGTTTCTACTATATTTATTTCTAATACTATTAGTGGAACCTCTAACCTTGACATCTGTTTTTATTATTGTGTAATCCTCATATAAATCTCACATCTTAAAGATCTTTTCAACTCTTTGTTCAAATATATATATATATATATATATATATATATATATATATTATTGTATAAATTATAGATAACAATAATACAACAACAATAATAATAATAATTAATAATAGTAATAATAATACTAATAGTAGTAGTAACAATAATAATAATAAAGAAGAAGAAGTTGATGAGAACTTTGAGATGAAAGATTGATGTAATGATTAAATAATGATAACAACAAATGTTAAAGTTAGAGGATCCACTAATAGTATGTCAAATAAGTATAGTATAAACTCTTATTATTCAATTGAAAACCACACACAAAGGAGGTTCCAATCAGATTATAAATTGTTAACATGATTACATTAGTTATCTCATTCGATTAAAACTAATATTTATAAATCTCATTAGACATTCATGATTATAACTTATATTAACAACAAATTAAGTTCTTTTCATAGTTCAAGTGTCGGTTATACCATACAATATGGGGTATGAAAGTGTCTAGCATTTGATATATCAAGTGTGATTAGTACTTAAAAGTGTATTTTTATCATGGTTTTATATCATCATTTTGCACTTGAAGTATCAATAACTCCTTAACTAAAATATGTTTTATAATAATGTATCTAATAATATAAGATACCTATAATTTGTGGTAAATGTCTATTTTTAATGCAGGCCTATCACATAAATGAAAGGATTGATTGATGACTTGAAGAACTTAAATTGCAAGAATAAAGAGATGGTCAAACTTAGAGAAGAGATGTCGGTGCAATCCAAACCGGAACACTGTTCGGTAATTGGGTCATATCTGGAGCTACAGATCTCAGATTTAGGTCCAATTTATATGGATGGAAAGGTAAGACATAGGCCTACAACTTTCATATGGAGCCCAAGATCTAAAAAGGCCATTATCAAGTCCAAATTGTAGCAACAACAAAGAAGCCCGAATCTGTCTTCCAGCCCGAGCACTGTTCGGTATTTTGGCCATATCTGGAGTTCTAGAAGTCCAAATAAGCTGAATTTTTTACACAAGAAAGCTGAGATAATTGCCTACAACTTTCATGTACAGCTAGCTCCAATTTTGACGTTATCAATGACGTTTTGGGCAGACAAGAGAAGATAAGGATTTTCACCAAGTCAAAAGTTGGCCACCCACTTATCAATTAGTCATCAAATCAATAGTTTCCAATTTTGGCCTATAAAAGGAGGCATTTGCCATGCATTTAGGCATCTTGGTTTCCAGATCAAGATCATGCTCTTCCTTTCTCTCTTTGTATTTTTTGTAATGTTTATGCTTTGCTTTCATTAATAGTAAGTTTATGCCTTTCATTTCCTTTCCTTTACTTAGTTAACTTTTATGTTCTTATTTTGTTTATCTATTTTTCTTTCTTTCATTATGTCTAGCTAAGTTAATTATGTCAAGGTGAAAAGGTTACACTAATGGTGTAAGAATAAGTATAATGTAAACTCAATATGGACTTTAATGTTTGATACTAACATGTTTTATATTTGTTATCTTGTTCACTCTTTAATACTTTACTTGTTAAATGACTAATCTTGATTTATGTTGTATAACACTTGGTACAACAAATGCTTGGCACTTTCATAGCCCATAATGTATGGTATAACCGACACCTGAGCTATGAAAGGAACTTGATTTGTTCTTAACATAAGTTATAATTATGAATGCTTGACGAGATTTACAAGTATTAGCATTAATTGAATAAGATGACTAATGTAATCATGTTAACAATATATAATCTGATTGGAACCTCCTTTGTGTGTGGTTTCCAATTCAATAATAAGAGTTTATACTATACTTGTTTCATATACCATTAGTGGAACCTCTAACCTTGACATTTGTTATTATTATTGTTTAAACCTTACATTAATTTTCCATCTCCAAGTTCTCATCATCATCTTCTTCTTCTCTTTCTTTATTATTATTATTATTATTATTATTATTATTATTATTATTATTAGTACTACTACCACTATTATTATTATTATTATTATTATTATTATTATTATTATTATTATTATTCTTGTTGTTGTTGTTGTTGTTGTTGTTGTTGTTGTTGTTGTTTTATAATTGTTGTTTATAATTTGTACAATTAACCTCCCTGTGGTTCGACCCCGGTCTTGTCGGGTTATTTATTACTTCGACACTCCTGCACTTGGGAGAAGACATCAACCTTTTAGTCGTGTCAAGTTTTTGGCGCCGTTGCCGGGGAGGTAAGTTCTTGTATAAATTACAGTATTTATTTTATTTTCTCTTTTCACTTTTCTTGTATATAACTTTGTTTCTTTTCTTTTGTTTCTTTTTATTTTGTTTTCTTCCTCCTTCTTTTGCTTTTTTATTTTATTTTATTCCTACACGTGCATGAGAGTGTGGTCACGTACATCAAGTGGTAGACTTTGTAGGATATCCTCATCATTTTCAGAAAATATGGCCGAAGAAGATAATCAATCACTTCAAAATGAGAATAATGAGAATAACCGTGCTAGAACACTTAGAGACCACATGAATCCCGCAAGAACAAGTGCATCATCATGCATAGTTTTTCCTCCTGATGCATCTCATTTTAATTTTAAACCAGGTATTATTCAACTTTTACCTTCTTTTCATGGTTTAGAATTGGAAAATCCAAACTTGCATTTAAGGGAATTTGAGGAGGTCTGCAACACATATAATAATTTAAATTGTAGCATGAACACCATCAGATTAAAGCTTTTTCCTTTTTCATTAAAAGATAAAGCTAAAACATGGCTACAAAATTTGAGACCAGGATCCATTCGTGCTTGGGATGAAATGCAACAACAGTTTTTAAAGAAGTTTTTCCCATCTCATAGAACAAACTTTTTCAAAAGACAAATCACCACTTTCACTCAAAAACCAGGAGAAACATTTTACAAATGTTGGGATAGGTATCGAGACTTGCTTAGTACTTGCCCTCATCATGGTTTTGAAACATGGAGATTGGTTTCACATTTCTATGAAGGGTTAACACCTAAAGATAGGCAAATGGTTGAATTGATGTGCAATGGAACTTTTGAAGATAAAGACCCTGATGAAGCAATGGAGTACTTAGACTTGTTAGCTGAAAATTCTCAAAATTGGGACACTGCGGGTACATATGAGGCACCGAGTAAAACTCAACCTCATACATCTAGTGGAGGTATGTACAACTTTAGGGAAGATCATGACCTTCAAGCCAAGTTTGCATCTTTAGCTAGAAAAGTCGAGGCACTAGAATTAAAAAAGAGTGGTCAATCAAAATCTGTTGAAAACATTGTGTGTCAAATCTGTGAAACAAATGAACACTCAACCAACGATTGTCCAACCTTGCCTTCTTTTAAGGAATGTCTCCATGAACAAGCCCATGCTTTAAACAGTTTCCAAAGGGCCAACCACAACCCATACTCCCAAACATACAACCCTGGTTGGAGAAATCACCCAAATTTCAATTGGAAGAGTGAGAACAACAATGCACAAACTTCACAACCACCATTTCAAGCACACCATAATTTTCAAAATTCTCATGGATATGCACCTTCTTATGCTCCACCGCTTAGAAGAAATCTTGAGGAAACATTGCATGCATTCATTGAAAAGCAAGAGACAATCAATACTCAACTTGCTCAAAACATGACAGATTTTAAAGATACTCTTGCTAAATTAACATCTGCTCTTAGTTTCCAAGAGAAAGGTAAGTTTCCATCTCAACCACAACAAAATCTCAAAGGGCAATACAATGCAAATGCAAGTAGTTCCGGAAGCCAACACATGGATCAAGTCAAATCAGTCACTACTCTGCGCAGTGGTAAGGTTATTGAAAAACCCTCTCTTGAACCTTATGAGAAAAATGATGAGTCAATCTCTAAGGGTAAGGAAGGGGTTGAATCTGAAAATTGCAAAGAAATGACTGATTCTTCGCCAGCACTTCCATTTTCTCATGCCATGACCAATCAGGAAGAAATCGAGGATGAAAAAGGCATCGAAAAGGTTGATGCGAATCTTTTATCAAAAGTGACAACAGATTCGACACTTGACATCACACCAATCGATGATTACTTTCCTGATGAATCTCTACTTTCTCTTAATTCAATGCCTTGGTTTGCTAAAAATATCAATTTTCTTGTTTCAGGATTTTTGCCAACTCATTGGAGTATTGAAGACAAAAGAAAATTTTTGAGCAACGAGCAAAATTTTTATTGGGATGACCCTTACTTATTCAATTATTGTCCTGATCAAATATTTCAAAAATGCATTCTCGACAATGAGGTAAGTAATTTCATTAAATTTTGTTACTCTAAGGCATGTGGGGATCATTTCTCATCAAAAAAGAGGATTGTAGAAATCTTACAAAGTGAATTTTACTGGCCCATCATATTCAAGGAGTCAGATGCATTCCGCAAAAACTGTGAAAATTGTCAAAAGGTGGGATTTATTTCAAAACACAGAGAGTCTTTAGATAATCTTCTATTGACTCTTAAGTCTCATCATAGTCGAGATAAGCATCGTGTAATTCATGACTTATGAACTCATTTTCATAAAAAACATACTTGACTTAGTCTTGGGAATCTGACTAAAAAAGACCATGTTTGCCAGTTTTTAAGAAAACTGGATGGGAAGCCTATCCCCGACCCATTGAGGGCGTTTAAGCTGTTCTTGGACGTAAAACCAAGGGAAGATGTGAGCCACATTCACAACTGCGATTTGAATTTTTTTTGTTTGTAAAAACTTATGTCTTTTGGTTTTATTATTGTGTTTTGTTATTTCTTATTTTTGTTTTAGTGTGTTTCAGGTTTTGTCAGTGTTCGTTATTTCAGGTGATATCTTTTATACTCTATCTTTCTACCTAAGAACATTGAGGACAATGTCTCGTTTTGGTTGGGGGGAGAGGGTAGTAGTTGATAAAAAAAAAATTGTTTTTCATTTCATAAAGCATGTGCATAATTGTTGTTACTAGGATGGCAGAGTAAAGGAGTTCTTTTGTTAAAGTGACTCTTGAGACGCATCTTAGTAACCATTCTTAACAAGGTCTATTATAATACTTCCTAAAATATTCAGGTTTACAAACTCTCGTATTGTTACCGCTTAATTCTGCTCATATACTTATTTAACATGTATTCTTAAACCTTAATTTACACACACACACTTTAACATATGATTGTGGGTTGCATATTGGATTATTACATTATTTATGTTCTTTTGTTAAAGGTAACAACTAAGGGAAAGGGATTGTATGTAATTAAAAGAAAAAGAAAAACATGACAAAAAAAGAAAAAAAAATGATGATAATAAAAATGTAGATAAGTTTGGTTTCGTAGCCTCCCTAACCTAAGTAATTAAGCCCGAAGGGGTGTTTTAACACCTAATACCCTAAAGTCAACTGACTTGGGAGCTATTGGCCCAACGCTTGTTACATGGGTTGAGGAGAAAAGCTTAAGGGAATCAAACATTGCACTATCTACATATCAGTATCTGCGACCCGAGTTACTAAACTCGTAGGGGTGTCTTAACACCTAATGCCCTAAGACCAACTAGTCTGGGAGTCATTAGCTGAAAGCTCGTTACATGGGTTAGAGATGCATGATGTTTTTAAATTATATGTATATATATTTAAAAAAAAGAAAAAAAAAGACAAAAATAATAATCCTAGTCCAAGAAAGTTAACCTTAAACATTGGAACAAAAATTTTGTTTTCTTCCAAGAAAAGCCCCATAATTATGTGTTGATACATTGAGCACAAAAAAAAGGTTTATTAATATCTTGTTAAGAGGTATTGAGCAGATATATAAATTTAATGAGAGTTTGTTTATCTGGATAGATTAATGGAAGTTAAATGATGAATACCTTGCTTTGTGAAATTTGCAAATTGTTTTAACGCTTTGATTACTAGGGACTAGTAATAAGCTGGTTGGGGGGTGTGATTAGTACTTAAAAGTGTATTTTTATCATGGTTTTATATCATCATTTTGCACTTGAAGTATCAATAACTCCTTAACTAAAATATGTTTTATAATAATGTATCTAATAATATAAGATACCTATAATTTGTGGTAAATGTCTATTTTTAATGCAGGCCTATCACATAAATGAAAGGATTGATTGATGACTTGAAGAACTTAAATTGCAAGGATAAAGAGATGGTCAAACTTAGAGAAGAGATGTCGGTGCAATCCAAACCGGAACACTATTCGGTAATTGGGTCATATATGGAGCTACAGATCTCAGATTTAGGTCCAATTTATATGGATGGAAAGGTAAGACATAGGCCTACAACTTTCATATGGAGCCCAAGATCTAAAAAGGTCATTATCAAGTCCAAATTGTAGCAACAACAAAGAAGCCCGAATCTGTCTTCCAGCCCGAGCACTGTTCGGTATTTTGGCCATATCTGGAGTTCTAGAAGTCCAAATAAGCTGAATTTTTTACACAAGAAAGCTGAGATAATTGCCTACAACTTTCATGTACAGCTAGCTCCAATTTTGACGTTATCAATGACGTTTTGGGCAGACAAGAGAAGATAAGGATTTTCACCAAGTCAAAAGTTGGCCACCCACTTATCAATTAGTCATCAAATCAATAGTTTCCAATTTTGGCCTATAAAAGGAGGCATTTGCCATGCATTTAGGCATCTTGGTTTCCAGATCAAGATCATGCTCTTCCTTTCTCTCTTTGTATTTTTTGTAATGTTTATGCTTTGCTTTCATTAATAGTAAGTTTATGCCTTTCATTTCCTTTCCTTTACTTAGTTAACTTTTATGTTCTTATTTTGTTTATCTATTTTTCTTTCTTTCATTATGTCTAGCTAAGTTAATTATGTCAAGGTGAAAAGGTTACACTAATGGTGTAAGAATAAGTATAATGTAAACTCAATATGGACTTTAATGTTTGATACTAACATGTTTTATATTTGTTATCTTATTCACTCTTTAATACTTTGCTTGTTAAATGACTAATCTTGATTTATGTTGTATAACACTTGGTACAACAAATGCTTGGCACTTTCATAGCCCATAATGTATGGTATAACCGACACCTGAGCTATGAAAGGAACTTGATTTGTTGTTAACATAAGTTATAATCATGAATGCTTGATGAGATTTACAAGTATTAGCATTAATTGAATAAGATGACTAATGTAATCATGTTAACAATATATAATCTGATTGGAACCTCCTTTGTGTGTGGTTTCCAATTCAATAATAAGAGTTTATACTATACTTGTTTCATATACCATTAGTGGAACCTCTAACCTTGACATTTGTTATTATTATTGTTTAAACCTTACATTAATTTTCCATCTCCAAGTTCTCATCATCATCTTCTTCTTCTCTTTCTTTATTATTATTATTATTATTATTATTATTATTATTATTAGTACTACTACCACTATTATTATTATTATTATTATTATTATTATTATTATTATTATTATTATTATTATTATTCTTGTTGTTGTTGTTGTTGTTGTTATTGTTGTTTTATAATTGTTGTTTATAATTTGTACAATTAACCTCCCTGTGGTTCGACCCCGGTCTTGCCGGGTTATTTATTACTTCGACACTCCTACACTTGGGAGAAGACATCAACCTTTTAGTCGTGTCAAAGTGTTATATAACATAAATCTAGATTAGTCATTTAACAAGCAAAGTATTAAAGAGTGAACAAGATAACAAATAAAAAACATGTTAGTATCAAACATTAAAGTCTATATTAAGTTTACACTATACTTATTCTTACACCATTAGTCTAACCTTTTCACCTTTACATAATAAACTTAGCTAAATATAATGAAAGAAAAATAAATAAATAAATAAAATAAGAACATAAATAAGATAAAAGTTAACTAAGTAAAGGAAAAGAAATGAAAGGGATAAATTTCATATTAATGAAAATAAAACCTAAACATTACAAAAATACAAAGAGAGAAAGTAAAAGCATGATCTTGATCTAGAGACCAAGATATCTAAATGCATGGCAAATGCCTCCTTTTATAGGCTAAAAATTGGGCACTATTGATTTGATGACTAATTAATAAGTGGGTGGCTAATTCTTGACTTGGTGACAATCATTATCTTCTCTTTTATGCCCAAAACATCATTGATAACGTCAAAATTAGAACCACTTAAAAACATGAAAGTTGTAGGAAATTATCTCAGATTTTTAGGGTAAACATTTGAGGTCATTTGGACTTCTATAACTTTAGATATAGGCCAAACACTGAATAGTGATCAAGTTGGAGGATAGATTTAGACTTTTTTGTTGTTGCTACAATTTGAACTTGAAAATAGCCTTTTTAAATCTTGAGCTCCAATAAAAGTTGTAGGCCTATGTCTTACCTTTCTATCCATATAAAGTAGACCTAAATCTGAGATCTGCAGCTCCAGATATGACCCAATTACCAAACAATGTTTCGGTTTGAACTGCACCGGTATCTCTTTTCTAAATTTGGTCATCTCTTTGTCCTTTCAATTTCAGTTCTTAAATTCATCAATCAATCCTTTCATTTATGTGATAAACCTGCATTTAAAATGAACATTTACCATAAATTAAAGGTATTTTCTATTATTAGATATGTTATTATAAAACATGCTTTAGTTAAGGAGTTATTGATACTTCAAGTGTAAACTGATTAGTACTTAAAAGTGCATTTTTGTCATGATTTTATATCATCATTTTGCACTTGAAGTATCAATAACTTCTTAACTAAAATATGTTTTATAATAATGTATCTAATAATATAAGATACCTATAATTTGTGGTAAATGTCTATTTTTAATGCAGGCCTATCACATAAATGAAAGGATTGATTGATGACTTGAAGAACTTAAATTGCAAGGATAAAGAGATGGTCAAACTTAGAGAAGAGATGTCGGTGCAATCCAAATCGGAACACTGTTCGGTAATTAGGTCATATCTGGAGCTACAGATCTCAAATTTAGGTCCAATTTATATGGATGGAAAGGTAAGACATAGGCCTACAACTTTCATATGGAGCCCAAGATCTAAAAAGGCCATTATCAAGTCCAAATTGTAGCAACAACAAAGAAGCCCGAATCTGTCTTCCAGCCCGAGCACTGTTCGGTATTTTGGCCATATCTAGAGTTCTAGAAGTCCAAATGAGCTGAATGTTTTACACAAGAAAGCTGAGACAATTGCCTACAACTTTCATGTTTACAACTGGCTCCAATTTTGACGTTATCAATGACATTTTGGGCAGACAAGAGAAGATAAGGATTGTCACCAAGTCAAAGTTGGCCACCCACTTATCAATTAGTCATCAAATCAATAGTTCCCAATTTTGGCCTATAAAAGGAGGCATTTACCATACATTTAGGCATCTTGGTTTTCAGATCAAGATCATGCTCTTCCTTTCTCTCTTTGTATTTTTTGTAATGTTTATGCTTTGCTTTCATTAATATTAAGTTTATGCCTTTCATTTCCTTTCCTTTACTTAGTTAACTTTTATGTTCTTATTTTGTTTATCTATTTTGCTTTCTTTCATTATGTCTAGCTAAGTTAGTTATGTCAAGGTGAAAAGGTTACACTAATGGTGTAAGAATAAGTATAATGTAAACTTAATATGGACTTTAATGTTTGATACTAACATGTTTTATATTTGTTATCTTGTTCACTCTTTAATACTTTGCTTGTTAAATGACTAATCTTGATTTATGTTGTATAACACTTGGTACAACAAATGCTTGGCACTTTCATAGCCCATAATGTATGGTATAACCGACACCTGAGCTATGAACGGAACTTGATTTGTTGTTAACATAAGTTATAATCATGAATGCTTGACAAGATTTACAAGTATTAGCATTAATTGAATAAGATGACTAATGTAATCATGTTAACAATATATAATCTGATTGGAACCTCCTTTGTATGTGGTTTCCAATTCAATAATAAGAGTTTATACTATACTTGTTTCATATACTATTAGTGGAACCTCTAACCTTGACATTTGTTATTATTATTGCTTAATCCTTACATTAATATTTGATCTCCAAGTTCTCATCATCATCATCTTCTTCTTCTTCTCTTTCTTTATTATTATTATTATTATTATTATTATTATTATTATTATTATTATTAGTACTACTACTACTACTACTACTACTACTACTACTACTATTATTATTATTATTATTATTATTATTATTATTATTATTATTACTGTTGTTGTTGTTGTTATTGTTGTTTTATAATTGTTGTTTATAATTTGTACAATTAACCTCCCTGTGGTTCGACCCCGGTCTTGCCGGGTTATTTATTACTTCGACACTCCTGCACTTGGGAGAAGACATCAATCTTTTAGTCGTGTCATAAACTGATGATGTAAAACCTTGATAAAAATACACTTTTAAGTACTAAGCATATAATATTGGAAATTAATATAAGATCAATGTTCTTAAAGAAAGATTTATGAAATTGGTTTTAATCATATAGTTTTTAAATGTTCGTAACTAGGATGATGTAAATGTTTATTATAATTTAATTTTAAATTTTTTGTGTCACAGGTAAATTTCTTTAAGGACATCAATTTTTTAAGGTCACCAAGTTATCTAGTTTGATGCAGAAAGAATATATGTATTTTAAGAGAAAGATAAACTTGTAAATATTTTATGTAAATATGATTTCAGCAAGAGTTGTAATAAACTATGTTCATTAATGAAATTGTTGAAAGGTTGTTGGGACTTTTCTTATATATATTGAAAAAATGACTAGTATTTTTACACACTTGATCAATGAAAATAAATATAAACACACTAGAATGTGCAAGTTGCTACTTCGTCTCTCTAGATGCGTAATGGTGTCCTATAATAACCTGGCTCAACCTGTTGTATGTTGTCTGCTTTGGGCCTTCCTCTCTCATGGTTTTGTTCCTAGTAATGCGAGCCCATCACTAGGCTTGACGCCTCACAACGTATACAATAAGTCAGCGACCAACACTACTAATAAGGCCAACAACCAACTCTTCACTTGTTGATTTGGGATCTTACATGATCTCTTCTATTTAGAGTAGTGACTAGTGACTAACGGTTATTGAATCGACTTTGATATCAAATGTAACAACCCTGCCCAACCTGCTATATATTATCTGTTTTAGGCCTTCCGCCATCACGGTTTTGTTCATGACGACGCGAGCCTATCACTAAACATAACATCCCAAAACACATACAACATGTCAACAACCAGCACTATTAGAGTGTGTTTGATATTGCGGTAGTTGTTGTAGTTGTGGTTTGAAAAAAGTTGTTTTATAAAAAGTACTTTTTGTTGAGGTTAGTTTGAAAAAATAGATGTTTGGTTAAAACTGTGGTTGAAATTAAGATTAACGAAAAAATAGTTTAATGTGTTTAGTTAAGAGTGCTTTTGAAATTGAGGTTATAAAATAATTTTAAAAAATATATATTAATATTAATGGCTTTTAATTTAAATATTGTTATTATATCATGAAATAAATCATACTTTATATATAAAAAAAATTATTGTTCCATTAAACTATCTACAATTTCATTACGTATAAAATTTATCCGACAAGAACTATAAAATTAGGTAAAATATTATCAGAAATAAAATTGAGATTACAATACAAGTAAATTTAATTCACTTTGAACTTATTTTTTAAAAAAATATTATTCATATTTACATGAACAATACAAGTGAAATCAATTAACTACATTTATTTTGCAAAAAAAAAAAAATTATTCAATGAACAGTAGAGCATGATTCTTCTATAAAACGCGCAAGAACAGCTCCAGCTTGCTTTCTTTTTTCTTGCGTTTTAAACGCAATAAATCATGGGACCCATATACAGTAACAATCGTTTGTTACTTAACCAAACAACTTATAAAATTTGGCTGCAGGAAACGTGGACGTCACCATGTAGCCAAACAGATTCTTAATAAGGCCAACAACCAACTCCTTACCCGTCGATATAGGATCTTACATGACCTCTTTTATTTAGAGTGGCGCATGGCGACTACCAGTAGTTGGATTGTCACTGATGATTGTTCGATTTTTCCCCTTTCTTTTCTCTCTCTTGACAGGTAATGTACACCATTGTTCTCTTTGTTTTTTACTTTTCAGTTCCAGTCCTCATTCTATTAATTTCTTATTTCGGTCATTTCCTATTTATGAAATTTTTTATTCTTTTCAATTTAGTTTTTCAATTGTAATTTCTTATATGTTTGGTTTTTCATTTTAATCCTTATTTTTTAAAATTTTTAATTTTATCCTCGACACTTTTGTTGATGTTTTTTTCCTTTCAATTTCATCCTTAAATAATAAAAAAAATTGTTTTTTTTTTTTAATTTGCCCCTTATTCTTTTAATTTTTTTCCTTTTATTAAAGCTATTTTTCAATTTCATTAAACCCTCCAATTAAATTTTTTTATCCCTCTAATTAATGTGTTTTTCTCACCCTTTTTTTTTCTTCTATCCTTTTATATAATTTTTTTCATCTTTTTTCATCTTTTGATATTTAATTTATTAGAAATTCAGCTTCGTATGATCTTATTATTCTATTTTTTTTTAATATTATATTTGTGATTATTTTCAAGTTTTTTATTTAAATTTATCCCGGTGTCGTAACTTAGACCATGATTGTTGCTTGCTTTTTTTAAATAGAAGTTTTTTTTTAGCTATTCTGTTTCTATTTTATTTTTTAATGTATTATTCTAATTAATCTATATCTTTTATATACAAAATGAAGCCTTGCATAATATTTTTTATAAATTTTATTTATATAGTTTTATTTGTATTTATTTTTTAAATCATGGGTTTTTAAGATGAAGATTTATATTTTATTTATTTAAATAAATAAATTTAATAAACACAGTCTTATACATATTTTATTTTATGTTATAAAATATCTTGATTTTACTTAGCTTTTTCATTTTTATTATGAATTTTTTTAATGTAAAATATACATTAAAATAACCTATATACCTGATATTGTTTTTAAAAAAAATTTATAATTATCGGCTGATGACAAGTTAAATGACAGTTACCTCTATATGCAGAAACAGCAACATCATGTTTTTGATGACCACATTATCGCTTGTCTTCAAGCCATCGCCTCTTGTCCGGCTTATTCTTTACTTTCATGTAAAAGCTCTCCCTCATGCATGCTCCCTACTCAATCGAAAACCCTGTTAACAGAAGTGCTATGATGCTATCACGAGTTCACGACCACATAACGAAGCCCAGTAAAATGACCAAGAGTTATTGTGTAGCAAGCCCTGTGATCTAGATTCTAGACTCCTCACTCATCAATTATAGTAGTTGTTTAGACTCTCAGGAATAATTAGATCTGTCTGTCTGTCTGTCTGTCTATATATATTAGATAAATTCGCAGCACGGTAGGAAAGCTGGGAGATTAATCCGAGAGAGACTAGGAGGCTTTGTCAGTGTTATAAAAGTACTGACTTGTTGATCCAAGAGAGACGCGGAGGTTATATCAGATCAGTTTTATTTATTGGTTTACAGTTAAGAAGGTGACTCCATTAAAAAAAATGACGTGTCAGATGTAGAGTCGGCGTGGTCTAGGGGAGTGGAGGGATCATAGTTCTTAAACCCGGCTTGAGAGTAGAAAGTCTCGAGTTACGGGTGAGGCAGGCCTCTACTTAGGGAACTAAATGGTGGTGTTGCTGTTCCTCTGTTAACTTCTCCGTGGACAGACCTGACTCCAGCTTCAGCAACTGCATTTGCTACCGCTGACTCTGTTCCACTTGAAGGCTTAGAAGCCCCAGGTGAAAGAAAGCTGTTGTGGTTTGGCATGGTGTCGACAAGCTCCGCAGCAGTTGACTTTTCCTTGGATGTTTCATATTTTTTTCATGTCCTAAATTAGTCTTTCTGAAGTTTTATGGGGTGTGGTTTTATGGAGTACTGAAGTGAGGGGAAGAAACAACGATGCTGCTCCAAAGGTGTTGCTTTATTAGCTCTATTATTTGTTCAAGAATCATGCAACACAACTCCAATATAGTGAATTCCTTCTAAACTAGATGTTAAGATTCCTGTAATTGCCAGCGATAACCATCATTTTACAAGAATGCGGCAGGAAAGTACCATAGGTTTTCGTATTTATTAGAAATCCAGCATGGCGACTAATGTATATGCCAAGAACGACACTGACAGGAGAGAATGGAAAAGAAGATTCCCCTATACAGCATCCTGCATATGCTAGTATAGATACCTCTGTTGAATGCATGTTGAACTCTTCGATTCATCTGAGCAAGTTATGACCTAACTCTGCTGCAGGTTCGGGGGGCAGCTCAACAGAAACATTTGATATTGTATGCAGGAGAGAAACACGAGCCCCAGCCCATGCAATAGAATTGGATTCAATGTCATCTACATCTTCATGCACAAATTCTTTAGGATATGGATATGGACTCTTAAACTCAACTGCTGCTCTGTACTTGTCACGGATCTGCCAATAATAATGGAGGAACTCCCAGTTGACAGTTTTTGATAGGTATGCTGACACCTCTGATAGAAGAAACCAAGCACCAGGTGAGGCTGTCCAGTTCTCTATCGGCACGGACTTGCTCAACCAATGAGACTCCGATGTCTTGATGATATTTTGTAATGCCGTAGCAATTTTAGGCTTCAGTCGTTTCTCATTACCCAAACTTGTACAGATTTTCTTCACCCAAGGTGTAACCTCTCCATTGCAGATCTCTTTCAAAAGCACCAGGACTCCTCGAAACAGCGACTCAATCTCCCTCTCTATACCTTTCACTTTAACAGTAGAATTAGAGCAAGTGGGCTGGTTGTGTATTGTACTCTCAGATACTGCACTGGAAATGCGATCCAAAACCAGTTCCAAGAACAATTCTCGCATTCTTCTTGGATACTAGTTTCGTTATCTGTTATTAAACGTGGCACAGAATGCAGCCGCTCAATATTCACACTTTCATCTGAAAATGTTCTGAAAGCCTACAATATCAATGAAGAACATAGGATAAGAAAGAGAAAATGCACAAAAGAGCATATGCAACATTTTACAAGGGAAAAAAAAAAAGGAAACAAACAAACTGATCAAGAGGAGACACACCAAATTAGATAGGCGCGATAGGGTATCGTATTTTACATGGCAACAATTTACAAACAATAGTTAAACGAGGAAACATTACAAGCACAAGAGTAGACTGACCTCAGACAGAGCTGAAATTGTGGCTTTGCGTAAGCTCACAAGCGGATCAGCCCTCCTAACATTCGCCTTCTCACTCGTAAACCTTTTCCCCAAAATATCATTTAACCCACCTTCCACCTCGACTCCTCCCAGCCCCATTACTTCCTTCAAAATATCATCACTCGACCAAAACCCCACTAACTGGGCCAAAGTAGACAGTGCACGAGCTCGAATCCGAGCAACGCTGAATCAATGCCTCCACGCATTTAAAACCGCAGGAATTCCTCACTTCACAATCCAAATCCACCTCAACTAACGGATCTTTTAACAGCATAATTAAATTCAAGATCAAATCCACTCCCAAGAGTCTAAGATTGGCCTTCCCTTGTGTCATTTTCACCGCATACTCAACAAACCCTACCTGATCCTCCAACTCCATTAGTTTAGCAATCTCCATTATCGCCTCAACTGCGAACCCTCTAGGTTCCGCCCTTCTCTGGCGCCATTTGAGCCAAATACCGTGGCAAATTCACCACCGCCTTCTTAAACCCGTCACTTCTTTACTCCACACCCACCATCAAAATCTTCACAAACCCCAACGCAAAGCTCCTCGCTTGCGATTTCCCCAACAAAATCAACACCGCTAACGCCTTCAAAACCTCCACCACTGCTTCCCTTCCTCTCCATGTTCTGATAAAGACGTGACATAAAACCCTCGAACCCAAACCAACCAGTCTCTCAAACCCTCCTTCCATTTCCCTGCTAATCACTAAAACCGGAACTCCCACTGCAGTATGAACCAAAGACTTCAAGCTATCAGGAAACCTGTTCAAGTGAATCAAGTCCAAAACAAAAACTAACCTCTCAAGAACACCCGAAAACACTCTCATGTAAAAAAATCCTCCCTCTCCTTTCCCTTATCCCCATCACTACCTCCATTATTACACATGACAATCCCTCCTCTTTTCCTCTCTTTTCACTTCTTAACCTCTCGATTGGAACCCGAAGGGTTTCCCGCTAATGGGCCCGAGGAGGAGGAGCGAGAGGACTTAAGAGCCCGGCGAAGCAAGCGGAAAAGAGAGAGAAAAGAGTGAAAACAGGGGAATTGGGGGAAGAGAGGGGTATATTTTAGAGGAGAGAAGGGAAAGATGAGTGGGGTCAGAGTCCATCACAGAGGTTAGAGGGAGGAGAAGGGAAGATAAAGAGAGGGAGTTCGAGGAGAGGAATTGAGAAGGAATTTGTGAGTCATTTATGTCTAAAAGAGATAGGAGATTTTGGAGGGTTGAGAGAGGGAAATGAAGTGAAGATTGCAAGAGGCTTTCAGTGTTGAGGGTTTCTTCTAGGTCTGTGATTAGGCTGGAAACTCCTGGGTCTTCTTCTCCTTCTTCCTTGGATTTGACAGAAACCCAGTGTGTGTGTTTTTGGCTCTTTAGGGTGGGGTTTTAAGTGTGTTTGTACGTGGGTAATTGTTATTTTTAAAATATTTTTTTATTTTAAAATATATGTTAATAATTTTTTTATTTTTTAAAAATTATTTTTAATATAAATATATCAAGACTATTCAAAACATACAAATTATATTAAATTTAAATAAAAAAATAATTTAATTTTTTTAAGAGTATCGGTTCAGGTTGAACCGTGTTCCTAAATAAATTTTTATTTTCTCTCTTTTTTAAGTCTGATTATTATACATGCAGTTTTAAAACCTTCCTTAGTTTGATATAAAATTCGATTAATCTAAAATCAAAATTAAGTTAAATAAAAAAAAAAGGAAAACAAATTTGGTATAACCTATTAGGTTGACCTAATAAGACCTAATTACAAATTTATTGACTTTTATTTTATTTTATTTTATTTTTTGTTAAAATAACATCATTTTGATTTTTTTTTTAAATAAAATTTAATTCAACCAACTTGATAACCCGATTAAAACTCTGAATTAAAATCTTGAACATAACCAACTACCAAGCCGGGTCTTAAAATATGTTTATGACCTATAGATGCATCCACATATATAATTATTCATAATATTTTTTATCAAATAACTTATTCTTAATGAAGCTATTATATTCATAATATAATATCCATTAAATCAATTCCTTCGCGAGGATCATAAATCACCATTAATTTAAAATTAATTTAAACTAGATGCTTATTCGTTTAACAACTTGGATTTTTTCCATACTAATTTTATTAGTAGGGATTTAATTTTTTTAATCATTTATTAACTAAGAAATTAGGTTTTTTTATTAATGTAAGTGTTCGGGCTAACTTACGCACATCACAACTAATCTCATGGGCCCTGAAGTTAATGATTATATAAACTTTTAGTGGTTATTATATAAATAACTAAGAACTCAAACCTGAAACTATAAAAAAAATAAATTTTTTAATTCTAAATATTTATTACTTGACTATTATTTAAATAATTAAAAATTAATTTTATTTTATTTTTTAGCGTTTTTATCTAGGATGCTAATCAAATTATTCAGGGGATTAGTTTTTTCAACCCGTGTCCAATAATTCTCCGCTGTTAAATGGGTCCCACGACCTCTCCCTTCACAAATTAATCAATATATATCGTGTCAACTATTTGTCTTGTCCTGCCATGATTTTTTCGGTTGTTAAATGATTGTAGAAATGTAGTTGTGATTATTTATTAAGGTATTTTTATTTAAAAATATATTAAAATAATATTTTTAATTTTTAAAATTATTTTTCAAGTTTTTTAAAATACTTTTAAAATATATAAATAAATAAAACCAGCTAGAGAAAGGATATTAATAATGATTAAAGAATAAAAATAAATTAATATTTTTTGATTGTTAGATGATTGTAGAATTATAGTTGTTGCTTCAAGAAATCATTGTGAAAATAATGATTGATTCTTACTTTATTTTTTTTAATGAAATTGTTATTCTTTAAACAATAAGAGAGATAAAATTGTTAATTTTCCATGTATGTTTATAGTTATAAAATTTAAACATTACACTTTTAAAAGAAACTAATTGGTATCAAGAAAATAAGAAAATATAGTAGACTCACTCAATGATATTTTTTATATGAATAGTATAATGATGATTTTTTCCTTGCATCTAAAAATCATAATATCAGTTATCAAAGGCATTAAAGTTTTTTTCGAGGGTTTATTAATCATTATTAAATTAATCAGAAGTAAATAATTTTTTTAAATCTTAATTACATAGTGAAAAGAACAAGATACCATTAAAAGCAAAAAATAAAACAAAACTAGTCTCGGAGGGTGTTTTTATATTTTTATAATGATTGTTTTCATTGTTATAATATTATTTGAAGGATAATTTAGTATTTAACAAACTATAAAAAATAATAATAATAAAATAGGATTACCAAAATGCATTTAAAAAAAATCAAATTTGAGTAGTTTTTTTATCTTTTTACAGTGATATTTTTGTTATTACTAAATTAAATCATAAGTAATTTAGAATTTGACTATATATATATATATATATATATATATATATATATATATATATATATATATAAAGGACAAGCATATGTACAATATTAGTGGGTGCATGCAAGACACCCACACGCTTTCATGTGGGGCACTTTTCAATATTTAAAAATGTTTTTTCTGTCACATTTTTTTATATATAAAGTAACACATGTCAGCTTAGATGGTTCTGTATAACGTTGATGAGCTTTTATTTTCTTTTTTTTCTTTTCTCACTCTTCCCTCTAAAATTATAATTTGATTTTTTTTTGTTGATATTTCAACTTCAGTCCCTATTATTTTGATTTTAACATATGTTATTGGCTTTTTTATAGAAGTTTTATTTTTTTCAATTTCATCCTCCAATTCTAATTTATTAAATATTATATTTTTTCAATTTAATCCTTATTCTTTTGATTTCTATTTTTTTCTCGATCCTTTTATAAAAGTTTTATTGATTTTTTAATTATATCATTCAATTCAAATTGATTGTATTATATTTTTTTAATTTGGTCCTCATTGTTTTGATTTCAAATTTTTTTCTTGGTCAATTTGTAAAAGTTATTATTCTTTTCAATTTCACCCTCAATAAAAATATAAAATTAATTTTTAATTTTAATTTTAATCCTTATTTACCAACATAGGTCTAATAGGAATATGACACAATGAAAGCTTATTCCAAAACACTTGCATTATTGGAATTAAATTGGATGAAATCACAAAGATGGGTAGTCTTTGATAAGTTGGTTTAATGTTTTCAAGAACCCAAAAAAGCAAAAATTACTCTCACATACAAGCTAAAAATTCAAAATGATATTAGTCAATGACTACTAAATTTTCAGCTAATAAAGAGTTTAAATACTCTTATAAAATAACCATAATGGATTTACCATTGTGGACTAAATTGGCTTATCTATAAAATTAATCCAAAACTTATACTAATAAACTCAAAATACTGATATAAAAAAGCCTTGAATCTTAGTTGAAAATCAAGTATTAATTAAGTCTAAACAAGTTTTGGACTATAACTGAAATAATAAAAATAAAACTTTTAAGTTAATTTTCTATGTTGCCCGGGAAGAAAAAAAGAAAACAATGCAAGTCTGATGTGAGACTTCAATGTTGCCCAATAATTATAGAAGCCAAGGAATAAGTTATTACACCTGTAGTTTTAAAGATAAAAAAAAAAATTGCAGCCTTGTATTTATTTATTTTTAAGGAAAAGTGTTGCTTTATTGTTCATCTTTGCTACTAATTAATTATCCTTTTATCACTAGTAAAACAATTAAAGTTATTAAAATATTGTACGTGCAAATCTAGAAAACCTTGCTAGCACTTTGTTTTCCTTTTAAGTTTGAATTTTTTGTTTTTTTTATTATTTATTATTCTCATCTAAAATGAAAATGAATTAAATTAGATATCCAGAAATAATTAATTTTTCTATACACAATATAAAATCCAAAATTAGTATGGAATCTATAAAGCAAAAGGAAACAATATAAAAACAAGGTTGACCAAAACTAGTACAAAATTAATAGCCTTGTTGTCAAAGTTTATGGTCTAAATAAGATTGGATTAGACTCTTTTGTACATGAATTAAATGCATTAAAACCTCCTTCTAATGCTCAAATGGATTTTTAATTTATGCATTGACCAAAACTTATAAGACTAGTACATTCAATGCTTTTGTTGTGAACCTTGTAACTAGCCTATTTGGAACAAGTAATGGATTATTATTAGTGTTTGTGGATTGATTCATGTTAGGATGTTTCGGGTCATGAGTATAAAAAGTTAACATAAATTTTTTTCTTAAAAAACCTTTATTTTTTGTGTTTTTTCCAATCTTATTATCTTGATCACGGATTTAACGGAATATCTCAAGTTAGCTCGACCTTGATTATCAGATTATATGTTTGTCACATTAATATGGATTACCCAGACCCTGGTTTTTTTATATTCTTTTTTTGCCCTATTTTGAAGAAGAAAAGAAATCCCATGTTATCCTAATCATTTTTGTTTTTTTTAACTTCATCCATCTATTGTTGTTTTTTTTATCTATCTAATTAAAATCAAACCAACTTATTCAATTTAATTAAGTTTATGACCCAATTAAACATTGTTTTTCTTTTAAAACATGCTTGCAATAATTAAACATTATTTTTTGTATTAAAAAAATAGTCCTGCTAGTGGTTACTAAAAGATTTTAGAATTAGCTTGTCGTGAAATAATCAATGAAGGGTGGTTCTATGGTCTTAATATAAAAATTTCAGGATACTTTTCGAAAAGTAATAAAGACCTTAAATTGAAACAAAATGAATTATCCACTATTGAATTAAAAGTATTAATTACTAGTAAATTGCTAAACTGGTCACCCGAAGTTCACAATTATTTTCTAGCATAATTTAAATCAGTACCATTAACTTGATATAAAAGGTTTACCTGATATGATAACTATATGTTAATTGAATATTGATCCCAAATTTATTATTTCGAGACAATAAAAAACACCATTAATAAAATCTCAAAGAAAGTTTACATTGTTATATCATTTAGTGTTTTTTGGAAATGTGATATAACTTATTTTTCAAAATATTGTTTGTTTCTAAATATGTCAAATTAATATTTTTTAAAATTTATTTTTGATATTAACATATTAAAATAACCTAAAAACACTAAAAAAATAATTTTAAGAAAATAAAAAATATTTTAAAGCATGGTTTGACCACAGTACAAAACACCACCTTAGTATACCGTTATTATTGTATTTTATTTTTTCTTGCAAAGTGTATATATATATATATTGAAAAAAATATATAAAAAACTAAAAGAGATATTATTATATTTTATTTATTGTATAAGAGTGGAGAAATGACCATGACAAAAAAAAAAAGCACAAATCACAACATGTATTGCTATAATTTAAAAATGGTATTTTCTAAGGGATTCATTTGGTATAATAAAATTAACTAGGGGTATAATAGTCTATTTATCCACACAATTAAATGAAATAAATGCCATTAAAAGTAAACAAAAAAAAGATAAAAGAGTCATTACTTTTTTTTAAAAAAAAAAGAAGTAAAATTACTTCATTTCTCTTCAAGTCAAAAACTTTAAATAAGGGGTAAAGAGGTATTTTTGTATTTTTTTTCTCATGGTTTTTTTGTTATAATATACTTGAATTAGGAGTTGGCGTGTGCATAGGCCATGACAAAAAATAAACACCGTTTATGCTTTTCAAATGACGTGTGTGATTTTTTTTTGCAGCTAAAAAGAACCAATTATAATATCGTCTGAAGCGTTTAATGACGTTAAAACTAATGGAGCGGCACGTGTAATCCAATTCATAGTGGTTTGGTGTTGATGATATTATTTCATCTTCCTCCTTTTTTCTCTCCCCTCTCCTTGAAATCTATGTTGGGTCCTCCAAAATCCAGAGTTATCATCCCATTTTTTTTTTAAATTATACCTTTCTTTTTTTTTATTGATCTTTATTTATTTTTGATTTTTTAAATTAATTTTGTCACTTCTCATTTGGTTTTATTTAATTTTTATATTATATATGAAGCTTATTCTTTTGAATTTTTTATCCTTTTAATGATTTATTTATTTATTTTAATTTTATCCCTCAATATTTTATTCTATTTATTTATTATATTCAATTTTAGTAGTCATTTTTTTACTTGCTCTTCTTTTATCCTTTTCTTAGTTTTTTTTTAAATTATCCTTAACATTTTATTTCACTTGTTTTTTATCCAATTTTGATTCTCATTCTTTTAATTACTCTTTTCTCATCCTTTTCTTATTTTATAGGGTTATACTAGGTTGTGGGTTAGTCAAATTAACCTTAATTATTTAAATGTCTTTTTAGTTTTATCATTTAATATTAAACTACTAAACCTTGAACTTTTTTATTTTTTATGTTTTTTCTTTAAATGGAGTTATCTCGGGTCGCATGTTAATCAAATTAACCTTAATTATTATTATTTTCTATGATTTTTCTTTATATGAAGTTATCTCGGGTTGTGAGTTAATTAAGTTAACCCAGGGTGACTCGGGTTTTTTTCAATGTTTTTTTATTTAACTTCAATATTTGTCTCTAAATTTTTTAATATTAAACTGATGTCATGAGTGATGGGTTAGTAAAATGAACCCTGATTGACTCAATTTTTTTCGACCTTTCTTTTTTTTTTTAATTTTTTTTATCATTTGAGATTAGGTTATTAGCCTTTAAATTTTATGGTGCTTTTTGCATTTCATTCTATAAGGTATCCCAATCTCATATATTACATGTTTGTTAAATTAACTTGAAATGACTTAGGTTATCATTGTTTGAACATATTTTTTTATGTTAAGTTTTTTTTACTTGACTCATGGCGTAGCACGAACAAAAAATTCCAATGAACTTATATTGGCCGACAATAGTTGTTAATGAATAATGTTTAAAATATAAAAAACTACTTGTAATATTGTGAAATTATAATGACTTGATGGCAATTTTTGAGAAACTATAAGGATTGGATATAACTTTTATTGAAAATTATAGCATCATCCTTCTTTTTTGCGTTGTTGCTATCAAAGGCTAAGGACTTGTTTGAAAATATGATAGAAATTATTTTATAATGTTTTTTTTTTACATTTAAAAATGCATCAAAATATTTTTTATTTTTAAAAATTAATTTTTAACATTACCACATCAAAACAGTTTAAAAATATAAAAAATCAATTTAAAACAAAAAAATTTAAATTTTTTTTAAAATATAATTGTATTGCAATGCCAGTGATTAGTACTTAAACATGCATTTTTATCAACGTTTTATATCATCATTTTACACTTGAAGTATTAATAACTCCTTAACTAAAGCATGTTTTATAATAACGTATCTAATAAGATAAGATACCTTTAATTTGTGACAAATATTTATTTTAAATGCAGGTCCATCATATAAATAAAAAGATTGATTAATGAATTTTAAAACTGAAATTGAAAGGATAAAGAGATGACCAAACTTAGAAAAGAAATGCAGGTGCAGTCCAAAACGAAACACTGTTCGATAATTGAGTCATATTTAGAGCTCTAGATCTCAGATTTTGGTCTATTTTATATGGATAAAAATTTAATGCATAGGCCTACAACTTTTATATAGAGCTTAAGATCTAAAAAGGTCATTTTCAAGTTCAAATTGTAGCAACAACAAAGAAGTCTGAATCTGTCTTTCAGCCCGCACACTGTTCATTTTTTAGCCCATATATGAAGTTATAAAAGTCCAAATGACTTGAAATTTTTACACAAGAAAGCTGAGATAATTTTCTACAACTTTTATGTTTTCAAGTGGCTCTAATTTTGACGTTATCAATGACGTTTTGGGCAAACAAGAGTTGATCACTCACTCATCAATTAGTCATCAAATCAATAGTTTTCAAATTTGACCTATAAAAGGAGGCATTTGCTATGCATTTAGGCATCTTGGTTTCCAGATCAAGATCATACTCTTGCTTTCTCTCTTTGTATTTTTTGTAATGCTTATGCTTTGCTTTCATTAATATCAAGTTTATGTCTTTTATTTTCTTTCATTTACTTAGTTAACTTTTATCTTATTTATGTTCTTATTTTATTTATTTATTTATTTATTTTTCTTTCATTATGTTTAGTTAAATTTATTATGTTAAGGTAAAAATGTTACACTAATGGTGTAAGAATAAGTATAGTGTAAACTTAATATGGATTTTAATGTTTGATACTAACATGTTTTGTATTTGTTATCTTGTTTACTCTTTAATACTTTACTTGTTAAATGACTAATCTTGATTTATGTGATATAACACTTGATACAACACATGCTTGACACTTTCATTGTTCATGTTATATGGTATAACCGATACCTAAACTATGAAATGAATTTGATTTGTTGTTAACATAAGTTATAATCATAAATGGTTGACAAGATTTATAAGTATTAGCATTAATCGAATAAGATGACTAATGTAATTATGTTAACAATCTATAATTTGATTGGAACCTCCTTTGTGTGTGATTTCCAATTGAATAATAAGAGTTTATACTATACTTGTTTGACATACCATTAGTAGAACCTCTAACCTTGATATTTGTTATTAGCATTATTTAATCCTTACATTAATATTTCATCTTGAAGTTCTCATATTCTTCGTCTTCTTTTTTTTTCTTTTTCTTTATTATTATTATTATTATTACTACTACTACTATTACTACTATTATTGTAATTATTATTGTTATTATTGTTGTTGTCGTCATATATAATTTATACATTTAACCTCCTTGTGGTTCGACCCTGGTTTTACCGAGTTATTTATTACTTCAATATTCCTACATTTAAAAAAATACATCAATCTTTTAGTCGTGTCAGCCAAACAATACTAGATTTTAAAACTTAATTAAAAAAAAAATCATAAATCTAGAATTTTCAAGTATGAGAACACCTAAATTAACTAATTGTTAGCCCCGATTTTGATATTAATGAACTCTTGAAGAAGAGGAGTTTAGTTTGATTATGGTTTTGCCACCAACGGTGGCCTGACGAAGCACTGATAATTTCTCTCTTCCTTGACTTTTTCTTTGATGAATTGCTGCAATGACAAGGGAGGAGGTAGGGATCGAGATCCAGGAAGAAACTTTACAGTGTTTAAGTAGAATTTTACAAGTTACAGCTTAAATTGTTAATTAACAAACATGTCATCGAATCCAATAAAAAACATAAATTATGTCTAACTTTCTATTAGTATGAAAAATTAAACAAAAAAGCCAAGTTAGTTTAATTATTTCAGGATTAATTTTAAATAAATTTCTTACAGAAGTTTTAAATATAAAATATGATTAACTCAAATTATTATATATTAAAATATTATTTAAATATTTCTTATGAATCATTAATTTAAATTTGAAATCTCATATTTATTAAAAATTTATATAATTATTACTTTTAAAATTTATAAAATTATTCGAGATATATATTAAGACTTATGTTAATAAAAAAATATTTAAGTAAATTAAAATTAATTCATTTAAATTAATATTCGTTAACTTCAGGAGATTTTCTGAATGAAAATATTAAGACTATATTTAAAAGACAATTAGATTTAGCATTAAGGTGAGTTTTCCTCGAAATGTTTTCTCGAGCAAAATTCATCGACTTTCGGTCGGATTGTTCCGCATAAAGTTGTGTTACCCTAAAAAGAACAAATTCCTCACTCCGACGAAACTAATAAAAGTCCCCGACAACAGGACTCATCGGGCATTATAGAATCTTTAACGTACTTTATTGTAATTTAACAGTCCCAATTGATCAATCCTGGTTCCCTGCGAAACCCTCGTCTATAAATAAATCCTGCCCCGAAACCATTCCAGGTCTCTCTAGCTCTCCCCTCTCCTTTGTCTGTCCTTGGATCGATCTGAGAGGTAGAAGATCCATTGTGCAATCATGTTGGTCTATCAAGATCTTCTCTCTGGTAATTTCGTAGGTCTTTCTATTTGCTTATTATTTCTCGGATCTGTCTGTCGTTTATTATGCATGGAAGTTTTATATTCGTGGTGAATTTTGAATCTAATAACCCTGATGCGATTTTTTAATATAAAAAAATAGTATTGGTTTGCGATTTTGTTGCTTGGTTTGATTGAAACCTTGGATGGGTTGTTGTTTTTTAATTTGATTGTTTGTAAAGATGATTTATGGGTTTTTATTTATTTGTGTTTTTGCGGGTAGATGAGGACAGTGTCAGTCATGGAATATTTAGGTTTTTTTTCGGACTGACGTGGTTGTTTGTGGTTTTTTATTAGGTGATGAGCTTCTCTCGGACTCTTTCCCCTACAAGGAAATTGAGAATGGGATGCTGTGGGAAGTTGAAGGAAAGGTTAGTGTTACTTAATTTTTTATTGCTTTAGTTAGACTGTGAATCTCAGGTTGTTGATGTTGAGTTGATTTGTGTTTAGTGGGTTGTTCAAGGAGCTGTCGATGTAGACATTGGCGCTAATCCTTCTGCCGAAGGAGGCGATGAGGATGAGGGAGTTGATGACCAAACTGTCAAGGTGGTTGACATTGTTGACACATTTAGGCTCCAGGTGAGTTTCTTGTGTGATTTGTTGAATGTCTTCAGTTTTTTTTTGAAGTGTTGAATGATAAATTCTGGGGTAGAAGTTGATAAAAAGTTTGGTTGGTCGAAATTTTCAGGAGCAACCTGCTTTTGACAAGAAGCAGTTTGTTACTTATATGAAGAGATTTATCAAGTTGTTGTCGGAGAAACTCGATGACGAAAGCAAAGAACATTTTAAGAAAAATATTGAGGGAGCCACCAAGTTCTTGCTTTCGAAGATCAAGGACTTCCAATTGTAAGTGCCTTTTAATTGATTGATGCTCTTATCCATTTGCTTTGATGTGGGCTTCTATCAGGTCCCTTTTTTTTTTTTTCAATTTTTTCCCCAACTTGTGCTCTGGTTTTCATTGGTATTTACGAGGCTGCACTTGTCTTGCAGCTTTGTGGGGGAGAGCATGCATGATGATAGTGCTTTGGTCCTTGCTTACTACAAAGAAGGTGCCACCGATCCAACGTTTTTGTACTTTGGTCATGCTTTGAAGGAGGTCAAGTGCTAAAAAGTGCCAATAGCTGGCTTCAAAGTGCAATTGCTTGCTTTACTAGTTCTAGTTTTATCACTGAATGCCTCCTTTTTTATCTTATGTGCTGGTGGACTTGAGGATTTGTGCCTTCCATTTTGGGTTAATTATTGTTTGTTAACTATAATGAGCTCTTCATTAATGGGGGTATTTATGTTTTGCTTGACAAATAATTTAATGTGTCAATCCTAAAAAAAAATTCTGCCTATTCTCCATTTCTTTGATTTACAGTGATACTTGCAAGCATCCAGTCTCTCATTATTTAAAATGGACAACAACAAAAATTATGCTTTTCTATTGCGACTAGAATTTTCGCATGTTTTATCTGATTGGAGCTCGCAACTGTTTGTTTGGTTCTTGTATGATGCCTTGAAGGCAAATTAGCAGCCCTTTTGGGTGTGGAACTGTCTGCCTACGGCAGTAGCAGGAACTTTTGTATTAGTCCTTGATCGAAGATTTATTGTGCAACCATTTTTAATTGAAGTTTCCTAGTGAATTACTGCCAGACCTTGATCGCAGATGTTTGCTTCCTAGTGAATTACTGCTAGACCTTGATCTCAGATGTTTTGTGCAACCTCTGTAAATAAAATTTACTGGTGAAGTGCTCCAGAGGCGGCCGATGAGTGGATGGCATAGTTATTGCTCAGAAGCGTACTTATATTGCTGAAGTACCATGTTTGACTCAAATGGGTGCTAATAAATTCTTAACTGTGAACGATAATTTTTTGCAGTGTTTTCTTTGTTTTACTTGGTAGTGAGATCCACTAACTGTATGTTCAGAAAGCTTCATGTGGTCCACCAAAATTAGAACATTAAGAAATAATGATCAGATGCTCGGATGTGGTCAACACTCCAGCATCTTCCTGCAGCATCTTTAGGATTCCAATCAGAATATAGCATATTGACAAGAACTTTCATTCCGGAACATCAAGCAAAGCAGGATAAATTTGCAATTAATGGAATTGTGATATCTCTGCACCTTTCAAATAGGAGTAAATATTTTTCGATTTGGTTTAGTTTTTATTAAAAAAAAAACCACTTAAAGTAATCTGAAATCAATTTAAACTAATTGGATTTAAAAAAAAAAGAAGCTTAAATTACCTTGACTTGGTTTTTCTAATTTGACTTTATTTTTTTGGATTTGATTTGTATTTTTTTGTTTGATTTTATTCTGGTTTAATTTGGTTTTAATTTGATTTTTGTTGATTTTTTTTTATTAGGTTTGGTTTGATTTAGTTTTTTTAGTTTTAGATTTTTTTAGTCTTAGATTTATATGATAAGGTGGAGATTATATGTAACAGGGGACATGATTTTGCAATCGAGTGTAAAAATTTAAAGTTAAGATTTGTTACTGGGACATAGGTTGTCATAACACATAATATTTTGTCCAAAAAAAAATATTTTGCCAAAAAAAAAAACATTTTAATGAAGTGACTTTTATGAACTCTATATGACTAAGAGAAGGCCAAATAATTTGTCATACATTATGATGAAGAGTTTTGTAACGGCAAAAGATCAAAAACAAAAGTCTTTACCTTACTATTAATATTTGTCAACTATCTTTGAGTATTTTAATATTGAGTTAACAAAGACAGATAGAACACCATATTTTAAATATTTAAAGATATATAATAAAACCTTTACTAATATGAAATTTGTATTAAATAAAAATGGTAGTTGGGTTGCAAGAGAACAAATGAGAGGATTAGAATAATGAGTTTGTTTAAAAAGAATTGAGTGAGTTATAAAGATTATAGTTTTTAATTGTACCATCTACTTTTTAAAACAATAAATCTTGTTGTAAATAAATTATAATTATAAATACTTAAGAGTTTGGATGAACTCTTGATATTGGTGAGGTATTGTTATAGAAAAAAAAATCTTAAAATAAGAATATCTTCAAGTGATAAATTATTTGGTGTTAGTTCATCAAGATATTGTATTTTTTACACATTGTAACTTTTACTTCAACTAAGATTACCATACTCAAATATAGGGTAATTAAAATATGGATGTAGATTTACAGAACCACGTAGCCACACCACCAAAGCATGTCCTGACGTGCATGGTATCCCTTGCAAATTAGCCAACGAGGTTTAAATATTAAAAAACAAAAATGTGTTCCGAAGATTAAAACATTATTCTTTCGTTATATTAACAGTTCAAACTTCGGAGAGTCTGGCTCTTTTTTTTTTTCCTTGCCATCTTCTACTTCAGGAACCTGGTGTGATGCCATTAGAGCATGCAAATCGATACACTCAGCCATCCATTCGCAAAGCATCAACTTCAAATGCAAATAAAATATGAATCATAAGAATTCAATGCCAAGAGAACCAATACTAATTAAGGAACATTACAGTTCTTTGGTGAAATTATTATCCAAGAGTAGATGGAAATATCCTCCTAGTGTTTAGGTTGCTTCTCAATCAACACAGAGCAGGGTGCGTTATGAGCACAATGGTCACTAACACTGCCCAGAAGTGCCCTGAAACATGGTTAAGATTTCCTGTCAGAATACAACACTGACAAGGATGTTTGTACATTCCAAAGATCATAGAACTGGTTCGGGCAGATTCAGTTTAAGATCATAGAACTGGCTCGGGCAGATTCAGTTTGCAATGGAATTAGGATTAGCTCTTTGCTGTACCTTTTGACAGCTCCATAATTATGACTGCCCACCACCAGCATGGATGCGTGGTGTCTATCTACAGCATCGCACATGACATTCCTAGCATCACCCTCAATCACTTCCACTACCACATCACTCACCTGCAAATTAATCGCTTAAATTTGGTTTTTTTCTTTGGTTCCGAAATAATAAATTCAAGACCGGTACTTAATTAACATGTGTATTATATAAAATGTTGATGCTGTTGATGTAAAACATGCTTGAAAACAATTGTAAATTTTGAATGATTGGCGGATTAGTTTAAGGATCCGCCTGGGAACATGGACATGAATGCGGTGTAAGCAAATATCATGCGCCGTAGCCGCGTCTGCATATCTAGAAGGACACTAAAGATGAACAATTCATTTATTTTAATTTAAAAACTTCATAGTTTTTCAGGATATATTTCAAAAATTCTAAATCAAACCATAAAACCACCTATTAAATCAATACTGGATAGAATATGATCTTAATCAAGCGATAAGAGATCCCAATTCCTCCCCTCTATCTTCAACAAAACATAAAACTACATCATCACCCAGCCAGCAGGAGCCATGTTAATCTTTTATGTATCGTTTCAAATGTCCTTGCAGAAACAACGTAAAGTACAAAAGAAAAGAAAAGGGCATATCAAGCACACTATGCTCAACAAACCATTACCCCTTTATTGTTGCAGACTTCTCTGGCCTTGTCTACAACATTTTGGGCTCTTTTCTTGGAATCTGCCTCCATGATTGGTATAACATCAACCAATCCTGCATTATTAAAAGAATTTAACTAATTAATAGTAAAAATCATACAAAAATCAACACCATATCAGTCTCTTTCCCTGTTTTTCATAAATTCAAAACGCTACTGAAGTGATACCTGGTCCAGTGAATCCTACTACCGAAGCGAGACGGGGTTGAGCATGGATAATTAGGAGCTTGAATGGAGGGTCCTGACCAAATGGAACAAAGAAATGATCAAGGGTCCACTGCAGCGCGTAGAAGCTCGGTTCGTTATTATCCATGCCCAATGCCATTAATTTTTTCCCAGTGCCAGCCTTTTTTCCCAGTGCCAGCCATTTTCGCAGTATTCTGAGCTTTAGCACCCACAAACTCTCCTTTCCTTCTCTAGCAGAAACAAAAACGGGCCCTGCTTTTGAATATTTCAAGCTTCAAACATGTTGAGATAACAATATTTCAGCAGATAAAAAATTTAAAAAAAAATATTAGAGGGTTTGCTGTAACTGCCATGAGGTTATTGCGGCCTTGGACTCGGTTTATCAATGTGCTGTCTGTTGTGAAATCTTACGTAAGCCATAGATTGGATTTCCATTATTCGCAAGGGGATTCTATAGATTTTATGACCCAGTACCATGCTGTCTGGAGGTATAACAGATGGTTTTTTTCAAATTATTTTTTATTTGAAAATATATAAAAATATATTATTAGTTTATATTTATACATCATTAAAAAAATACTAAAAAGATATTAATTTTAAAAATAAATGAATAAGTAAATAATTTAAACATACAGTCCAACTAAGTTATGGAGATTCTATAGATTTTATGACCTATTATAACAATATTTGGAGGTGTAGTAAAAGTTATTCTTTAAAGTATTTTTTTTAATATATTAAAATAATATTTTTATTTTTAATATTTGTATATTAAAATTATTAGAAAATACTAAAAAAATATTAGCTTTTAAGTTAAAAGGTATTAAAAAATTAAAAATATGTTTTACTAAATTTTATTTTTCAAAAAAAAATAATGGATTAAGAGATGAGTTATGGGTGGACCAAATCTCAATTTGACCAGATAAACTCAATTAATAAACAACATAATCTTAAAATAGTTTTTTTAAATAAACAATTTGACCAAATAAACTCAATTAATAAATAACATAATCTTAAAACAGTTTTTTTTAAATAAAAAAGAAGAAGAAAAGGAAATATTAGATGTGCAAGATGTTGAAATAATTTGTGTTGAATGTAAAAAATAAAAATAATTCTGTGTTGAAAACCTCTCCAAGATTTTTACATGGATGAACTTCCCGTTGTATAATAGCTCCCTGGTTACATGATCCATAAAATACCACATATTAATTTTTTTATATCAAAAAATATTAAAATCTAAAATATTAGGTTATTTTATAAAGTTATATCCAAAAGTTTTAAATATGACTACAACGTCTAATCTAAAAGTAATATTAATAATATTAATAATAACATTAATCTTATATGATCTGGATGAAAGTGTAACTAAATAGAAAAAAAATTTAATATTAATGAACTAAATTAAAAAAAAATTAAAAAAAAAATAAAAAGAAAAAAACCTACAGGAAAAAAAAAATTAATAAAGAAAAAAAATATGAATCAATTAGGTTAAACCATCAAACTTATGATTCGTGTTATGAACGTCTGATATTAAAAAACTATAAATAAAAAAATTAAATTAAAAATATAAACTTTTTCATTATAGATTGCGTCGTGCAGTCCACAATAAAAGGTTTAAAAGGAAAAAAAAAAGACATGCATCATAAATTTATTTTTATTTTTTTTGCATACAAAATATTAAAAAAGACTAAAATCTAGGAGTGTTAGGTATTTCTGTTACATGACTTAAGTTTAAGTGAGTATAGTTGCAACACCAGACCTAAGAGTGTTGAATATAGATTTGGCCATAAGATCGTGTCATAAGAGTGTGATAATTAATTAAAAAAATAACAAAGAAAAAAACCAATAAAAAGAAAAAAAAAATCTAAATTAAATGGGTTAACCCTTCAAATCAGGTTAACTAGTTAAACTTAGAAGATCTGTATCATAAAAGTTTGATAACTAAATAAAAACATCGACTGGTTTATTTAGAATTAATTGGGTTAACCCATCAAATCAAGTTAACTCGTCAAGCTTGGGATACGTGCCATAAAAATCTGATAATTAAATAGAAAAAAATTTAACATTAACAAACTAAACTAAATAAAAAAATTAATTAAAAAAAATTCTGGGTTAACTCTTCAAACCACATTAACCCATTAAATTCAAGATTTATCTCATAAAAGTCTAATAATAAAATTAAAAAAAATAACATTAACAAATTAAATTAAACAAAAATAATTTATTAAAAGAAAAAAAACAAAAAAAAAACAGCTAAAGTACCTTTTAGGATATGTTATAATATAATAGAATAATATCATATAATATAATAATTATAATTATAATTATAATTATATAATATATTAATAAAAAAAGTTAAAAAGCATGGTGAAAGCTACTTTCCCATGTCTTTTAAAGTATTAATTAATAAGAAAATATATCCTTTGAGTTACAATATTGGTACATCAATTTTTATTTTTTTTTTGATTGAGTACATGAATTTTATTTTATTTTTCATTTTGGGACACGGACTTATTTGATTGTGCTAATCAACTACTTCTATGAAATATCCATTAATTCTTTCTGGTTATTTTTCAATCACTTGATATTTGTTTATTTATTTAAAATGATAAGTATTTAATTGTATTAATAATTTATTAGTGATTTTTAATTAATCTTAAAATAGTTTTAGCCTTGATTTAGGTGACTTTCAATTGATAAAAGGATTGTTTAAAACATTCTTTGAAATCATTAATTTAATTTAAAATAATTAATTTATTCTCTCTGAGACCTAGCTGGAGCTTTCTGAAAATAAGCAATTCCTACAGGCGGTGAATAAATACAGTATAACCTTTATTAAAAAAACATTTTTGTTATTTATATTTGAGATTTAAATAATATCTTGAATAAGTAATGAGTTTTCATTATTCGAAAATATTAATTTATAGAGATTTATTGCAATGCCATAATTGTCTTAACAGAAGAAGGATCAATGAGAATAGGAACCAACAGAAAAGAGTCGGAAGCAAATCCAACACCACCTTCGAGTCCAACCCGTTTTCAACTTCCCGCAGCCTTCGTCCCATGCCAGACCTCTAAGAATACCTCATGGCCCTCCCTGCCTTTAGAATAAGACTAAACTAGTGGACCTGTTTTGCTGTTTAGTTAAATTTTTTAAAAATAAAATATTTTGGTTTTGTAAATATATTTTTTAAACAAAATAATAACTTGGGCTATAATCCTAAAACTAGTTTTATTTGAATTATATTATAAAAAAGAAAAATAAACATCAATAGTATATATATATATATATATATATATATATATATATATATATATATATATATAAAAGTCATTACGATAACACACGGGAAAAAAAACTTCATCAAAGAGTAAACAGATAATATTATTTTAATTTTTAAACAAAATTAAATAAACAAAAAAATAAAAATAAATAATATAAGTTAATATAAGTCAATATAGTAATCATATAATCTAAATATTAAAAAGCAAGTTAATTGGGATTAACTTGATAAATTTGCTTTCTAGATTATAAGTTTGGGATAATTTAATAAAACAATTTGAGTCATCACAGTAGACATGTGATATAGATATTAAAGAGAGAACAAGTCTAGATTAATTTGGTAAATTTGTTGTTTTAGATCATGAATTCGAGATAATTTAATAGAAAAATAAATTAAAAATAACTACAATATAACTCAGATCATCAGACCGAAAGTACTATACCTAAAAACATCATAAAGTCCAATCCATAGAAAATGAAATGTTGAAGGATGATTTGAAAAAAATAAAAAGTTAGAAAAAAAATAACAATTAAAAGAATAAGGATTAAAATAAAAGGAAAAAATAAATTGAAAGGCAACAATGAATTCTTATTTTGAGATTAAATTAAAAAGAAAAAAACATTAACAAAAAGAAAAAAAATTCAAAGAACAAGGACTAATAAACAACACACAATTAACTTGGATTTGAAGGGTAAAATAAAAAATAATAAAATTTATATAAAAAGGTTAAGAAAAAAATAGATAATAAAAACAATAAAGATCAAATTGAAAACACTCGTACATCATTAAAAAAATTAAACATGTAGAATTTTTCAACATGTTTTCTTAAAAGGTTTTAAATGTAAATTAAAAAAACTTATACACGCATCTAATTAAATCAATCACACATTATTTTGTAAATAAAAAAAGTCATTAACAATAAATAAAAATAAAATTGGAAAAAATAAAAAATAAATATAGATTAAAATATTTAATATCATAATATAAGTCATTTACTTGGTTGTGTTTAATGAATTTATTTATTAAAATTAATTTATAAAAAAATCAATATACATGTAAAATCTATTGAATAAAATAAAATAAAACAATTTCTACTCAAGGTTTCACATATTAAAAATATTGTAAAAAATATTTTTTTATTTTTAACAATAAATTTAATCTATATAAAATATAGATGTATTAGATTAACCTCATAAAAAAATTATATACACTCAATATAATTAAAAAATAATTTATATTTAAAAAAACTAAATAAATCAAAAAAATCATTAAGAAGGGATACTAATCAAAACATAACTGCAAAAAACTGAATAAAACTACTATAATAGCTAGAAAAATAGGGTTTTTTGTTTTTCTAACTCAAAAAATTATTTTCAAATCATATTTTGCCCAAACATCTAGAAAACACTTTTGAAATCTTATTAAAGCAATACATGACCTGAAAAAACATATAAAAAAATCATCTTAAAACCCATAATCAACTCGAAAGCAAAAAAAAAGTTAAGCTCAAATATATTTTTTATGCTATTTCAAGATAAGAAAACATATATTCTTAACTCCACTCATCTTATGGATTATTTTGATACAAAAATAAATAGTTTTTGTGGCTATAATTGTTGTCACATAAATTTTCTCTCTCTATAATAGAATTCGATAAATAACCTCTTTTCTCCATAAAAAAATAAGGTCTAAAAATAAAAAAATAAAGTTTGATAATAAAATTAATTTTAAAAAAAATAGTTAAAACTGATAATTGAATTTTTTAAGTAAATCTCATAATATATGTTACCCGCTTAAAATTAAGGTGATTTTTTTCCTATGTTACTTGTTTTTTTTATTGTAGTTATTTGTTTTTCAATTCAATTTTTTTAAAAAAATATGTAATTAAGTGTAAATTTAGTTTCAAAAATGGTCAATTGTGCTAAAAAAGAGAGTTAAAAGAACAAATTTTAAATTTTAAATTTTAAAAATAATAATTATTTTAATTCATAATGATTTGTGATAGAATATATAGTAAAATTGCTACAGTGAAATGGATGCATGGCTTCGGTTTTCTGAAAAAAATATGGTTCAATTTTTAATGATGAAATTGTTATTTTATAAGAATAATTATTTTAATTTGTGATGATTTGTGAGAGAATACATAACAAAAAAAATGGTTTAACTTTTAATGATAAAATTTTGATTTATATATAAAAAAATTATGAATTATAAATAAATTATTTCATTAAAATAAAGAAGGATTCCTTAAGGTTTATGTTTAATTAATAAATAAAAATAGTAAGAGTACTCAGTTATTATGCTACTATATTAAAAAATTAATAAAATTAAATATTTAAATTATTAAACAAAATTTATTTATATTATTTTCTACATGATAAATGCTATGATCCTCGTAACGAAGAGGCAATTGTGTTGGGAATGGGAGAGGAAAATCCACGAAACATTGCTACCATTAGAAGAACCGAGCGTATATAATATGATGACCCAGCGAGCAACGCGAAGGGCTCAACAGGAGCCAGTTTACCGGAAGGTAGCGATCTACCAGAAAATGTGGTGGATACAGCACCAGCATGGAAAGGATGCATGATCCAATTCAGTCAAGAAAATCATCGAACTTTAATTCAAATAATCTGCTGATCTCTTTCAAGCCTAAGTCTAACTAATCAACCTAAACCTCAGCCTCACATGCTTTAAGTTAAAGCAAGGATTTTGTTCAACAAAAGAAGTGTTCTGCAAGGCATGATGGGTTTGCCACGTTGAAAAGGGGAAGTGGGTTTTGGTTGCTGGGTCCGCCGGCACCCTTCTTCTTCATCTGCCCCACCTTGACCAGAACATCACACCCTTAAAAACCTTATTTCAAGCCAAACAAGGCATCCTGTCCGTTGTCTCGGGTCAAGCTCTGGAGCGTAGGAAGCTGACAAAAAAATGCAGAGAGTCAGAATGCAGCCCTGTGAATTCTTATACCACGTAGGGTTTGGACAGAATAATAGCGCCTCGTATTTTATTCATACATTGCTGCTACCATCATTTCTCAATTCTCAATTCTCAATTCTATAATAGACGGACCCACCATGATTTTCTATTTAAATTTATTAATTTAAGGTGGATTTGTACAAACACTTGTCATTAAAGTATTGGTATTTTGCAACCACGAGAGTAATAGAAGATAAAGAAAGGGTCGACGAGACCTTTTCGGTAAATTGAAGAGAACAAGATGCGCACTGATTCTGTTGATTCTCACCTGTGATCTCAGGTATGATTTTGAGGAGATGATCATGCTGAGAGTTTGACTCTTGCGGCAGCGTTGGGATAGGACTTCATGCCTGGCTAGCAGTAGCATAGCCATCAAGCAAGGAGGCTTGAGATTCTTTCGTGGTTTTATAAATTGAGTTGGGTTCACAAATTCCTCACGCGGCAGTTGGCACAGTGATCCAGAGTTGCAAAAAGTCGTGCTTCATCTATCTTTCCCAGTTTTAGTTAAATACTCTAGCTTCTGTGACAGCACTTCACCCTCCGCTGGGTGGACTCATTTTTTATTTTAAATACAATGATTTTCAGGTAGTGAAATAGGATTAAAAAGGAAAAAAAAATCTGGTTACGATAAATTTATAATTATAATAAATAGGATCGAGCTGATATAAAATTATAAATTCAATTATCATTTAATAATTAAATAGTAAAGGATGACGTTAAAAAATAATAATTAAATAAACAAGGATCAAAATTAAAATATAAAATAAATTTTATATTTAATTAAATTATAAAATTTAAAAAAAATCAAAAGAATAAGGGTAAAAACTAACTTAAAAAAATAATATTTTTTTATTAAAAAATGAAATTAAAAATAATAATAACTTTTTCAAAAGAACTCAAAAAAAATTAAAAATCTAAATAACAAGAATTAAATTGTAAAATATAATATTTTGTAACTTGAAATTAAATGATAGAATTAAAAACAAATAAAACAAATTAGATCATCATTAAATACATATGTTACACCATTAAAATTAAAAATACAAAGAAAAAAAATATTTTTAAACACTAAAAAGGTATATATACACCGCTCAAAAGATATAAATACATTCGTCCAAATATTCTATATAAACACGTATTTTTTTTTTAAATAGCTAAATATCATAAAATATAGATTATTATTATAATCCATAACATTAATAAGTGTGAAAAATATTGTTTTTTCTATATTTTTTAATTTTATTTATTTATATTAATCTTTCAGCAGTTATGGTACAGGATTCCAAGTTTCATGATTTTCGTTTAATTAATGAGCTAGTTCACATAATTTAATGTTTTAAATCATTTTGATTCCTTGCTTAAACTAGCTAGTTCACATAATTTACAAGAGAATAAAATCTGATTGATGAAGTCAGAGCATACTTTATTACCAATTAAACCAATTCTCACGATCATGTCGATAACAGGGTAGCTGCGAGACCCCTTTTCATGTGTTTGGACCGAAACAACCCGGCGCATGTACATATCATAAAAGATGAATTGGATATTCCAAGCAGGGAATTATTTCAAATATCCATAAATCGACTGTTTAGAATTTTAATAACGATTATAATTTAAAATATTTTTTATTATAAACATATTAAAATAATTATTTTATTTTTTAAAATTTATTTTTAACATCAACATATTAAATAAACTTAAAAACATGAAAAAAAATTAAGTAAAAAAAATTCAAAATTTAAGTTCCCAAACAGTTTTCATCTTAAATTCTAGAAACAAACAAAAAAAATCTTTCAAATCTAAATAAGCCAAATTAAAAAACTCATTATAAAAAATTTAAAATTTAAGTTCCCAAACATGATTCTTGAATTTTTTTTGGGAATTTTTTTTAAATCCCATCTTAAATTCTAAAGAAAAACTTTAACTTCCGAATCTAAATAAACCAAAATGAAAAAACTCATTATAAACTAAGGTCTTATTTGGTACTGCAATCTAACCTTGCTTTTAAAAAAATTTCAAAGTTTTTTTTAGTTTCAAATTAATTTTTTTTAATATTTTTAGATAATTTTAATATGTTGGTAATGAAAATAAATTTTTTTAAAATAAAAATTTTATTATTTTAATGTATTTTTAAATAAAAAATATTTTGAAAAACAACCTCTAATATATTTACAAACAAACCCTAAAAAATTATTAATTCAAAGTTTGTTTAAAATAACTCAATTAAAAATCTAGACTTGTTCAATTTTAGTAAATATATATCTTTTATTTGGTTTGATTCAAAATTATAAAACAAAAAATCAATTGAATTAAATTACTCAAAACCGATCCTTATTTTTAATTACAAACAAGGATTACAAGTAACTTATTTATTTATTAATATAAATATTTATATTAGTTTATGTATATCTTAATTAATTTTTTTTAAAAATAAATTTACGGCATGTCAAGTTACACCCTTTAAAATACCCTTTAAAATGAGATTACGGGTAATTATTTTTACAGTGAATTGGTACATATTAAATTTAGGCAGGGAAATTGCTGAGATAAATGCCTGGTGTCACTAGTACCTTGCTGCTGTATCCTGACAGAACAATTCTGGAGCTCACATGCTTTTCAGAGCCATCAGAGAAGCAAAACCCATACCTGAAATCAGAGATTACACAGGTGAGCATGCCTCTCACATGCCAGACCACACAGTTACAAAAAAATCTCTATTGCATAATCATACAACAATCCAAGGCAGGATTACCGGTTCGTTATTGCGTTCTAAATGGTGATCGAATAAATTTTGAATTTTTATTTTATTTTTATATTTAAAAATATATTGAAACAATTTTTTATTTTTAAATTATTTTTATAACAATACATTCTCTTATCTCAACTGTTTTAAATAAAAAAAAGCTACCCAGAAATCCTTAGTAAAAATAATATTCAAAATCAAGTATTTCATAATAAGTTAAACAAAAATTGTTTTTCAAAATATACTTGGATATAATCTCCTGTTTATAAAAAAAAAATTATTTTTTTATATTAATAATAAAAAAATTTATTTTTAAACTAAATTAAAATAAAAAATAGTTAAATTAAAGATTTAATCAATCATTCATGAATATTATTTTAATAATATAACTCATGTTATCTTTTATATATTGAGTTGTTGTTTTTAATATATTGTAGTTATTAGATTCAACTCAAGATTTGACCTAAAAATAAAATTTATATTATTAAGTTATTAATTTAATTTATGGGTCACTCAATCAATATTTTTTGTTACAACAATTTAAACCTAGTTTTTTTTAAAAAAAATTGATTTTGGCCCAATCATATATGGAATTTGATCGAGTCACTGTTAAATTTTATAAAATCAAGTAAATTATGAATTTAAAAATTGATTTAAATTGAAACTTGATCTAAATTTTTTCAAATAACTTATTAACTAGATTAATATTTAAAAAAAAACTAAAAAAAATAGAAAAACACTTACACAGAAACACAATATGGCCACTGTGTTCACAGTTAATAGCCAATCTTCTTGCACAATAAATGACCTTGATGCCAAATAATTTAACTCTCCAATTAAAGAGTATTTTGTGTCATTTTGTGTGTCAAATTTTTTCATTGTTATTATTTGATTTAATCTTGTTGGATTCATTAGTAGTCGCCACCTAGTATTTAATTGAAGGTTACTAGGAAACCCAGTTATACTGGTTTTGTCAGAGATTCGCGGGTAAGGGACCGATTGTGGTTAGAGAAGGTATTAGCACTCCTAACGTACCCCTACCTGAGGTAAGCTGCTTCATGAACTTGATGTGTTAAAGAAGTTTTAAAAATTTTATCTTTTCATCGAATTTTAAAAATACAACTTTCATACAAGTTTGCACTTCTACACCGTGATCCAATCAAAATATTAAATTCTTCTTTACTCTCTGCAATTTTATCATAGATAAAAAAAACACATTCATAAGACAAATACAAACACACACATGCATTTTTATTTTTTTTCTTTTTCTTTTTTTCTTTTTTTTACATCCACATTACAAATTATAAAAATCTAAAACTAAATAAAAATTACATTAAATAATTTAAAATTTACAAAACAGTCCCTAAAACTCCAGAAATTGCATTGAAGTCCCTTATAGGGCAATGTGAATAGTGGCGACGCGTTTGCTCCGCACGCCGCCACTGCCGAAGGTGGCAGAACCAGTAGATCGGGGCCATCTTCCTGTGCCGGTGGTGGGTGTTGTGATTTGAGTTTTTAAATTGGAAGCCATGATAGATTCTAGGCAAAGCTTCCGACGACCATTACTCATCAACCATTGAAAAAATAACAAATCCCAACGGTAAAATGGTAAACAGACATCTTATTCAGTATATATCCAAATATCATCCCGAGTTAACAGTTATATCTCCCTGGATTGGAATTAGACTGAAACTGATCTGAGATTGGCAAGCCACTATTGAACACGCATAACACTTTTTTGGATGGATTTCATCTCATCTCCACCATTAAGAATGTGTAATACAACCATACACATCACATATCCAAAACTCAGATTGATCCAACGATGAATAATGGAGAAATAGGTCGGCGGCTCTAACTGTTTCGAGAGTGGTTTGTCCAGAAATATTTAAATGGTAATATTTCTCTCGTGGTTTTAAATATGAATGATCGCTCTGGTCAGAATGTAGTAAATATAGGGATGCATAACATATCCAAATTTCGCGTTGATCTAACGGTAGACAAGTGAGAAATCATCTGGCGACACTGACAGGTCTAGGGGGTGAGGGAGGTGGTGGCTCTTTTAGTGAGGAAGAAGAAAAATGTTAGGGTTTTTTGTGGTTTAGAGTTTCTCTTCTTCTTCTTTTTTTTTTATCAAAATTACCCCCCATTTTTTTGTGTTAAAGGTTGCTATTTATAGGCAAAATGTTACTTGAATTTCAAAATTGGTCCCTCAATTTTATTGTTTTTTTGTAAATTTTGATTTTTTTTGTATTTTTTTTAAAACATGTAATATCAACATCGACTCAATGAGGAAAATCAATGATTTTAAAAATAACGTGTTAAAAGTTGAACGCGTTTCAAATATCTTTGAAAATTTAAATTTTTTTGAGATGATGCTGAAAATGTTAAAACTGATGCAAATATATTTAAAAATGTATTTTTTGAATTTTTTTCTAAATATTTATCAAAATATAAATTAAAATTGAAGAATAACCCAGAATTGGATTACAACATTATGCATTAAGTATTTTTTATGATAAAAAAAGAGAAGATGATATATGTTGAGTACGTGTTGTTGCTCTGTTATCTTGAAACGACATGTGTAGCTGATTGAGGCAAGAGAAAATCTTATTATGGTGTAGCATAAGCTTTGTTTAGGAACAATTTTAATATTTTAAAATGGTAATTTGTATTTTACATTTGAATTACAACCGTATCCTTTAAATTATTTTTTTTATCCTCTCATTAAAGTTAATTTCGTATTATAACATATTTGATGCACAATAAAAATACCTACTTATGCTTTGAGGGAAAAAAACACACAGAAGGAGGCTCATTATATAACAGGCAATTATCCTGCACAGTAAAATGACCTTTATGATCTTGAAGTCAAATAATTGAACTCCAATTAAAGAGTGTTGTGTCATTTTGTTCATGGTTTGTTTTGTAATTAGTTGGTAGAACCAAGGTTCATTAAGTATTTTTCATAATAAAAAAAGACGCTGCATGCATGTCGAGCACACGTGAGCCACTTTGCTATCGTCAAACGATATATATGGCTAATTAGAGTGGAAGAAAATGTTGTTTCAGGAGAGCACAAGTTTCATCTTGACATCCTTTCCTTAGATATGCGACACGTGCATTTATATAATTTCTGGTTTGTTAACGGGGGTTAGTTCTTGTTTTTTTTTGTTTTTTTTTTATTTCCTCTTTCTTTTTCAGTTTTTGTGCCCTCCCACTTGATATTTCAAGACAGCTCCTAGATTTCTATTCTTTTTTATTTAGTCCCTTTGCTTTTGGTTCTATTTCTTCTTCTTCTTTTAATAATTCATTTAATTAGTTTTTTTTTTATATTTTAGATTCATCATTATTGATTTTTTTGTTTTATTAAATTTGATTCTTAATGTTTTAATCATTATTTTTTAGGATGAAATAATTTTTTTAAATTATATATTTTTAAAAGTTGTATCCTTTTTATATTTTAAAATTTAATTTTTATCCGGTGAAGTGGATGATTATAATATCATGTTCTTCTTGGTTTTTCATAAATATTATCATCATCTTGGTAACTCCAATGCATTAGATGGACTATCACCGAGTCTTGGAGGGTAATCTTTAGTCTCTTCCATCAGATATGGAGCCCATAGACAGTGCAATAATAAGAACAATCATCGTCGTCATTCATCAAATGTTGTGCTCCTCCATCCGTTGATTCGAAAGGTGTTTCTCTCGAGCAAGGCTGGCCGGATTGCCTTTTGCCAGATCTGGTACTCGATTCGGAAGTGAAAGATCATCGGCTTTTTTCTTCGAGATCTATGCTTTCAAGACTCTTTCATTTTGATTGCTCCGTAAATACTTGACTTGGCGTCCAAAAAATATGTGTCTTTACCCGAGCAAACAAACATGTCCTTCCATTCACCCTTTATTTATTTATTTTTCTCTTAATTCTTTCTAGTCCCAACATATTTCTGGTGTTTTCCATCAAGTGCCGTCCCAGCAAAAGTGAATTTGCATTGAATATTTGGTATCATTATTTTCTAACATTATGCATCGCCCTACCAATGCTAAGGAAATTACAATGAATTGCCGAAAAGAGGATTTATATATTTTTATTAAACCCGTCCCAACCCGATAGATTCATTAAAAAACTCAATCAATATATTCTTGAACCGGATTGTAAGTCAAAAAAGTCAATCTAGAGTTGACTGATTTACCAGATAAAAATGTTAAATATTTTTTCTCAAAACAATAATGGTTTTAATATTTTTTAGAAGAGGATTAATTAACTCGACGGGTCAACTCCACTCCAAATCTGGTGTCATAAAGTGAGTTTATGATGTTCGGGTAATTTATCTTGTTTTGCTAGAAGAGCATATCTCTGCTTGGGCCCATCATCATCATTAGTTTTGGCACCCGACAATTTTCAATTATTTTTCTCATTTGATGCTCTAAAGTTAAAAGACGATATTTTAGGGGTAATAATTGTTTAATGGCATTTTTCATTTTGATACAATAATTAGTTTTTTTTAAATGTTTTCAAACCACCCTAATTAACATCAATCCTAGGAAAATAAAAAAAAACGTTTTTTTCTTAGATTCCCCCCCTTTTATTTCAATATTTATCATTTAATACACCTATGATAAACCATATTAGTTAATATAACTTTATTACATCACAAAAATATTATAAAAAAAATAATATTTTTGATATGCAGGGTAATTAGTTGATAAATAAATTATATTATATTAATTCAATCCAGGATTAGAATCCATGAAAAATATTTTTTATATACCAATTCTTTATTAGAAATAGAATAATTTAGTTGTTAATATCTATTTGGTATTATAATAGCTTTTACCTTTTAAATTATTTTTTTACTTGGAAAAATATTGCATTAATATTTTTTATATATTTTTTAATATGTTAATTTTAAAAATGAAAAAATATAATTTAAATATATTTTCAGTTGAAAAACTTATTACAATTCTTTGTATGTTAAAAAAATAAAAAAAAAGAGAGGGAAAATAAGCAAAAACAAGGAGGGTAAATTAGTCACAAAACAAAGTTTCAAAATAGCCGTTTTATAACAAAAAATGAAAACCATAATAGTCTAATATATATATATATATATATCCATTTCATAAAGTAAGCAGAGGTAATTACCATATCAGCATCGCAAGCAACCCGTTCTCTGCGCCCTCCCCTCTCTCGCGTGGAGCTTTCTGCTAATAACATTTCTTCTCTCAAACGGCAAACCATTTCCAACGACGCTCCTATTTCCAAAAGATTTTTTTTTATATAAAAAAGGGGTTCCGCTTTCACTGCTTCTTCATCAGCTTCAGATCTGCGTCAAAGATATCTCTCTCACTTGGCGGATCTCTCTCTATTCACAACTTCATCTCTCGTAAACAAAATCGAATAAAAGAGAAGCGTGTGATAAGATCGGGATTTTGTTTGAATTTCGATTCATGTTCTCTTTTGGATTTGAATTCTCTCCTCCTTGTAAGTACTTTTATTTTTATTCTTTTGAATTACTTAATTTTTTTCGTTTTGCATTGTTAATTTTTTTCGTTTTATTTGTTTATTTAATCTGTGTGTGAAGCGGTGGTGATAGATAGATCTTGAAAATTGGCTCCCCAAAGGCGATCGCAGCGCCACATGGGCGGCCAGATGCAGCAAACCAATTCTGCTGCTGCTGCTGCTGCTGCTACTGCAACCGCACTTTATGATCATGCCGGCGCTGGTGGGTCCTTGGGTCCCACTAGTGATGCGGGCGATGCGGTTATGGCTAGGTGGCTTCAGTCTGCCGGCTTGCAGCATCTGGCCTCTCCCATGGCTTCTACCGGCATCGATCATCGCCTCCTGCCTAATATTTTAATGCAGGTATGGACGGAAAATGTACTTGATTTTTTAATTCGCTTTCGTTGTAAATTAATGGTGTTTATTTGGATATCTATTTGACGTGATTGTGCATTTAGGATCAGAAACAAATTTGGAGGTTTTATTGCTGACTTATGTTTGGAACGTGGACTTGTGGTGCTTCTTGTAGTATTTATCTATTAGAAACTATGTTGAGTACAGCAAATATGGTTGAATGAATTTGTGGTTTTCCTTGGATCTGAGTTGGATGGTTATGTTGTCTTTGTTGAAGGGTTATGGAGCGCAATCTGCGGAAGAGAAACAGAGGCTTTTCAAGCTTATGAGAAACCTCAATTTCAATGGAGAGTCTGTTCCTGAGTCTTACACCCCAACTGCCCAAACTTCAGCTGGTGTTTCTTCCTCGGATGGTTTTTATTCTCCAGAGTTTAGGGGCGATTTTGGAGCTGGGCTTTTGGATCTTCATGCTATGGATGATACAGAGCTTCTATCTGAGGTACTGCATCTAACTTGGCGGGAGGAATTTACTTATATTGCTTTCAAGAGCCCCGACCTTAATATAAGCAACCGGTAAAGGATTCAGTTCTTAACACCAAATTGTTTACTTCAACTAGATTATAGGTGATATTGCTATTTGCTTCTCCCTTCTCCACGTGTCAGTGTTGTGAAACCCTATTCACATGCAAGAATGAAGAACAAGAGGAAAAGGATTAACTTTAGCTGTCTATGCGATGATGCTCTTTAAGATAGTGATCTTGCTTGAACCAATCCACTCTCACATCTGTCCACTAGCAGGCCTATAGCTCTTATGCTGTATCTTTTTTCCCTTTTCTTTCTCAAGGTGAAGCTGTCAGTAACTGAATTAATTTGACAGTATGTAGATAGTAGTTGCTGGTTCTAGAATTGGATTCAGGAGTTTAGAATCATCGAGGCTATGGAATTCTGATAAGTCCTCCTCTTCTTGATGGATTCTCCTTTAGCCATTTTGGCTTGGCAGCTTATTACTTCATATAAGCGGATGCATCTGTTGGGATGTTCAGTATTGTCTTCCTCTTTCTCTCTCTTTGTTTGCTTGATATTGGGAGGATACTGCCCCTTATACCCTTTTATTGATGTTTTCATATCTTTTTCAGCATGTCATCCCAGAACCATTTGATCCATCACCATTGATGCCTGGTGCTTCAAAAGGATTTGAAAATGATTTCAACGTGAATAGTAGCAGACAACAAAGAGAGCAAGCTGATGCAGATCTGTCAGTTCCGTTCCCTACTAATGAAAAAGAGAACAGCTCAAAGGAAAATAATGTGGCTAAAATTAAAGTTGTGGTAAGTTGATTTGTAGGGTAGCAAGATTCTGTGGGTTTGCATGATTTCATTTATGTGCCCGCATGAAGAAACATGGTAAAGTTGTGAGCACAAAATTTTGGTGTGAAAACTTGTCTTTTTTGTTGGGAGAAGAATTGCGTCATCACTGATGATATAGACATAAAACTCTAATTTTAGTTAATTCACTGCTACGTCTACCAAGTTCAGTTCTTGGATTCCCCTATTATTTTGCTCTAACTTAAAAAACTTGTATTGCTATTTTTTGGTATTTAGGAGAAGCTATCTTAGATGTTGTTACTAAACCAAGTCAATCCCAAATCTGTGGTTTTCTAAGGAGAAATGTTGGAACCAAGCCTTTATGAGATGTGCCAAGGGCAACAATGCTTTTTTTTATTTCCAGAAAGTATTTGCAGAATCACATTATACTAGCTAGCATGACAGACTGGGAAAACCTTCTTAATTTTTGTTGGTCTTCACCTTATTAATCCTTTTTATCCAGCCTTAGTCAATCCATTACTAATGATATAGACTTAAAACTCTAATTTTAGTTAATTCACTGCTACGTCTACCAAGTTCAATTCTTGGATTCCCCTATTATTTTGCTCTACTTAAAAAACTTGTACTGCTATTTTTTGGTATTTAGGAGAAGCTATCTTAGATGTTGTTACTAAACCAAGTCAATCCCAAATCTGTGGTTTTTTAAGGAGAAATGCTGGAACCAAGCCTTTATGAGATGTGCCACGGGCAACGATGCTTTTTTTTTTTTATTTCCAGAAAGTATTTGCAGAATCACATTATACTAGCTAGCATGACAGACTGGGAAAACCTTCTTAATTTTTGTTGGTCTTCACCTTATTAATCCTTTTTATCCAGCCTTAGTCAATCCTGGCATGTGGATGATATCCTGTTTGTTTTTGTTCTGTTTTCCGTTTGATTCATTCACAAGCATATGAGAAAGTTGCCTGGAAAGCTCTTGATGATATGATATCTGTGCCATAGGTACGCAAAAGACCGCTGAACAAGAAAGAGCTTGCTAGGAAGGAGGATGACATTGTAACCGTGTATGACAATGCTTTGACTGTCCATGAGCCTAAGCTAAAGGTTTGTGTCCATGATGTTGAAAAAAAGTCTTAAAAACAATATTTTTGTTAAGATTTTTCAGATGCCAGTTGATTTTTTTTGTTGAAGTAGTCCTGGCAGACTGTTCTCTTTCTCTTCATTTGTCATCTTCAGAGGACTGATATTTCATTCCAACATGGTAGGTGGATTTGACTGCATATGTCGAGAAGCATGAGTTCTGTTTTGATGCTGTTCTAGATGAGCAGGTCACCAATGATGAGGTAATGTCTTTTCTGTCAGGGATAGAAGTTGAAATGTAACCACCACTATGAATCATGCTTGCTTTTAGTTACAAGAATGTGAAAATATTATTTCAGTTAAGAGAATGTGTGAATCATGAGAGTATTTTTATGACCAATAAGCAATATATTTTATGCTTGAATTCAGCTCAAATGACATTTTTTGTTCTAATCCATTCATCTTTCTGTCTATTATTAGTGAAGTAGTTCCTTTTTAATTTTTTATTGGTTGGCTCAAAGAAATGATTGCTTCCCTCTCTGAAACAGGTATATCGGGTTACTGTGGAACCAATCATCCCCATCATTTTTCAGCGAACAAAAGCCACATGTTTTGCATATGGTCAGACAGGTAGAAATCCTTTTTGATGGATGCTTGCTATGTTTTTTCCTCATTATGTCCATTTTTTTTCTGTTGATACATTTTCTTTATAAACTGTCCCAGGTTAAGTCTCTGGATCAATGTTTCTATGAATTTTGAAAAAAAATAATAATTCCATACAGCACTTTCACTTGTTTTCACCTTCTGCACATTTGTTTTGGTTTCTCTGTGGTGGAAGCCATGGAGGGGGGGTGTTAATTCATTACTTATCTTGACTTTGAAGTTTTTGTTTCAAAGATGCTGCCTCTTTCTGAAGTCAAGTTCAGTTCAAACTCTTCTGCACAGCTGAAATCCTGATGCTGCTTTTATTTCAGGTAGTGGTAAGACATTCACAATGCAGCCCCTGCCTCTTAGAGCTGCTGAAGATCTTGTTAGATTGTTGCGTCAGCCAGTTTATCATAATCAGAGATTCAAATTGTGGCTTAGCTTTTTTGAAATATACGGTGGAAAACTCTTTGATCTTCTCAGTGAAAGAAAGTTAGTGTTTCCCTGTTCAAACTGGTTTATTTCTTTTTTTTTTTCCTTAAACTGTCTTCAGAACTTGTGTATCTATTAGATTCAGTTTGTAATGGGGATAAATATGACTTGAAACCTTGGCTGATATGATTCCTCAGTCACCGTGTTCCGTGGGTGCTTGCTATGGTGACTTAAAAGTCACATTTGTATAAGTTTCTCCAGTGTGGTTGTGGCATAAGAAGTAATAAAAAGGACTTTTTTGCTTTAACAATAATTTTATAATATCCATTTGCTTTGTAATTTTACCTTCACTTTGAATCTGTAACATCCATTTACAGACGGTAATTTCTTCACTTTTTTCTTAAAAAATTTTTGGGCTAGCTTCATAACTTGAGTTAATTAAAGTGTAACCATAGAAGCAGCAGTGTCCCTTGTCAAGCAGGCCATATGTTTTCTTCAGAATAATTTTGATGTTTGTGTTCATTCATGTGTCTAAAAGTCTTGAAGTGTGAATGGTTAATGAGTTCAACCACATATGCTGAATTCAATTATTCTTCTCAATTAGGAAACTTTGTATGAGAGAAGATGGTAGGCAACAAGTTTGCATTGTTGGACTGCAAGAATTTGAAGTTTCTGATGTACAAATTGTCAAGGAATATATTGAGAGGGGGAATGCTGCCAGAAGTACAGGATCTACTGGTGCCAATGAAGAATCTTCAAGATCACATGCTATTTTACAACTCGCCATTAAGAAGCACAGTGAAGTGAAGGACTCTAGGAGGAACAATGATGTGAATGAGTCTAAAAGTGGAAAAGTAGTTGGGAAAATTTCATTTATTGATCTTGCTGGCAGTGAACGAGGCGCAGACACCACTGACAATGACCGGCAAACCAGGTACTGTTTATCTGAACCATACTCTTCATCTCCTCTTTTGCTCTAACTTCAAGTTCATTACTCTGGTTTTTGTTAATTACTTACTCTACTCCATTGCTTGAGTTTTGAAGAATCCATCTATTATTTCATGCCAATCAAATATGATCTGTTGATCAACAACATCAAGGCCTGTTTTTGCTGCATGACTAGTGTGCCAATAGGGCAGGTTTCCCCAGATTTTTTTCTCTTTTGAGCATGGTCTGTTTAAAGAATTTGGGGACAGAAAAATACAAATTTCTATGGTAGAGATGCTAATTACTCATTTATTATGTCTGAAGCAGTTACTTCGTTTGATAAAGTTAATTTTCTGAAGAAACCTTCAGGATTTCAAGGTAAATGAGTTTGCTACGTAAAACAAATATCTTATAGGATTTCAAAATTCCTAGAATGAATTTTTTCAAAGATCTTCCCATTCTTCCTGCACCTCTGTCAGGCAGTGTTTAACTATTCAATGGATTTTGTTTTTGTGATGAAGACTGGTAGTGCTATCTTTTGCAATCTGGTTGCCTCTTTGGCATTGCATGGTTCACTGGGGCCATCAATCAGCTGAGTATCCCATACACATGTTTAGAATTCATTGAGCTGGAGGTGGGCGAACTAATTTTCTTCTAATTAAGGTGCTGGATTTTAGCTGGTATTGTCGAGGTTTTATTTAGGAGTCAGGTCATGTTATTTTTTTGGTATCTTGATCCATCACATTATGTTTGCTGCGGGGGTAGTTTAAAGATTCAGTAAGAGATCCATGTTAAGACTTCTCTAAAACTAGTGCATTTTTTTCTGGTTCCTGGCACCTAAACTACCAATGCCAGTCTTGTACTGATGGGATTCATTCTCCAAATGGTACATGAAACAGCATAAACTAGATTGACACTATCATCTTGCCTGATGTCCATCCTCATGACCACTGATGATGGATATGTTATACTCATTGCAAAAAGTTTTCTTGTCTGATGTGGTAGTTCAACTATCACTATGGCTTTGGATTGTTGTTGGGAAGGCAGTTTTGCACTTCATGATGTTCGATATGGTTTTTTGCAGGATTGAAGGTGCAGAAATCAACAAGAGCCTTTTGGCTCTCAAGGAGTGCATTCGTGCTCTGGACAATGACCAGATCCATATACCGTTCCGGGGGAGCAAGCTCACAGAAGTACTCCGTGATTCTTTTGTGGGCAACTCTAGGACAGTTATGATCTCTTGCATATCCCCAAATGCCGGCTCATGTGAACATACACTCAATACATTGAGATATGCAGATAGGTAAGCATGTTCCTATTGCTTCAACTGAAATATAGTTGCAGTGGTCTCTTGTCCCTTCAATGATAAGCATGCTTATCTAAATGACAGGGTTAAAAGTCTTTCTAAAAGTGGGAATGCAAAAAAGGATCAGGCTGTAAGTTCATTACCACCAACTAATAAGGATGCTTCCTCTACATCATCTCTGCCAGTCTCTGCTGATGTTGATGGTGTTTATGAGCAACAAGAGGTCAAAGTGCCAGATATGGGTAGAAGGGTTGTGGAAAAAGAAACTCCATCTGTCAATCCTACTGTTGATTATGATAAACAGCCCTCAAGTTTTACATCAGGTTTTTCATACAATGGACGAGAAGAAAGCGGGTTGACCTCTGGCTTAGCAGACAGGGAGAGGTATGAAAGTAGCAGTTCCTTTGGTGGCTTGACGAGTCAAAAGGTCCATTCATTGTACACCCAGCACTCAGTTGATACAGAAGAGAAAGTGCCGAAGGTGTCACCAACCCGCAGAAAAGGATCCAGAGAAGAAAAATCAGGGAACTGGTTGAAAAAAGATGGCAGTGGACCTGATCTCCCCACTGGAAATTCAAAGCAGCAGAATACAGGAAACTTCAGTGCAAGTAACACTGGACCACGACAGTATGAACCTTATCCTCCTCCTGATGGGAATATAAATGCAATACTAGAGGTTGGTAGTATATATGGTATTTTGACTAATTTTTGTGCAGTCTAGTTAGATATTTATTGTGCCCGTAATTGATAATCTTTTTGGGATTTTCTAGGAAGAAGAGGCCCTAATCGCTGCTCATAGAAAAGAAATAGAGGATACAATGGAGATTGTTCGTGAAGTAAGTGAACACCCATCCACTTGCGTTGCTTCCTTTTTGTTTTAATTGCATGATCAGCATCAGGGTGCTAATGCTGTGTGGCTTTGTGTACCAGGAAATGAAACTGTTGGCGGAAGTTGACCAACCAGGCAGTCTGATTGACAACTATGTGACCCAGTTGAGCTTTGTGCTGTCGCGCAAGGCAGCTGGCCTGGTTAGCCTTCAAGCACGCCTTGCTAGGTTCCAGCATCGACTAAAAGAACAGGAGATACTTAGTCGGAAGAGAGTTCCTCGTTAATGCAGCACTTGCGTTGCCTGCTACGCCGAGGCATCCTGCCCTGTCTTGTAATTTCTCATCTCATGTATTTTACAACAACATGATTTTGTCCTTGTTGATTCAATATAATTGGCTCCAGCAAAGGAGATTTAATCTCAATTACCTTTATATAATTAATTCCCTTCTATGAACTTAAATTGGACTCTTGCAGTCAGCAAGCGGGGGAATGGTGTTTGGTTTTTGTCAGTGTCTAATGCAACTGGACTCCACATCGACTGTGCTCAAGGAAGGACAAATGTTGCTGTTGGCATCCTGGCTTTTGGCTGTTGTGGCGGTGGGGATTCATGTTCATTGATGTTAATGGGTGTGTTAAATGGGATTGTGTAGACGAGTTTGATGACACATGTTGTATGGGTTTGTGGCTTGGGATGTTGTTCAAGGTCCAAGTTTCAGGAAATTGAAATTAAAAAAAAAAAAAAAAACAGATTGAAATAGATACTGTATAATTCCTTGGTCTTCTGCATTTACCCTTCTTCCAATTATGAACGGGATTGCTCCCTGAGCTAACTCAACATTGTATTTAATCGTTAATAGGAAAAGAGAACTTCAAGCGATGTCTGAATCAGCTTTAGTCTCAAATTATGCGCTTTGTTTTTTATTAGCGTTTGAGGATAAAAAGATAAATGCAAAAAGAATATGTAAACGTGTTTGATAGACTACATTTGGGGGCTTGAGTTACGCGGCGAGTTGAATTATTTTTTCTTTCGCAACGCTGCAAGCATGCTCTGAAGATGGAAGCTCGACATTTCAGATTATAGATTTGATAATTATGATTGTTTTATTTTAGTTTGATGATGAAAAAAAAAAGATCTATTTGCATTTCCTGGAAAAAAAAAACAAAACGAAAATTGACGGAGTCTAATTCTTGTTTACAATTAAATAAAAGACAAGTAAATTAAAGATAAATTATAACCCGACTAATAAAAGTAAGAAAAAAAAATAATGGCTAATTTTTTAATAAAAAAAATAATTTTGAATAGTAAAATTGAAATAAAAAAAAATTCAAGAAAACAAAAAAAAAATTAATGTTAATCCATGTTAAATTTTCTAACATGTAATTCAAATTATTAGACTAGAAAAACTATAAATTCCAATTCAATTAAATTTCAAAGAGTAAAACTTTTAAAAAATCAATTATACAAAAGAATTAAAAAAATGAATATCATAATTGAAATAAAAAAATAAAATTGAAAAGAAAAATTAATTTAACAAAATGATAAAAAATAAAAATAATGAAGACCAAATTTTAAAAAATAACATATCACAAATATAAAATTGAAAACAAAATGAAATTTTATAAAAAAGCCAAAAAATTAAAATTAAAATCTTAATATCATCGTAAAACTTTGAATCATTAGTGAAAATTAGGGAGGAAAAGAAAAAAATAATAATAAAACATTGATGACAAATTAGTCTATAACCACTATGTGACTCTTTAAATGCCACCACACAGCACCTCACGAGCTATATAAAGATTATAAGAATGACTAAAATGCTAGTGTGTTATACACACCAAGCAAATTGTTCTATATATTTACTGTAGTTCCTTGATTTGTTATATTTTTAATTTTAACCCTTTAAAACTTAATTATTTAAATTAATCAAAATTTATTTTGTTTTGCAAGATAAAGCACAAAATTTCTCTTGTTATTGCAAGATTTTGGTATCAAAGCCAGAAAAAAAAAACACCAAGTAAAACCCTAAATTAAAACACAATTTGAATGGATCAAATTAAAATACATATAAATTAAGGAAAAATGGGAGAACAAACCTTCCCCAACTCGCAAGAAAAGAAGGGTGAATATCTTCTAATTATTTAAACTTATTCTCCATAACTTTAATTATTTTAAATTAATAAAATTTAATTTAATTTTAACAAATCAAGTATCAATCTTGAGTCTCATTTCTAGATCATTAAATCTTTTATTAAACTTTAAATTATAAGGGACAAGATTTCGTAACATCTATTATTCTCAAAAACAGTATATTCTCTAACAGCAGTTCTGTTCAAACATGTTAGAATTCTAAAATACTCCAAGGAAACGACCACCATGTACTTCTTTTTTCCCAAGAAGCAGAAACTTGATCATTACAATTATGAACCAACCACCGGGGTAGGACGGCTAAAATAGCCAGGTTGAATGAATTGAACGAGCAGACAGCAAATAACACGAGTGAGAAGAGAAGCAAAATCCTCGTTCGTTTCTGGAAATTACAAAAAACAATGACATTTCCTAGATTAACTCTTGCAAAAACAAAATCCCTCAACTCAGCTTGCACTCATCTTACCAGCCACCAGTCCTGCCATGTTCATCATCGATATTGTAGTGGTCATTGCACAAGGAATAATCTTTGATCGATTATATGACCGGGGTAAACTGGAGCTGCTTGTGTTGCTACCAGATCGACACTTGAAGAAGGCTGAAGGACCCTCTATTCACAAGGCACAGGCAATTTATAATCATCTGTCAAATATGGCGGATCTGCTCCTTGCAGAATCACTAATACAAAATAATGGATACATGTTATTTGAGGAGGACATGTACACTTTCAATCAGTCAGCTCTCAATCTCAGAATTTCCTTGGCTGTCCTCAACCGAAAATAGGGCATGTGCTCCTACAAACAAAGGAAATATAGATTTGAGCTTTCGGGTGACAACAGTTATTGGTTTCCTACATAGTTGCCCAAGATTTGTTTCCAGGATGACTCAATATGTAGAAACATAAAGAAATAGGTTTTATTATACCACACAAGAAAAAAAAGGAATGAGGTTTCTCTTGTAAGGACTTTTAGCAATCTGACCAGGAATGTGGCATCCATTCCATAGAAATAGGGGGTATCATTGGATGACTGACCCCTACTAGCAGATTAACCAGTTGGTTCATTGGCTTGAAACCTTGAACAGGTGGATGGGCTTTCAAATTCCATATTTCTAATCTTCAACTAATACAGGCTAATAACTATAAATTAGAGAACTAAGCAAATTTTGTTAATACAAGAGAAAATATACCAGCATTGCTAAACCCATAATCATCTTACCTGGCCAAAACAAAGTCCTATACCTCTGCTATAAAAATCAGCATACTTGATCATAAACACACCACAGTCATACCTATTTACAGGGAAATGATGTTAATACCAGAAATAATTTAAATAGTTGATATAAACAACTTATGTGGATCAAGGTGTTTAGCAGAATTGAATTGGGAAAGTCCTTGAGGGAACTCTTACAAAACAGTTACAGTGTAGAAAAGAATTGATGGAGATGCTAAGGGAACATGGGCACCTCAGCGATGAAGCACCATAAGTAGCCCGTGTAAATTTGTAACATGGTTTCTTCAAAACATTTACAGCATAGACAAGATAACAATGGTTTCTTCAAAACATTTACAGCATAGACAAGATAACAATGGTTGATACTCGGTAAGAAAGTATTATCCAAAAAGTATATAAGGAAACTCAGACAAAGTCAAGTGGTAAATGGAGATTCTTTTATCAAATAATCCATCATTTTCTAATACCGAGTAAGCATTACATTGTACACGTGCCTGTTCCTTTCCTTAACAAAGTAGTTAAAATCAAGTTATAACCCACTAGAATGAGTAAATTGAGATTCTTTTATCAACTAATCCATCATTTTCTAATACCGCATAAGCATTACATTGTACACATGCCCATTTGTTTCCTTAACAAAGCAGTTAAAATCAAGTTATGACCCACTAGAATGAACAATAACAATGAATATGGGTCAGGACTAAGAAACCTCAGCCTAAAACTTAACAGCTCACCATATCCTAAATTTTTTAAAGCCAATCATATTTTCATCACAACAGAGAAAGAACGAGAACAATAATTGCATCCACGTTCAAGCATGTTAAGCTCCTTTGGACTCTTCCTACATACAATGTAAAGCCAGGGAGGAAACCCTGCTAATTCTATGGATCATTTGACAGACTTTTGCCATTTATAGATATAACATCACAACAGCTCACAAAAAATCTAGTCCACGGGATCATGAAAGAACCGAAAAGGCTGGACCATTTAGCTGCCCCGACTATTTTGCCACTGAGGCTTAGTTGAGTTAAATTGTATTTCTTTATCATTCATTCTTTATTGTAGAAGTTAAGCTTTTAACAGGGTATTTCTTTTAGACCCTCTCACAAGCTTCAGCAGATGTGATGATTTACAGACTTTTTTTTTTCAACAAATGGTAGCAAACAATATATTTATATATATGCCACTAGATTCCAAGAGAAAATTAATGACATAAGAATAATGAATACACACCCATTCTGCTGTTCAGGAAGGTCTTCAACAAATTCACGCTCCCAATTACTTACATCAATGTCTTTCTTACTCTTGTCTTTAACTTCTTCAGCATAGTATTTAGCCTGGTAAACATAAATAAACAACATCAGCCAAGATAAGTTGTGTGATTGAGCATTTTTCCCATATATTTTTCATTTCCCCCTCTTTTTCAGTTTTGCAACTAACAGCAATAAGCATAAAGATTTGGAGCCATTGAAGTGCAAGATCACAGATTCACAACTCAAATTCCCTGAATACAAGATAAACCATCTTAATGCTACAGCGACACACTTGTTACCAGAGATAAAACTTGAGGTTTGCACATTAATCTCAAAATTCATGGTCATACATGAGCGATCCCACAGTCCTCAATAATTATCTATCTAACAAATCCTTACTTTACAAACATCTAAAAAATTTAATCTAAGGAAAAACATTTGTTTCATCAGCTAGACTTGAGGGAGTAAATTCTGCAAGTAATGATACCAGCTCCAAAACCTAACCAACTTTCCAAAGATCAAAGACCCTTTGTAAGATGATTCATACATGCACACCTCCACAATCCTCAACACACTATCTTTCTTATAAATCCTATAGTTTGCAATTCTCTCAAATATTTAATCAAAGGAAAAACCTGTGTGATCGACTAGACTTTAGAGTAAATTCTGCAAAATAATGATACCAGCTCCAAAACCTAACTAATTTCAGAAAATCACCAACCCCTTTTGACCCCAAAGAATTCTGAAAGGATTCTCGCAAAACATGGCCAGAATCAAAGCATCCTTTTCTATCATAAGGGGAAACTGCTCTCCCCAAAAACGTATCAGAGGCATATCCGCCTACCTAGAAGGTCCTGTATCCCACATAGGAGCCTAATACAAGCCATTTGCTGATTGGAGCTTATTCTTTAAATCTGTTTTTTGGAGAGATGATTTCATAGCATTAAATAGGATGTGCAAAAGGAAATTATATGCATCATTTAGTGCTTTTAAAGGTAAACTCCTCACCCGAATGTTAGTAGCCATCTATATATATAGTTGGATCAAACAAGCATCTGCTATGCACTAAGGGAAAAATGGAAATGCATAAAGGGCATAATCTTTATCCTTCAATATGTAATCCAACTTTTTAACTGCAGGCTTCCAGACTTAAGAGTTTAGTTGCAGGGACAGGCTTTTGAAAAGTATAGAAACGGCTGCAATCAATGGTCCATTAGCTTCAAAAGAAGTCTCAATGGAACCAAGTCACTTACAAATAGAGAGGTTGATGCTTTAGCTACAAGGTCCCTTGAACTAGTTAGCGGCATGCCTCTAGATGTACGAATATGTAGACAACAAAACAAAACATACCAAACTTTCAAGAACTCTGTTGTCCCTTCCTTTGAGTGAATCAAGATACTGGAACTTCTGATCCTTTTTGTTAATTACTGCCAAACACCAATGTATCTCTTGGTGAACAGGGACAAATATCTGAGCAAAATAGAAAAAATAAGAATATGGCAACTAACAGTGAACAAAAATAAGTGCCAGAAAAGTGGAAAGGATTTGCGTTGTTTTACTTTGTCACAGTCAATCAAGAAATATCCCAACTTTTTTTCTGTGGTCCATCTTTTGACAGCTCTATAATCATAGCCACCCTTACCTCCACCTGTTAACTGGATATTAACATTTAGGTTACATTCCAAGCTTAAAAAAAGAAAAACACAGCCAAAACACAACAAACACAGTCAGCAACAAGAGAAAAACAATAAACAAATAATTAGAAGAAAAATTCTGAACTCTAATAACATATGCAATCAGCATGAGAAGAAAGCTGCGACAGGATAGAATGAACAGCTCTGTTAATTTTTTTATTTTTTGAGGGGGGAGGGGTGTTGAGCTTTGGGAATTATCTTTTTCTAACTGTTGCTGACTAGGAAACATGGACTCGGAAGGAAGCATCACAGAAAAGAACTTTTTCAAGACCAGAGAAATTAGTTATTTGCATTGAGAATAAATAACAGTAAGAAAAGGATGAACAATGCCAGGGGGGGCATAAAGCGGAGAAACAGGCTCACACAATTGACATCTCAAACTTCACTAACTATCAAGAAAATTGAACCATAGCTGCCAAGAGCACTATTTTTAATACTTGAATGCATTACAGTAGGACTCATGTTTAAAAAGATTGAAGGACAAAGAGTAAATTTACATACCTTTTTGTAAAAAAAGGTATTGAAAAAATGACATTTTAGGAACTTCTTTGGTTCTCTCCTTTCCCTTTCTTTGAGCAATTCCATGTACAAATTTATGACCTGAAAAAACAAAACACAAACGTATCAACAAAACCATATTAGCAGCTCGGTAAAATAACTAATTCTTGGTAACATTACATTTTAAATATAAGCATGAACCATTAACTTCAATCTACAAAAAGTGGGAAAACACATTGGTAACTATAACTATCAAAAAAACTATAATCCAAAATCATCACCTCATCATTCAACCATGCTGCTGGTGCAAGGCAGCGCAAAATTTGTCCAGTAATATCAATATTGGAATAGCCATGACTGACCAAGACCCTCTTCCTACCGAAATGAACAACATAATGTTATCTCAGCAATATCAATAATGCAATCAAAAGGAAATATCGATCAAATATACCTATTGTTGGGAAAAAATGCTTGTTTAACCTCAGTTTCTTCCTCAGGTGTGAGAGGGATAAAAGGCTCTCGTGATATCTCCTGAAAATCATTTTTTCCAGGAGAACAACACTTTATTAAAAAAATAAAAATATAGGCATGCTAAGAAAGATACTTCTTCCTAAACTAAAAAAGGAAACACCACTCAAACTCCCTAACAGAACAATGTATGAAGACCTAAAACTCAAGTTCAATAAAACAACTAGGAAAACTCACCTCCACAGGTTCCTTCTTCACAGGTCGCAAGGCCTTAAATGAATCCCACCTTTTCTCATTGTATTCAATCTCAAATTTCAATGATCCCAACCTCCCGTTCCTCCTCTCTGTATCCACCAACAACTTCTTGTAAGTCTCAACAGTCAAAACCCCAAATTCATTATTCAATGCCAATGAACTCAACATCTTCCCTGTATTCTCAACACCTAAATTCCCATCAATAGTAACAACTGATCTCTCCTCCAAAATTTTAACATCACCATCATTCTCACTGCCCACAACCCCATTTCGCAACATCCAGTCCGAAACCGCAGACCCTCCCTCTCTTCCATCCTCTTCGAAAACCTCAACTTCTTCAATACTAGAATCCTCAGACACAATTTCTTTCTCAGTCTTCTCACTCTCATCATCAACATCAATCACTTCTTTCTCTTCGACCAAATACCTAATCGCACCAAACGCGCTTTGTTTCGCATAATCCAACTTTCTGCTCAAGAAATTCCCCATTACATCACCTTCACGACCAAGATTTCTCTCCTTTTCAATAAAACCACCACTTTTAACCCTGGACAACGTAAATTTCTGAAAACTACAAGGGGCATGAACCTCTCGGCGAAACTTCGTAGCTGTTTCTGGGTACTTAGAGATTCTAGAGGCAATACTGTTAGAAGAACCTAGGGTTTGGTTGTTGAATTGACGGGTTTGATGCATGG